>CM040635.1:17043711-17642400 GCA_022818045.1 Neotoxoptera formosana
TTCTTTGAGACAACTTTACAGTTCTTGGAGACAATATCTTTTAGAAGCATGTTATTTATACATATGCATTTAGCAATATTGTAATATATCAAAGTTTCTAAAATTTTAGAATTTAGCTTATGTCGAAGCTTATATAGATTTCAGTGAAACAGATAATATTGAAGACTTGGTGTTGGAAAATGTTAAAGAAAATCTTGGAAAACTTGCTGAAGAGATTGAGGTAAATTCAAAAAATTGTAATAAATCAACTGTGCAATTATTTTTACATATAAATTTTATAGATGCACTTAATGGATAACAGGTCAGGTGAACTTTTACGAGATGGAGTCAAAGTGGCAATTATCGGAGCACCAAACACAGGGAAGAGTAGCCTCTTGAATTCTTTGTGTAGGTATATTAGTTTTCGGTGATCTCATATGATAAAACAAACTTTTTTTATTCATATAGGTAGCAGAGAAGCGGCTATAGTAACAGATTTGCCTGGTACAACTAGAGATCCCATTCAGGTTCATCTAGATGTGTCTGGTTACTCTGTACGTTTGATCGACACTGCAGGGATTCGTTCACAAACCGTAGATTTGATTGAAGACTTGGGAATAAAGAAATCTAAAGTCCAGGCCCAAACTGCTGACATGGTGATTCTAGTAACTGATGCACATTATCTCCTTGATGTAAACAACATGGATTTGTGGCTTCAAAAATATGTAGATAATTTGAAAGTGCAGTGTGATAATTGTCTAGTATATGTGAATAAAATTGACATTATGTCGGACGACCAAGTTGTTAGACTTAAAAAATTATCAGAAAATTCTAATTGGACCGTGTGTTTTGGTTCGTGTAAAGTCAACGAAGGTCTGATAGATATGATGAAAACATTTGAAAATTGTTTGCAAAAATTGTAGGTACTGCACAGTAATTTAATTGTACACTTTTCATTCTAATTTATTATTTTTATTTTGCTAAGATGTGGAAATCCAAATTTTGAACATCCTCGATGTAGTCAAGAAAGACACAGATATTGTCTCTTAAAAGCATTGAGTAATGTTCAGATGTATCTTGAAATTTCAAAGTCCGATGAAAACATTGATGTTGCTGCACAGCATCTACGAAAGGCAACATTACATGTAGGGAAAATTACAGGACATGTATCAACTGAGGAAGTACTCAACGTAATATTTTCCAAATTTTGTATTGGTAAATAATAAGCTAATAGTTAATGTGCCAATGTACCTCCTATAGTCCTATATTATAGTTTTAGTTTAATAATCTTTCTCTCGAGTATTTATTAATATATTTTTTATTATTTGCATAAGACTATACTGTTTTGTGGTCTGTGAAGACAACAATAATAATTATTAATGATTAAAGTTATTAACACAAGTATTGCAATCTGGCATATTTTTACTTTGTTGTAATATTTAATACCTAGTTCGAAGTAAATGTTTTGTGCATTTCTGATACTTTTAACTTAAAACACAATCAATAAAATTCTACAAATGCCTTAGATAATATTATTACTTTAAAATATGACAACATTTCATTCATTTCACAGTTGAATTCACTCTTATATTGATGGAAATAACTGTTGTATAATATATACATGAAGTCAGGAGACAGATATGTTACTACCTAGGTTAAAGAAACATTTATGGGATTTGTAACAAAATGTATGATAAAGTCTTAGTCAGTAGACTAAAAACAAAATAAAGTAAAATAAAAAACTGAGTTAAGTTGTACTATATAAGAGATGGGAGTAGATAAAAGTTAGTTCTTTAGCAATGATTGCTTGATGGGGTCACTTTATAAAAAAACAGTAACAAAGCATTATATTTTAATTGTGTGAATCTACTAGTATAATTCAGAAGTAATTGGCTTATATGACAGATACATGACATGCTGGTATGGGTATATGATGTCCATCCTCTCTTAACTCTTAAGTACTTCTTCTGTTAATAATATTATTTCACGATGCATATTTAGCAATAGTAGTGACTATTAATTTGGTTTTCTAAATTTACTATTTCTGATATGTAAATGTTTTAAACTAACTCCTATCACAGACAGTCCAGGATTCAGTGCCATAATTATAAATTTGTCCTGGGGTGACTGACATTTTTTTACACACGAAAACTTAATTTGCTCTATATTTTCAAGTACTGTGGTAGTTGGGAGTACTATTTTAATCAAATATCAAAAGTTCTGGAGAGAGGTTCATCCCCTTTCATTATGCCTCTGCCAGTATTAGGTACAGTATGAAATCTTAGGTAAAGGTAATTGGGCTAATTAATTATATTAAGTTATGTTAATTATATTAGTAATTCTATAACAATATACTAAAATATATAATCATATATCAGAAAACTACTATAAGTAGTGACTAAAAAAAGTATTACATAATATGGTGGAATGAAGGAACCATGTGTATAACCTAATGGTTAGATCCTAATCTAGTCACCTGTGCAAGACACAGCCATTTAAAATTTAAATTAAAGTTTTTAACTTTATTATTTTAAAAAATCTTAATAGTTATTAAAATAATTAACAGGTTTTTCTATTTCATGTCAAAAAAAAATTACTGTATATACATAAACTTAAGTGTAAGACATACATTCAAGTGATTTCAAGCTAATATGTAATAATTTATCCACAAAATACCATGTTTATTTTATTCAATTTATGACAATAAAAATGATGTCTGATGACATTTTACTATTGTAAATTCCATTAAAACCTTTGTATTGGCTGTCGTCTCTCACATTTATCCTCAGATGGTACCTACTATTTGTCTTTTTAAATTTTCACTTTTCAGTTATTGACTTTAGTGTAATTGTACGTTCATTGGAAGTACAATTTTTTATACAGCATAATCAACTGTATTTTAGATTTAAAAAAAAAATCTTTTTTTGATTACCACTTCTCGAATACTATACCACAGGCCAATATACTTCTTATTTATTGTTGCGCCCTAAAATGACCTTTCACTAAAGTCACGCTATTAGTGTAGGTAGCAACTAACAATATATTTAGTATTGAATTATTCTTTATTTTTCGGAGTATTTACAAAATTACAACCATAAGTACTCATAGGTAAGTAGTTGAACTTATTAGGGGGCTTATATATTATTAAAGCTACCTACCTATGTTCTATATGAATATATATTAAAACTTATATTATAAATATTACTTATATTATAATAATACAAGGGGAGGGGGGTTGAATATCACCCACACACTCCGGATACTCTGAAAATATATACATACGAATAATAAACTATTGAAACGATTCGATCTCATTTGCGTACTGCGTTATCTATTTATATTACACGTTCTGATTTAAATCAATAACACAATAAGTAATAATAACAACAATTAAAATATATGAGATTTACAGGTCGACAATGTTAGGGGTGGTCCGTCTATGTAAAAATGTAACAATATAAAGGACATCGCGGGTATTGAGTGCAGCGTGTATACATAGACTCCGACTTCGTCAGTCGCGGAACGAGACAAATAGAATATTCGTAACGTAATCAATTATCAATTATATTAATTATATAAATGTTTATTATAGATATAAAGAAAACGACGTGCCCCTCTCCCCCCAAAGGTGGGTCCATTAAAAAATTCATTAGTCCATTTCGTCATGGTCGGGTCCAGACACCCAGTGCCCCAGTCGTCATCAGAAATATCTGTTCTAAGAAGTGTCGTCGGATCGTAGCGCACTCTTGGCAAGGGCGAATGATATAATTTCGGAGAGCAGTAGCTCGTTGTGAGCCCCAAAAACCACAAAGATCAAAGTGTAGTCCTCGTGATGATAGATACACTATTAGTAATAATGTATCGATGTGGCACGGTGTTTTTTGTTGGCATGCGACAAAGAACGATCAGTCCGGGTCGTGGTCTCTGCAAGCCATATAAGAAGACACTAATTTCCGGCTTCTGCTTTCGATCTCCCTGCAATCCGCTGCAGTTTCGTCTCCGCGGCGGACAGCCGCAACAACCATTATAACGATATGAATATAGGTATATAATAAAATATCATTGTTAATTATTGTTTTCGTCCATTTCTAGTCGTCGACATTTTGCTTTTTCTCGATACGCAACGGTTTTTTAATATCATATTATCATACAATTATACGACGGTGGTAATAATATAATTGTTATTATTATTGGTATTGATAGGTCACAGGTGTGTATAATATTTTACATTGGGCTCGTCGATAGGTGTATTATAATCGGTATGGTTGTGACGTGGTGGTGGGGCGATCGGTATTTCGTCCACCTCCACTCAAAAGATTTGAATCGTTTTCTCAAAGAGTGCATGTTCAACGTGTTTCTGTCGGTAGGGTTTGGACACATACAGTGCTTCGAGGAATACTGGCTGGCCGGTCGTGTTTTCGGACGGTCGAAACCACAATACGAATCCGATAATAACGTCTTCTACATGATAAAAACAAAGCATCAGTTAAAAGTATGTAACGCGTACACCTCCGTACTGTGGTACCTGCAGCCTGCATGTGAGGATGGATAAAGTGGAGTAAAGTTTTGGATATTTTGTGTGACAAGAGGATGTCGTTGACATTAAATGATAGTAGATTTTATAAAATAGTACTTTGAGGCCAGTCGTGTTGTATGGATTGGAATGTTGGGCAATGGACAAAAAGACAGAACACCAGTGTGCACAGACTTTAATGCCAAGGTGGATGCGTCATGTGTAGAGTGACTAGGAAGGATAGAATAAGAAATTAATTCATTAAGGGTAGTGTGGAACTGTGGAAGTGGCATCACCAATTATAGACAAAATGAGAGAGAGTAGGTTGAGATGGTTCGGTCATATTACGAGGGGAACTGACTTGAAGGCACTGAGAGTGGCTATGGAAATCAACGTAGAGAGAAAGGAAAGACGAGGAACCGAAGGTGAGATGAATAAATATAATATAGAATGACATGAAAATGGTTGAGATGAGTAAAGGAGAGGTGGAGAATAGAGTCCTACGGAGGTGTAGGGCAAGTGGGACCGACCTCAGATAGTTGGAGGCGAAGGTCGAAGAAAAATAAGAAGAGGTACCACATAGTAAGATTGTGAAAATCATGATTTGATTCAAGTTAAGGTTTGTAGAATTGCTACAAGATAAAAACTGTAAATCAAATGTCAATATAAAATTTAAAATTTAAAAAATTACCTTCTTTTCTAGTTTTTGCTATGAAACATTGGAAACTTGGGTTTTGAGATTCGAATCCGTCCCTTCTGAAAGCTACAGAAACATAAGTAGTATTAAAACAGTGGCAATAAAATATGTTATAATTAATTTAGGTTTTGCAGTTTTGCTTATGATCGACGTAATGCTTATTCGTTTTCATTAAACATTGCATAATTAATGAACATAATAATATTATGCATAGACATAATTATTTGTTTTTTCATTACGGGATAGGATTGGAAGCGGTTTACCAAGAGGTAGTACCTATTAATTTTTTTCTCTATAAATGTTTAGAAAAATGGATACGAATTCATCACAAAGTTAACTGTCTTGCAGGTATTGAAATCAATTCATACATTTGTTTCTTAAAAAAAAAAAATATCTATGTGAACAATAATGATCATTGTTGTTTTACTTCTCATATTTATCCTTTCACTATCTCATAGGGATTGGTGCCAGTGTGTTACTGAATTAAAGTATTATAGTATTATTATTTAGTAGAAATTAGAGACTATATAAGCTTATGAAAACATTTCACTATATACCTATGTGTATGCAGCAATGACCAGCCCTGTGAGTTAAAATTGACTCAAAACAAATTTTTAAGACATCTTCCATATAGGGGAGGAAACTATTGGATCAAAAACTTCTCAAAAATTACTTTTTAACAGAATCTGCAAAATTGTTCTAAATAACACTCATATGGTAAAGACTTACAATTCTGCTACTCTTCGTGGGGAATTTTAAGTACGGACGATTTATATTTTAAGAAACGCCAAATCGGTTATCGGAGTGTAAAATAATAAGCACATAATAGATAGTTCATAAAATGGTGAAATGCATATTGTAATGTCTGCAACCATATTAAAACGTACATAATATTCATTTTAGTATTAAAATATCACTCACTGTCTTTGTTCAACTGTCTGCTGCTCGGTATACCGTATTCGGAATAGTATTCCTAAAACATAAAAAATAATTATAGCTACAGTGTTTATAAATCAAGATATTATGTACAATAATAGATACACACATATAGTGGTCAAAAAAGGGGGATGGCACCTCACATTTTAAAATTTACTTTTTCCATCCCTCCATGTATTTTGAGCTACTTCGACCGCTTATAATATATATTATAATATAATCATAGATATAGCCGATATAGGTAACCGAAACGTCATTGATTTATTGAGCTTTACCTATTATAGTAAACATAATTTTGTCGATTGGTTTGTGCGGTTATCAAGCAGAACCACTCTCACATTCCAAGAGACCGCAACAGCGATAAGATTGCGTAGGCAATAGGTGTATAATAATAACTAATAACACATTCATACGTTTATATTTACACCACTCTATAGGTAGAGTGAATATTATATTACATAATAAACCACTTCAAATTGGTGTTGTACGTATTATTGTTAGTTATAATTCGTATTTAGAGATTAACATTGTATTTGTGAATAGCACAGCAGTAGCCAGTAGGTACCTCCTAATACTGTTGTCGCACTAGATTATAAAATTTAATATAATATAATTATAAATAGGTACCTACGTCCAAAAAACGATCAACGAGTGTCTTCTGTTATCATCAGTGAACTTATAAATTATAATTTATAATATTATACTCTTATTTCGTGATCTATAATAAAATATTACTCGCTTACACAGTACGTAGGTACCTAATTAATTTTAGGCGAGACTCAAGCCCCCAGATTCAAAGACCTATAATTACGTCTATGTTTACACAGTTATATTGTTAAATATCATGATATTACTATTATAGCTGTCGCCTGTCTCGATTGCGACTATCATGGTTTACTGTCATAGCATGTCATCGTGTAATCCCAGCATCACATGACAGCGATGAAAAATTTAATCGAACGACATTAACCATAAACATGTTTTGTGTTTACGCAAAACAAACGAGAAGGCATCAACAACTAAGAAGTGGTTTTAGAGTAAACACACTTATCATGCAAATTATAGCTCAATTATAAGACACAAAAATCTTTTTTTTACATTTTTGAATAACTGACTTAGCTGACATTTCAAAAACATCGATGAGGTTGTTTCCCAAATATTTTTCTGTGTAGTATATATTATAAAATGTCGGTATATCTACCTATATTATTATTCCACCTAATTTATCAAATTCGTATGCTACTGGTATATGTATATGCGAAATGCGTAATAATATATGGAATATATGTAATAAAATGTAGTATAATGAAATAAGTATAATTTGTTATAGATAACAACAGTATTATATTTTTAAGCATTTTATAAAAAAAAAAAATGCCACATCATGCCCCTGATGGCCTGACAACGTGGAGAGAGGTTATTGGTATTTACTATATTTTTCTACGTGTGTTGAGTGTACACAACAGAGAAAAAGTGTAGGTATACCGTATACCGAGTACAGAGTAGTAGAGTAGGTACTGATGAGTGACGAGCCCTCCCCAGAGAACGTCACACCCACATATTGTGTTGCCTCAGTCTAACAAATGGACAACAAGGCAAATGTGAGTTCAGCGCAACCAATTTTGTATTTTTGTGTTGTTGACAAATATTAAAGTGAATTGACATATTACTATAAACTTAAAGGTAAGAACATTATCCGTTAGTTGTACACAATATTTTTAATTTTTAAGTGAGTTATGAGCTTTCTATATCCTTAAGTATTAATATTTTACGTATTCATAGCTCGCCTTAAGCACCATTATAAAACTACATTATATAAAAATAATAATTATAATTATTATTATAACGTTATGAATAATATATTTATCCTCAAATCAACAATCGTAGCTATGTACCTGCAGCGACTGCGGACGGACGGACAAGGCGGATGGATTTAACTATATAAGTGTACTATAGTCTATATAAGATAGGTATATTTAAACTTATGTTTATAAACTTTAAACCATTGAGCACACAGATAATGTTCTTACCTTTAAGTTTGAGTAGTTTGACAATAAGTGAATTCACTCAAGTCTCTAATATCTAAGCCTGCAACGACACACAATTGAAACTTGGTTTATAATTATGTAATGCGTCAGTAAGACGGAGACAACACGCCGCGCGGGCACGACGTCCTCAAATAATATTTTTTTAACGGGCGAGTCGGAGTTGGCCGTTATTTCAACTCGTGATCATTACGCGTTTGGGCCACGATAATAGCCGATAAGCCGATAGTAGTTGTAGGCAACACGTGTTGAAGTCGTGCACTCGCAATCACTGTTTAAAATATGCATATAGGCGTCGTTCAATTATAATTATTTAAATATAGGTACATTGCAGATTAGGCTATAGATTTTCGCGTATATTTTTGTTATCTACCTATTACGGAAGTGTACCTACACAATATTACAATTATTATTATAATAGGCATTTCACGTGAGCTGCAACAGGTATACCCACCGCTCACGCGCGCCGTGTCAAATGCCAATAATTCGAATCCGATTTCTTGGCCTAATAACCCGCGGGGCAAAGTTAAATATTCTCAGAAATGTATAAATAATACAATTTGGGAGCTTTTTATTGTCTTCGTTCATAGATCGTAGTAACGCACAACGGATTTATATCTATAAATATCATTTGAATTTTTATATAACATTATACTTTATATAATTATAGGTACATTAGTCACACTGAATATCGGTCGCATTCTCGCATGTACATATTATACAAATACCTCCTAATTAACTATTGGTTCGAAATCCAAACAAGACTTTTATGAATTGAAATTCTCGGAAAGATATTTTAATTAAAAATATAAAATAAAATACATATATCATTCAAAAAAGTTAAAAACTTTAAAACGGTAAATATATATTTTTTTCAAAAATATCGTTAGGTACATAATTAATGACTTCATAGTATTATGTGAAAAAAATATTTCACAAATAAACTTAATATTATTTTCGAGAAAATATGAGTAACCTTTAAAATAATCACCTTGACACCTTGTATATGTATGGGCGGGGTTGCGAACCCAGAATCGGTGTCCTAACCGCGGACAGACGTGACTGAAATGTCAAGACATTTGGGGTTGCTACTGAAATTCACTTGCATTTTAAATTTTATCACTAGAAATGAATATCCAACTTCGTGGGGTTTTGTGAAGTTAGTGGACCTTTTTGATGTTAATAATTTTATAAATGCGATACGCGAGTGTTTTACAATAAGTACCTAATAAGTTATATAACATTCGTCGTAGGACCGAACCAAGTGGTCAAATATTATTTCCATCCGGGACGTAACGAAAGTTATAAAACGAAACAAGGGCCGAGTGGCCAACTTCTATTTTATTAATTACTTACACATAACGTAATAATATATTATTCAGACTACTCACTATTTAATGTCTTGGATCTTACAAACTAATCAATAACTAGTGTTTATAAAACTGGATATTAAAAAAAATGTACCGATTATTTATAATTAAAATGGATACTTTTTGGTGGGCCATTTCTTATTATTGTTTAATTATAAATAACAAATTAAAAAGATTTTAAAACATCGATTATTAATTATTACCACCCGTATAATATAATAATAAATACAGTAAAGTAAATTTCAAAGATGAAGGAATTGTTTTTATTTACAAATTTTAGTCAATTAATATAATATCATTTTTGTATCTTATGTAGTCATAAGACACAACAATTATGTATCAACTTTTGTGTAAATAAAATATCGAATATAGTTGAAAATTCAAGTTTCAAATCAAATAAGATTAAAAATGTAATAACTACTTATATAGACTAAAATAAAAATTATTTTTTGTTAGTTAACACATCCACTTGGTTAATTAATATTATAAATGTGATGTACCCAAAGTGCCAAGTGGTAGTATGGTACAACGGTATAAGACGTAGGTATTATATGTTTATTTAATAACTTTATAATAGAACTAATAAAATGTAAAATATTAACTTAACAATCTTACTTGTACTAATTCGTAGATTTGTTCGCAGTCATCAATCATAGCTGGGCAGATGACGAAATTAATTAGTGGGACGCCTTCTACCAATGATTCCAAAGCACATAACGTTTTCGTCCGGCTCATTTTTGTTTTTTTTTTTTGTGAAGATAAATTTGAATTTTCTAAGAATTATTGTTTAAAACTTTAAAAGGTCGAGCTTAATGACAATATTGAATGTTTTATAGTTACGATGCAGGTAACTGTTATAGTATATATTTTATTATTTATAAAATAGTATAATACCTATGTATTGTATTTATATATTATGCGTACTCTATAAAAGTAAAATAACTAACAATTAATTCAAATTAAAAAAAAAATGTGTGAACTACGTGAATTTGTTATGCTTTACAGGTCTTATACGTCGACTAGACGTTACCTAAATGAACCGCTTAATTTTGAAGCATAACCTTATATATGTATGTAGATTGTAGGTACTAAACATATTTGTTTGATGGATAATTAAATAAAATAGTATCGAGAGTTCACATCGAGATTAAAACGTGTGACTGTTGTACAGAGCGGTAGCAAAATCATTTTTTTTTTTTTACAATAGTTTGTTAAGCTACAGATTCATTTTAATAAATAACATTATAAACATACGGTAATTAGTTGTAATTACAATTTTTTAAGTTTTTTGACGGTGATTGTTTTAGATATGATCCACACTTGTTTTGAGGTTGACGGCTATATAGATTTGAAATCTATTTACATTATTGTTTAAATAACATAATATTAATCTTATTATTATTATATTATACTTCTGAATAAAGTATATAGGCAGGTAGTCAATAAGCTATATGAAGTACGTCTTCATCTCAAACACTTGATACTTTTACGTAGGTACCTATATATTTTATAATTACAACAAAGTAATACCGATAAAAATATTTTTATTTCGATAAGCTATGCATCGTATCAAAGTTTTTTAACATACCATTCTAGAAATAGAACTATGACGTGTAGGTACCTACCAAACTGAAGGTAATACGCCTATTTGTTTTAATTTAATTTATTTTTATACTCTTGAGTCTTAATACCATTAAATCAATGATTTCCCGAAATAAAATACATTAAACTGATAAAGTAGTTACACACTTATACTCAATTTACAAAATATTTTAAATAATTATCGTATAATACTATAACGTTATGAACTATTGAAATATTGAACTAAGTACCTAATTGTTTAAGACTAAATTAGCGAGAAAAAAACTGGCATACGATGATCAAGCCTAGTTTCGATTTGATTAATATTATTATAACTTATAACCATATGTTATTTTAGCCACTGTGGTTAGACACTATGAAACGGAATGAGGTTTGATGCTACCAGTCGAACGTGTAGTGTCGTTAAAAATTAATTTTGTATCTAAGTAGTATTACAATTTTTAAATCCATAAACGAAGAACGAAATCTTACAGTTTAATAACTGTAGAATGTTTTGTTGCAAATCATATTGTTTAAATTAGTTTTTCGTTTTAAGATACTCCAAGTCCTAACGTTTTAAATTCAAAGCAAAGTACCAGAGTCTGCGTGTTTGTCTCATATAAATAAGAAAAATGTTCATCAGCAAAAAATAAAGCGCCAACACAAACTATATTTACTTTTTTACTTTCATAAAATATAAGTACTGAAAAATAAATATAAATAAAACATGTGTAAAGTTAATACACTCTTTAGGTACTAGTGAATTAAAAACAAATCAGGAATATCAAGGATACAGATTGTAGGCAGTCGCATAATCAAGAGTATAAAACGGATTTTGACATTCCGATAAATATGATAAATTAATTACTATTTATTTTAAGAAGTCGATAAAAATGGTTCATAGATATCAGGGTCGAATGACAGGAATAAATAAAAAGTACAAGTAAATAATTCATTTGTGTTAGCAAATGTTTGATGTGTTAAAATGACACACCTATCATTACAATATCAGATTTACTAATAATTATAATTTATAATGTTGTTATGTAGTTTGTAAGAGATTGTGATAGTTGTTAAAATATTGATTAAGTAAGCGGGTAGGTACTTCTGAATTTTGATTAAAATATTTAAAACTATTTATTAGAGCTTAGTTTTGATAATTATTCATAAGTCATAAACTCATAACATAATAAATCAGGAAACATGTTTTATTAATTAATTTAGGGATGAAACTATATACGATATAACTAAAAAATTTTTATCAAAAAAAAAAAAAAAAATGCAAATCAAAAATTCATAAAATAGTATTAATTAACAGCTGTAAAAAATAAAATGAACTAGTAATTGTTGATTTGCAATATGCTTAAAACATTGTATTCTGAATTGTTGATTTGAATATTTGTTTTAAAACACAATAAGGTTAATAATTGTATGGTTTTAAAAGATTGAAGACTTACAAAGTAAACCTTATAAGGATAATAATAAATGAAATACATCAATACAAAATACACATAATATTATTACAATTATTCGCATAGATTTTATTATAGAATTTTATATTATAAAATTATAATTTCAACGTCAATATAAAATATCAAAATACTTATCCAGTCATAAAACCGCCATCTACATATAGGTTCAAACCATTTACCATTTTTGAATAGTCGCTCAATAGAAATATCACTGCATCAGCAATGTCATTAGGTTCTATAAAATACATTGTTAATTACTATATATCTACGTGTTACATATTATACAAAAACAATAATGTTCTTAAGAATACAAATACGTAAATATTTTCACTAACCTGCAAATCTTCCTAATGGTATTCTTTTCATAATTGGTTCTGATTTTTTCGGATCAGACCATGCTATCTTACCCATCTTGGTCAATACAACAGTAGGATTAACATTGTTTGTTCTTATGCCAAAAGGTCCTAATTCTATGGCCATTGTCCTTGTAATTTGGTTCACAGCTCCTTTAGATGCACAATATGCCACATGTTCTGGTATTGCTCTCTAAAAATGTTTTTTTTTTTTTTTTAATATTATAACTATACTATATTTACAATGAAATGTTTTCAGAACTAACTGTTTGGTTTTTACAAATGTATAATAGGTAATCCAAAGTGTAAACAGTTTTAATCTAAAATGTTCATAAATTATAAAGCATATATACATGCATGGCTTATTATACATGCATATTGTATAGGTACACAATAAACATAAAATAGTACAAATTATTATCAATAAGTAATTACTTCAGATATGGTTGAGGATATATTGACTATTGATCCACTGATTTTTGCAGCAATCATATTTTTAGCTGCAGCTTGACTTGCCCTTACTACTCCTCTGGAATTTATGTTTAATGTACTAGAAATCAAAACATAATTTATATTATTTATTAATACACGCATTAACAATATTAAACTTTTAAAATTTTTATGTGATTAATGGTTATAAATAACTCAATAGATAATGACTATTGTAGAGCTTGGATGTTGGATAAATATGTATACAATAAGTATAACAATTATTAGGTACACTAATATTGTATGACACTCAAATCTATGAATATTATGCGTTTTTAATAAAAATAGGTACTAAAAACAACCAAAACGTAATACATTTTAATTTAATTATTTTTTCACGAACAATTGATTAATTTAATAGTTTGAAAATATTTAATGGACCAATCATCGACCAATGGCCACTAAATCATGTTTAAGGGACCATTAGAGCTCACTATTGATTCGTAAAATGTTTAGCGATGAACAATCGTTCATGCAACCCGGCATTAGTATTACATATTTCTGGATATTGTTATATTAGGTTAGACGAGTCGCGTAAAGAGAAGAATTCATTTCATTTTGTTTGGTATTTTTCCACTACACGACGTTTATCAAAACATTTATTGCTTAGAAATAATTAACTATTTGTCCAGCGTTTAATAGTAATATGTATTTCGTACTCATCCCATCCATGTTTAGTCGTCTCCATAAATGGTTCGATGTGTGCCACTCCAGCGTTGTTAACCAACCCGTGGACGGGTCCCATTTCTAAGATCTTAGAATACGTCGAATCCCAATCACCAATGTCCACGGTTACTTTCGTCAGTTTTTGGTCGCTTGTATTCGGTAGATTGTCTATGTCTCTTCCGATTGCGAACACCTTCGCGTCCATAGCTAACAATCGTCCGGTTATCACTTTTCCCATGCCTATAATTTTAATGAAGAAAACGATTTATCACAGGTATAGGTACAAGTTCACAGTAAGAGTTATATATTTTATGTTTCATTTTTAGCGGAAAAATAGTTAATAGATAATGAAAGAGGTAGTATTATTATTTATTATATTTGATAAATAGGTCAGTGTAAATGTAAAAAGTGTAAATAAAAAATGTAAATAACTATACAGTCGCCTGGAACTATAATATTATAAAGCTAGAGATTCGTATCGGAATAAAGACGACATTACTGTGCAACATTTTTCTGTCCACCATAAAAAGTATATGAGGGTATGAAAAGTATTAACGCGGTTGGCGGTTGTGAATGCAGCTACGTGGTACTATATGTCCCGCCATCCCGGTATTAAAGAATTAAAGATGACCGATAAACCGACCAGGAGGATTTGTTGTTATAAGATAGGCTTAAAGAACACACAGTAAAATACACAGGAACGTTATTACAAAGCCTGATCACGTATAAGTATATGTGCACTGCACATCCTTTTTTGTTAACTCTTCAATCGCCATGAATTTCAAAATATTAATACGATTATATCTATCCGACTACAAATAATATCTAACTTTGATAACTCGTGTTCTAAATGATAAAAGAAAATTAAACGAAACACAATATTTAAAAACAAAAAGTATAAAGTATGTAATATAATTCAATAAAAATGGGATATTTCACGTCAATAAAAATAATCTCAACATAAATCATAAAAATAAAAATATACCATTTATTAAATAATATTTTAGTATTTACCAGCACTTGCTCCAGTCACTATGAAGCTCTTGTCTTTGAAATACTCTTCCATAGTCGAACGTTTTATAGCTATGCCCCTGGATAGGGTTCTCATAACGCAAAGATTGTTCAAATGTATTGATGACTTGTAGATAGAGCGAAACATTATGTTACTTTTTATTATTAACCTAAAATCAGAAAAAAAAATTGTAAAAGAGAAAATTAGGTACTTAACCGCTCTGTTATCAGTGTATAAATATACACATATAATAGTAGGTACCTATATATTTCTAACATATATTATTGTTATTAACTTTTGAGTCAATACCGACATTAACAGATTTGTGGTATGAATAGGCAATACAGCTTAAAATTTATGTTTTTAAAATGTCATGTTATGTGTATAAAATATAATAATATAATACTTATATATAATATAGATTATAATAATATAAAGTTTCAAGTCCCCATGAATAATATTTATGAATTCCAACAAATAACTAAAATCGTTTTGCTTTGTCTAAATATCAAGTTTTGTCCAAATTTAAACTTTGAGCGTCTAAAATAAAAACCATGTTGCTTATATATTTGATCTAATTTTTAGTTTCAGTATGAACTACTATTATGAGGAACCTTGTAATATATTTGCAAGCCTAATCTTAAAAAACTGAACATTTTATGTATATTTTTAACTAGAAAAAAATGTGCAAATTTTCGTGCTTTTTTACGATTTTTGAACTTTAAATGCTTATAAAAAAAATGTGCCCTATGTATTTACAATATTTTTAAATTTCTAATATATCAACTTATGTGGATCTTGTATAATATCTTCAAGCTGTTTTTTACAAGTCTAAAAATGTTCATCGACACTAAAACAGCTTAATTTTTTTACGTAGATTAATTAATTTTATTTATTAAATTTTGATTTTTTTCTGTTATTTTATCGACATTAATTTTGATGTATTTCAGTGACTACAGTTACCTATTACTTATTAGTCTTATTGATACAATAAATAAATAACTATAAAAATAAATAAAATTTAAATAATAAATAAATAAACTGGATTAGAAAAAATAATTAAGTTGTTAAACTATTTATTTTGAATATGTATTTAGATAAGAAGTAATTTGCTACACACCCCCAGTGGCATCCACCCTATAGCAGTCGCTATACATTGAAAATAAAGGGAGAACAGTATTCAAAGAAAAATATTTAATAACAGTTAGTTGTTAGGAAAAATACTTATATAGGTCACTTTTTGGTAACTTTTGTGATTAAATTTAATCTCTTAGTCACTTTTTTAAATAACTTAAACCACTTCTAACTCTGATGATACCCATTCCTTGGTACATTAATATTTACCAATATTAACAGTTAATATAACAAAAAAAAAACCATTGCATTTTGAGTTTTGGAGGGGGGGGGGGTGGATGAGTAAAATGATGTCTTGCTACATCTGAAAAATATGTTTTGGACCACACTCTCCGTCCCCAAAGGTTATACCCAGATGGTACCATTGGGGAATAGTGGTATATAGGTAAATTATATTGTATATTTATCCTATATATCTATCACCCAAAAAACAACATTTTAAAACTAACACATTCCTAATTTCGCTCAAAAACTTAAATAAAACTACTTGTAATGGATACATGTATTGTTGTTGTATAATATATAATATTATGTTAGGTACATATAGCATATTTTTCAAAACAAAATTTTTTAATATATTCATTTTAAGTGCAAATTAGTTGAAAAATGAACATGCATCTTTAGAAGTAATAGTGCCTACAGTGGAACGTCGGTATCTCAAAGTCTCAAAGGACCAAAAAAAAAAAATTGGACATATAGAAACTTTAAGTTATCAACGATTAATTCAAAATGATCGGAAGTCGCTCATCGGGACTGAAAAAAAATTGACGTAGGTACAGAAATTTCGAGATAGCGATGTTATCATAATCATCGTCTCTCTAAATAAAATATTGAAAAAACTATCGGACCTGTATACTTACACGAATGAATAATTTCCTTAATAAAGGCGTGGTATCAATCGGTTTTTTTCTTGTATAGTTATTATTTGAGAATTTAAGATAATATAATATATATCTATGTAGTGATCTCTCACTACGTTTAAAATTGTCATGTTCAAAAACACGTGCGGTGCGTGTTGTACGCGTTGTCGTCGTACGCTGGTGAAGGTGGTCGATTGAAGAGCAAAGAAGAACAATACCTTTTGTTTATTAGTTATTTGGATATAAATGTTTATACATTTGTGGACAGAGTGCAGTAACTCTGCCCGAGAAATTAGTTAAATATACCGCGGTGGACTGGGATTGCAGCCCAACGACCAAACTAAGTTCTACAGTATGATGGGACGATATAGACTAATAATTATTCTAAAATGTATGGCGTATTGAGACTCGTGTTTATACAGAGTCTCGTTTAGCTTATATCTAAACGGTAGAGACGACTTAGAAGGTGGATCAAAATAAGTGCCGACCCGGTGTTGTTGTTGTGCGATGTCCTTCGGTTCCTTTCCATTTTGGCACTTAGGCATATTATGATTTATAATCATTCTAATTACTAAGAATTACCGAGTGGCTCTCATCCAAGAACGGGTTGATATCGACAGCTGTGAAAACTCGTTGTTAAAATGTGTACTGTGGTTTCTAGGAATCGAAGGACAAGTCGGACGTCATGAATATGCTAATAGTTAAAATAGTAACTATCATTGATTATAAATACTAGTATTTATACTAGATTATACCTACTAGTATTTATAATCAATGGTAACTATTTTGTTGGAAAAATAAAATAAGAAAATGTAAAACGACTCCTTCTGTTTGCTTACATATTATATTGTAATGTCTTTCATAATATTTTTTCGAAGTTGCGTGATGGATCGATGACAATAATAATAGGTACAATATAACATTATGAACATAAACATAAAACAATAATCAGTAATAAAATGAAATGTCAAACCGGGCCAGTAACTCAATACTCAATCGAACATTTTGTTTCATTCAAAAATTGTTTTGAGTACACTCTTAGGGGGTTTTCATTGGAGAACCAGAAGTTTGTATCTCCACATGACACTTCTCAAGTAGTACAAAAAAATCTTAAGAATTTCAAAATATGGTCTTTGAGTAGATAAGTATATTTAATAATTCTAAAAATGAGATTTTGAATAACTCCATTATTGAAGAAAAAGAGGGTGAACATGCTTGCTAAATCACCTTTGTAGGTAATAAATGTTAATATTTTATCATAAGTGCCTAACTGAATGCGGTAAACAGAAATCCGAAGTCGATTGATGATTGTTGTCTATTGATTTAAAAGTCTTAAAACTCCTCTAAATAAATAATATTAATGAAATATTTTTTAGATTATTTAAAAAAAATGTACGACGAACAACGCACATCATTCTACGCAGCCATAAGCGGCGGCCATCGCAGTTGTTGCCACTTGTTGTTAGTGACAGCGCGGCGACGGGCCGATAAGTAATCTTTTTTTTTTTTTAGCTCCTACCGCTAGATGCTCGAAGAGGTAACAAAGAATACAACACTGGATTTAATATTTATTTTCTAAAAATGTATAATTATGTTATGCTTGTACATATTATAATGTACCGTAGCTATACTATTTAATTCTTTCTTTTAATGGTCATTAGGAAAATCCCGGTTTTCCGGGAGGCCTATTTACGATCTACCCTTTGGTACAATTCGATTTCCATCGTCCCACGGCGATTCCTTTAGCTTTATAAAATAATAATTATTGTTAATACTTTATTTTCACTACAATCAACGAACAGCTCTGGAATGTAATAAATTAACTAACAAAACGACAGCAAAAACGGTAAACTCACCGCAACAAAACCACCAACGAACGAAACGAAAAATGAGCACTCTTGAAACCGTATATAATATATAATTCGTTGGCTACATAGTATCGAAAAAAAAAAAATTATTATTATTTATAGGTACCTATTTAATATTGTTCTACATCGTAATATATATTATAACAATATACTATACCGTGATCGTCAATTCTCGTTCGTCCGACCGAGTATTATAAAACGGTTATAGGTGAACGGTTATTTTATGACTCGAAGTCTTAAATACTATTTAAAAAACACTTCTGTCAGCGTTTGCCGTTTGGTGAATGTATACAGACGACGTTATAATAATATTATGATCACACTGGTGCGGATGTATTATACCGTACGACCAATGTCAGATTGTCGGCGACTCGAGAACACTACTGATCAGCGAACAGAGTGGATGCGACTACCCCACTATGGCACCTAGTGTCTTGCTTTGTTCACCTCAGTCGCCCTGACGACCACAAACCGTCCAAATCTGCGTTGTATATTATATAACAGGTCGGTTTCCTCGACCTAGAGTAGTGTCAGCTGTTCCGAGAATTGAGGTTATGTACGAAATTTGAATTTTCATCGCAGGTATTAAAAACAATGTCAAAATTTCGACCAAACAACGGCATGTTTTTAAAATTTTTCAATTTCGTATACGCGCGCAACCTCGACTAACGGTCGTTCCAATGTCGCGAATCAAACAATCGAACAGAACGCACATACGGCGAAACCCCCGGGACACCTGTTTGCAGGAATTATAGGCGGCAGGTACGGCCAGGGAAATATTTTAGGCCGGGAAATATTATGATCGTCCAGATCACGTTTTTTACGCAATGCGGTACAAAGAGGGCAATTATTGAACTGAAGCTAAGCTTAGCGAACGTTTTACAACAATACCTAGTCGTCTAGAATATTTTTTTTGTCCATTAAGACGAAGTGACTGTAGGTAATTTATTAAAATAAACAATAATTACTGTTTTATGTGCTTATAATATAGACATAGGTAGGTATAGACTTAAAGTTGTATCCATCTACAATTTGTACATTGTTTTTTAAAACTATTCAAAAGTAGGTTTTTATAAATAAAAAATTGTTATAACTTTGGTTACAACAAAATACATTATGTTCTCTATTTCGCTCAAAATATAAAAAGTAAAAAATCTATGGATAAGCACTTTATAATATCGATCCTACACGGTTTTTTTTGTTTTTTATACATTTTAGATTTTCCGGCGGGCTAACCTAAAAATATTTTAAAATTATAATAAACCACGATGGTTATATTATATTATGGCCTCTATAATATCTCCGCTGGGAGGTTTTTTAATTTAAATACCATATCGAGTTATCCATCGAGGTTCCTCCACTGGGAGGTTTCTTCATTCTATGAATCATGTCTTTTTTTTCTCTCATCGCCTTCACTTATTGTTCTAAACTTATTTGAACAGATTGTGTAATAAAAAATAATTAAAATCAAAAAAAACATCTAGCTACCAGAAACCTTAAACAATGCGTCTTTTAATTTGATATTATAGTTTTGAGTATCTGGAAAAATATTTCACATTCATATTTAGACACAATGCACGAAACAGGCACGAAAAAAAATAATAAATCAATCATCCAATATAGGCACAACAAATCGGTTAAATATATGAATAAAAAAAATAATTTATTATATTTTCTGACGTACAATACTATATGACCTATAGCTGCAACGTACGAGATCGGATAACGTATTATGTTTGTCAAACACAAGAAAACTGTACGCCATATTTTAGCACGTACCTATAATAATTCATATACAGTTATAATATAGTGGCATAGGTGTTCTAAAACTCAGTTATTACTTATTATTATTATTATTATTATTACCGAGCAGAAAACGTTTTGGGACTCGTAAAACGGTAAGTTAATATTATTATATCGCCAGTGGCGGTATAATAGTGTCGGCGGCGACCATGTTATACAACAACAACAACAATAATAATAATAATAATATACTAATTGTTATCTGAAACTAAAACCGTTAGTGCACGACGTCGCGGTGTACGTTATACGACTGACGGGAGGGCGAGTACCCACCTACCTCCATATAATATGCTGTACCCATATATACACGCGTATAAAGGCGATTTCGAGGGGGTTGGTGGCGGAGGCTGATAATTAGTCGAGCGCACGTTTTGACTGGTAGGTAAAATATAATAATAATAATAATAATAATAATAATAATAATAATAATATAATATAAACTCGTTCGTGGACGGTGTTACTTATATCATTATGCGCGTGCGGGGTGAGCGCGGTTGGAAGTTAACGGCGGCGGCGGCGGCGGACGAAATTACATCATATTTTATTGCACGCTAGTCGCCAAAGATCATCCGTTCGTTATGGCCATATCGTATATACGATATATAATTAATATATATGCATGCATGTATGTATGTATGTATGTATGTAATGTATGTATGTATGTATTTATGTATATGTATGTAAAATATATAACATCTACTGAGTGTACGTGTGTGTATGAAATTGTGGAATCTACTATCTGTACGTGCATAGGCGTGAGCAGACTTTTGGTTCCGGGAGTGTACACTAAAAGTTATTGCCCACAATTATAAATAATAAAAACCAATATAGATACAGACAAATGTTTTAAAGATATAAAATGCACTAAAAATATTTATTTTATTTTATTATTCATTGTAATAAATACTACATAATATATAGATATATGTACAATCTTATATAATGTATAATGATAATCGACGTTTAAAGGGAATAACATTTTTGAATTTGTCGATAATTTCACTTTACTGTTTTATAATAATTGGATTTTTCAAGATTTAAAATTTACATTTAATTAATAACTAGGGCATTTGTCGTTTTCGGTGAAGGGTCCGGGGGTGCCCAGACACCCCTGGACCCCCCGTGCGCACGCCTATATGTGTACGTGTACATAGATATTATATTGTATATACAGGTACAGGTTACAGAATATATAATAAAATTACCGTGTGGCACATGAATCACCTTACATGCGTATAAATATTATATATTATTGTATACCGCTACACAGAAAATAAAATATTATATGATTTGTGACTTGATAAATTCTATGAGGTTCAATCGTTTCGGCAGTTGTCAGCAGCGGTGCCCCCCACCCCCCTCCACACCAAGGTATGATAATAATTACAACGCCGCCGTACAATGGGGCGTAACCGTTTTCCGCCAAAATGACCCTCGCCCGTTATCACCATGGCCGTTTTCCGCCAAAGGTTGTATTCCGATTTCCGCCAAAAAAAATGTATAAATTATTTTTGAGAACCCCTGAACTGAAACCATCAAATAGTAATGATCACGATGTACGCGCATCACCTCAGTTTATCGATGACGATCATAAACTTTTATCTATATCTTATCTTACTATTACTATTTCCCTATATATAGGACGTGTACCCACTACCCAGTGTGTTTCCCAACGCATACGCTATTATAATTGTACTTAAAAACAGTATAAGTATTAATTGTTATGATTAACAGATGCAGACTGTCAGCGAACAATAAACCGTCAATTATCCGTGGATATCGCTGTATAATAATAGCACGTATCTACATCGTAATCATCACTATTTGGTGGTTTCAGTTCAGGGGTTCTCAAAAATAATTTATAAATATTTTTTTGGCGGAAATCGGAATACAACCTTTGGCGGAAAACGGCCATGGTGATAACGGGCGAGGGTCATTTTGGCGGAAAACGGAAACCCCCGTACAATGTTCCAAATTTGAAAAAGAAAATGAATAAAAACACCGTTTTCGCGCCGGTGCTCGCTCCCGCTTTCGCTTTGCTTGTTAATGAAATTATGTTTTACTTTTTAAACCGAAGTCTTCTATACTTACGAGATTCCCACGCAAACGACACGACAAAATATCGTTCGACGTGATCTTAATATTATTTTATCATAACTTACAACATATTATAACGTATATAATATAAAAGCCGCTGTAATAACTAATAATTTATAAGTTATAACGGCCCTTACTGTATTATTACTATTCATCCATTTCACCGTAACTTATCTCATATGAACGTAAAAATTAAAAGGTATGATTGTCTCCTTAAAAAGGTTTATTTTCCATATTTCCTTGCTGAATGTGTTTATACTGCTTTACAAACATTTTGAAAATTTAATAAAAATTAATTGGTTTTGTTCAAACACTATACTGACACTAGGTATGATAATATTATTATTAAAAAATATTCTATTTTTTAAAAAATAAATAGATATGATTAAACGCTTACTATTATCTATTCGAATTGCAGATTTGTAAGAGGTTGCAATTCTTTTTTATGAATTTAATTAAAAATAATAATTCTTAGAAATTATAATACATAGCTAGTATGTTTTTGTAGTACATTCGTGCTATATAGTTATTACTTATTTACTTATTACTATATTTGTATAGACATACCTAGCTATAACTTGTAAGTTTACTTACTGACAATATACATTTTATAATATGATTGAACAATGTTATCTCGACCACTCGATCATTCTATAGTCCTATACTACGCAGCTCTTAAACTATGCAAATAGTATTAATTAAATAAAGTTCTTATTTTACATAAGTATATTGATAATAGTAAAAAATAATTCAAATCAGGTATTCACTTTTTCTAAATTAATGTATTATTTTTAGCACAATTATTAAATACCAAATGTATCATTTCTTAAATTAAATTAAATTCTTAAACAATGCGATGCATCGGATGACTGATGAGTCAACGCTTTTTCCGTTTTTCTCATATATATATAGTAACTCTGTATAATGATAAATGTTAACAAGTGTCTAACCTAACAAGTGAGTCTACAATTTAATCGTATAAATGAGTTAATGCGAATGGATGTCATAACTATTTCAATTTCATAATGTCAGTGTGTTTCATCAAATTTTTGAAATAACTAATCAAATTGATATAATAAGTGGCTTATATTTTCAACAGTAAAAGTAACGCACTTACATTATTGTATTTCCCGCACAACAAAGCTAATAGTGATAATCACACGAAGATCAAATCAATAAAAACATTTTTCATAGACTATATAATATAATATAACCTGTACAGTATACATAGGTATAAAATCCTATTTGGATCAGCGCGATCATTTTAAACTGCGCCCTTGGCCGCCGCCCACCTGCCAATGCCTAGATACGGCACTGATCATATACACATTTTGGCAAACAAATTTATAGAAAAAAACAAATCTTAAGCACAGGCCAACGTCCCGGCGTTTTTCATGTACATACCTATAATTCTGATTTCACACACTTACGCACCTCATGGGGTCCGCAATTCACCGCAGGTGGATTGCCTACCTGATAATATACTGCTCGCATATTGTCCGTGATCTAATGCAGTGGATTCCCTACCTAGGTATGGTTTAGATACATGTAAATCACTTCGGGTTAATGTTAACTTAATATTTGGTTCAGGCAACGGTGGGTATGACTAAATTCAAAATTGAATGTTGTTGTAACGATATTAGTTGGTATAATATTATTTTAACCGTTATATTATAAAATAAAACATATTATTCGTACCTATAGAGTGTGCATTATTCATTTTTTTAAACGGCAACGAGGAGCATAAAAACCATTTTGCACTCAACAATGTTATTACTTATAATATTCTAAAATAATATTGTAAATATGGAAAAAAATACACACGGGCGAAGCCGGGTAATTCAGCTAGTATATTATATAACCGGTAACCTCTAATTTTTTGATTACACATTATACTAGAGGTCGCTAAACAAACATAGGTGTAAACAAAAGTTGAATTAAGTAGGACGTTTTATATTTTATACATTATTTCAACTTTGTAAACAAATTAAAAATATATTGTTATTGCTTAATTATCAGTAGTCAGTTATTATCAATTATTACCATATTTTAAATAGTTGGATTTTATTTAAATAGGTTAAAGATATGGTTAAATATTATATTTCTATCATTATTCATATGGAATATTAAGTTTTTACACAATTGTTGATAGCAGTGACGTATAATGTTATACAAATTAGACAAAAAAAAATTCATGTATATGAATTATTTAAATATACCTACCAAATATATTCACTAGAAATAATATTATTATAATGGTTATATTATACACTTATTATTACGTTTACCTTTACGTTTATTTTATCTATTTTTAGCATGCTGTTCAATAGTTATATATTTGTGTTTTAACTATATAATATGCAAATAAAACGCATTTTATCTAGTTTTATTGATGGCGGTTGTTTTTTTCTGATTCGATGGTATGTTATACATTTGTCGTGTTTGCAAGAGAAAAAATAAAAATACATTTCAAAGGATTTTTTTTTTATCCGACGATAACGTCCAACTTTGTTCGTCGAACTACTATATAACCGCCAAAGGAAAAAAGTTTATTTAATCAGTAAAATGAATTTCGTTTAGTAAAACTTTGAACTGGATACGTCTGCCAAACACCTTATCTTTCATTTAAATTAAATTGTTATTTTATTTCACCTTTTGAAAATTAATAAAAGGTTATACCTACGATTATAATATTTATTATTTTAGTATTATTAAATACTATAGTCAATTACCTACATAGTATTAATATGTAGTGTAGTGAAAACTTGTGTATAAGAATTCAGGAATTTTTATAATCTGAATGATTTACAAAATTTAAAGAATAATAATAAAATTAATAAGTATACTTGACTCGGAAAAGAAATAGAACAGAGGCGTACTCTGATGACACAAAAACAATTTTTGTCCCAAACTAATTAATATAAAAATAAAACCGCGGGGCTTTGCCCCACTCCCCTTTATCACACTCGCAACACATATTACCAAAACCAACAGACATTTTATAATTTATTATACCGACTTACTTTTAAAAGTTTCAACCATAAGCGTGCGTTGGTGATAGACTTTTTAAATGAATCAATAATTAAGTATAAAGTTTTAAATATTTTAATAAAGTAAGTTATTTATGATATAATCTGTATGCATTTATGTATATGAAAAATACATATTTTTTGTCTAAGATGTTTAAAATCAGATTCATATTATAATTATACCAAGAAACACGTAAGGAATAAGCTGACACCGCAGGGGATATCTAATCTTTCGACGGGATTAACAAAATACATTTAACATTGTAAAAAAACTTTTTCATTAATCTTAATTAATTATCTTCTTGTCTTTTAGGACAAATATTCTTAGTCTTTTACTCTTTTAGTATTTTATCGTTTGTATAGTTACAAGGTTATAAAAGATCTATCTAGTATTTACCACCTCGTAATATTTTTTTCAATGACGCATGTTATAATAAAATTTTACAATTAATTAAAGTACCCGGTTGAAATGAAATATACTTTAAGCGTTTCACGAATGCCACCTACCTATATCTTAATATTAAACGTAATTATTATACCTTTGTCAAGTAACACTGTATCAGCTATGAATATTAACCCATAATAAATAAGTAGTTTATTTTTTTAAGTATTTACTTTGTAATTTTGTAAAATAATCCTAAATAAAGTGCCGTCCTGTGCGTCTTAATTCAAAAAAAGAGTTAGAGGTAGGTATGCTAAAATATCATAAAATGTAATTTTAGGTACTCCGTCTCCCTGCCCCGCCCCGCCCCACCCACACCTTCAAATTCAAGTACCTAAGGAGTGGAGTATGATAGCCCACAAAAAAACCGCCGAACTATAACATTTTATTTTTACACGTACAATAATTTAAAATTTAAATAATATAATATCCAAAATTATTTTAAAAAAATCTAGTAAAACCGACTGAATTTATTATTTTTTATTTTGAATTATACACAATATCCACTAAACAATGTAAATAGGTACAAAAAAAATTACATGTATTATGCTATTGTTGGCAAAAAATGGACGTCGGTACTCAAAAAGGCAGAAACAAACAAAAGCATTAAAATTGAGAACACCTTTGGCCGAGAATAAATAAAAAAAAAACTTTGGTACTTAAAAAAGTTTGCTGGCAATTTGATTTGATACCTGCTGTTATTTATAAAAAGTATAAAAGGCTGTTATTTATTTATCATATTATTGTAATTTTAAGTACACAGACAATAGCTGTTCGGTTAACCTATAGATGTAGCCGTATACAGTCATTATATTATTATATACACCACCGAGCCGAGTGACTTGAAGAATATTGTCGACCTAATCGATTTGGCTTCTAAGACCAAACGGTGGTACATTATTATTTTATGGCAATATTCACTACCTATATTCAAGAATGAAAGTTATATTATAAAGTCACTGTTAAATGAATACAAACACAAATCAATATAGTATTAATTTACCCTCTTGGATTCTTTTCGGGCCAGAAATGTATCGGTTTTACAATGATATGTTTGTTTTTATTTTGTACATGTCATCATCACGTTGCGCAGAAAATTTGATTTAATCCTCAACATTAAAGGTGGTTTCTGGTAAACAATTTGATCTAGCCGTCACTTTAGGGGTCTAAATCGGGACATTTAATTATTTCTTCGAGACCAACAAAAAACAAACGGAAATATTGGGGAATATTATTACAACCGGTATTCGACTAAATAGACATTTCTGTTTTTTTTTTTTTGTAATTTAAAAAGGATTAATCGCGGAGACTTGAAATTTCCATCAAATTATATTATTATTAAATATTATGTAGTTTTTGTTTGATTTGCTGTTAATTACTGGTAGTCGAAATTCGTGCTGTTCAAACATTGACCCCACTTAAGTATACATAGTAACCCATAACCCGTGACCAATCCAATACACTTCTAAATAAATATGGTAGAGGTATCTATACGAAAGTACATTTACATATGTATATGTTATAATATTATATGTTATCTAGGTGCAGATATTATTTTGAGGCGATAGACATCATGTACGTAATTCCAATTTTCTACTTATTACATTAAAGCACGTTTACAAAACGATTCACGAAAAAAACGCACTTAATTTTTTCGCCAACTTATGGACATTTGTATAGATTACTTTTTTCTTTTTCAGTCGTGAAACTTTGCCGACGCGAAGAAAAAAAAATAGTTCCGACGGCAATCGCACGCAATTTATACGACGGCGACGGTTCTCGAGTACCCGGGGGAACGATAGAACTTCACGCGCCATCAGAAGCCAAAGCACACAAATCGTCTTTTTGATTTCGCGTTTTATAATTGAAATTTTTATCAATCGCTAACTTTTACTAATCAGTTATCACTTATAAACGCAATAGGTACGCAAACTTATTCACTATTTTTATTCATTTTGTGTAGATACGCATCGTTTCTAGCGTAATAATATATTGTGTTGTTGTCGATTGATGATTAGTGATATTATTGTGATACCTATTTCCATATACAAAAGATAATATTAAATGTTCAAAATTATATTTTTAAACTAAAACCGTTAAAATATGTTAAAATACGTATTAATTTGTTTATATTTAAAACAACTGTAACCGTCGAGACTTATGGTTTGATTAAGGTTTACTTGAATAAAAAACTCTCAAAAAAAATGCTTGATTACATAAGTACACATCGCGCATAATAAAGGTATACAAAAACATTATATTCGACGGTGGAAAACGAATAAACGTTACTTTCTTCATTCGTCCAACCACTGCACGATCAGTGCGGTGATAGGTACCCCCCCCCCCCCAGCACACCGTTTAAAAACCACCGGGACGTGACGATTTCCCGCGAGTCGGCGCAGTTTGTTTTTTTTTTTTTAAATCAAAAAAACAGATAATATATTATTAAACGCTGCGCGGCCGATCCGAACGCAACGGAATATAATATACACACCGGCAAAAGCGATAAACGATTTTGAATATTATATACAAAATCGCTGCGGCTGCTGGAAATGTGCCGAACTCCGCGGGCACATATTCGTCGAAATTAACACAATATTGACACTGACGACATTTACTCTGTACACATTAAACGCGATATCGTAATAAACTGATTCATTCCAGTCATCGAGGCTTCAAAGAGTTTAACTCCCCCATAATATATTATCGTCATCACTACGGCGAGCATCGGAAACCTCGTTTAAACGATGATATTGTAATACACGCGCTATTTATATATTATACACAATATTTAAGGGATTATTAATTACGATGTATTAATATATCGCGTACGACGCGCAATTAGTTTTGACACGAGGGGCGAAATTGTTTAAACTTTTAAGTGAAAGCAGACGGGGCTTTTGCATTTTTCTTCGAAACGAAATGATTTCGCAGCGTATATAACACACCGACCGACCCACTGAGCGAAATATGAGTTTAGCTGGGTGCGATTCCCCCGTGGAATATAATATTCCTTATAATTATTCATACACGGATTATCGCCGTTGATTAGTGTAAAACTTTTTCACCGCGCGGGGGCTTGTTAGGGACGCGTATAAGTAGCTATACGTAGCTGCAGTTCATAGTATAAATAGGTACACAGTCGCAGTCCGCACACTACGTGCTTGAAAAGTAATATTTTTTAATACACATAATATTATCAAACATATTCACGTGCACATATACCTAATAATAATATATCATAGTATACACATGTCCCACGGGTTGAATGTTGTTACTTGTTATAAAACGAAAGTGTAAGTTCCGAATCGCACGCGCGCACGCCCCGCCACGCCACATACAATACACGTCCTCTCTCGCGGGATTGTATGAATCGAGGTTGCCAAATATAATATAATATTTAAATTATACTGAAAGGCAATGGAATCTGCTTTGGCGGGTTTCGGCTAAATATTTAAAACAATGTACGTATAATATATAGTCGTTTAGATTTTTTATGAAACGAAAAGGTGCAGGTCGACGTGTACACGACCTATATTACTATTATACCTACAATATAAGTATTATTATTATTATTTATATTTGTTAACGCGACGTAAATGTGCGCGATAAATTTCAGTACCTATATTGAGTTTATTGTCAAGTTTTCTAAAGGACGGTTAAATTATAACAATAATAGTAAGAGATAAATTATACTAATGGTAAATTATTTTTTTTTTTTATAGTTTTCGTTTACCTGCCGTTTCCTTCGTCTAAATCGCGATAATATACGTATTTTACTTTAATTTCGTAACAGGTACCTAGGTACGTTTATTCAAATTTAAATATATAATATAAATTATAGCTCATACAAGTATTACAATTTAATTTACGTTATATTTTACCATTTGAATATGCGTACATATATATTTTTTCATTTTAAATAATGATCATCTCTAAAAGTAATTAAATTTGTTTTTTTAAACTTTCCTTCGGATATATAATGTATAACAAAGGAATATAATTGTTTTTATTTTCCATTATTGTTAGAAGGAATGATGTGAGGATTGAGTAAAATAGTTTTTCATTTAGGTACGTAATTGTATAAAAAAGATCAATACGTAATAAAATAAAAGTTAAATTGCAATAGACAATCTGGTTAAATTACATTTTAATTAAAAGCAAGTATGAAACTTATTTATTTAATTAATTTGTAAATATATATACATATATACCTACTTTAATGAGAAAAATCATAATAATGTATCTGATTGATGCAATTATATTTTAGTGTGTGCCTAGTATAATAACGATTTAATTATTTACCTCATTGCTAGTATAGATTTTTAATAGATCCATATACTTAATAGCACACGATTAATTAGAATACATATCAGATTTACAGTATACACTTAATATTGAACCGTGTTGACTATTAATAGGTACACTAAATCCACAGTACACATACCTAGAGGTCTCTTAACGACTATACTCTGTTCAGCGAGAGAACACGCCGATTCTGCTCATCCCTACGCATCATCCTGCCGTCGAAACCGGTTTCCAGCTATTATGACGAGCGGAGATGAGCAAAAGAGCCGACTTTCGTCGGTAGTATATAAAAGTTGCCGTAAACGCAATATTATTTTTAAAATTAAATCGTCAAATTAAGTGATTTTAAAATATAAAATAAGATCGATACTAATTATGCTATTTTTCAATGACATAAACATTATACGCGTTAGGTGCTTATAATATATTTATTTTGTGAGTATATTTTTGAGACTTCGCGTGTACATGTGTGTCTTTAGATTATTGCAAAATTATTTTTTACAGACGAAGAAAAATATTATCATTAAAATAGAAATGTATTCAGTTTGGTGTACGCTGCACGTATTATTACATTTGTTTATTGCAATATTATCGTACGAACGCAATGATATATCATTATGGAAAATTCAAGTTTTGTGTAAATCAGGCAATGGAGGTAATTAAAAGTCGGGTTAATGACTAGATGATGTCCGGTGCTTAATCGTGCCCGATGTATACTACATATACGAATATTAGGTTAATTTTGTTATACACATGTATAATTTATTACATACGATGTATATATACACTAATGTGCCTTTGCCCAACACGAAATAAATAAATTAAGTTAAATATGTTTGTAAAATATCATTATTGGAACTGTGTGTCGTGTTCTAGGGGTGGAGCTGGAAACAGGGTAAGGAACAAAGAATTTAGAAATTTTTAAAAAAACCACTGTAAGAATATTTATTTTTAGTTTATTTTTAATATATTATAGTAACAGTTGATAAACCATTTTCAACCGCGGTTAATCATTTTAAAATATTCAATTTAGGTACCTATTTAGGTAAAAAAAAAAAATAACGTGTACCTTATTGTAAGTGTATTGGAATAATAAGTAGGGTACTAATACTTTCTACCAAGTATAATATGGATTTTATACACTTGTCCCTTGAAATGTTTGACTACGGTGATAAATATCGAATTATATGGCCAAGAGGCCATTTAGGTATACTTGCAGGCTGCACACGTCACTGCAGCTCTATTAAAATATTAATATGGCACCACTACTTTTAGAAATTCAATAGTGCATTAGCGTGTGCATAATTTAAGTAGTTTTACACGCAGTGTTTAGTATTATAACATTATAAGTGAACCTATATGTATATATATATATATATAGTTATGGCGGATACGGACATTTTTTTTATTTCATAATATTATATTGTCATTTAATATCCGTATTATATTATTTTATCGCTCGCGAGCGTACATGCGATAATATCGTAACGTGTCGAAAAACAAACACACAAATATTGTGTTTTTGGCGAACAAAAGTGCATCGGTCCAAACGGGGGTGCAGCGAGTGTGCGTGCGGGGCGTGAGCAAAGGTCTGGGTCGAATGAGTAAAAAAAATAAATAAAAAAATAAAAAATGAAAATTACAAACTAGTGTACCATGTCTGATTATGCAAATGGCGAAGTTGTGTCCGGAATATTGTTCTCGATCTCGCGGGGTATAGACTTTAATCTCAGTTTTCCCCTTGGCTGATTCCCTCTCGCGCTACGTGAACAAACTTTAAGAAAAATATAATTCGTCTCAATACAGAAAAAATACGAGTGCGCATATTATTTTTATTATTATTATTATTATTATTATTATTACTATTATTATATACGTGTATATACAAAATAATATATTATCGTCGTATACATATTATATATGCGTGTGCGGTGTGCACACAGAAAACGCGCGACGAGTTTTGCGAAATGCATTCCGCATGGTTTTTTTTTTATTGTTGCGCTCTGTAAATTGTAATACACGGCATTAAGATAAAAACAAAAACGTATTTTGTTTGTACGTTACTCTTCTGAGGATATATATTTTTTTTTTTTATTGAAATTTAACTTTTGAACAACATGAATATAAAATGGAAACGATTGCGATTTAATCGTTGAAAATAATATGTTGGGTAGTATTATAGGTAGAATAGGTAGTATAGCCGTATAGGTAACGCCACTACACACTACCAGCGCGTGTACGTAACTAGGGAAGAAATAATATCTAGGGAAGAAATAATATAAAAACTTTAAGGGCAATATGTAACCGATCTAGATAAAATAAAATAGAATTCAAAAGTTAAATTAAAATGTTATCTGTGAAAAAAACATGCGTAAATTATGTTTTTCAATTTCAACTCAATACTTAGGTAATTAATATAATTTTTGAATACATTAATTGTCTTCTAAGTAAAATATACACATGTATAACAGAACAAAATCTGTAATAACTGGAATGAGAAATATGGTTACCCAATATTGGTATAGACACAATGTCTGAACAATTGATTTAAAAATAACAATTGATAAAAATCGTGTTTTTTTAAAATCAAAATGACTAAAACAAAGAATTTTTCGTTGAAAAACAAGTACTTATATGTTTCAAACAGTCTGTATTGTCTAAAACCAAAGATCACTCGTCTGATAATAATTTCATAATTTTAACTAGAATACTGTTTAATAAGAAGCCATAATCAAACAACGGGTCCATAAAATCATAATATTTATGAATTACAGGCTCATAGGTTTTGAATTCCGTCAAATAATTCAATAATTTATTTTGATGTTTAGTGTTTTTATAAACACGATCAATGTACGAAATATTACGAATAACAAAACAATCGATTCTACATAAATGGTATGGGATAACTACAATGTACCTACTATAAGATGAGAATTCCTGTATTGCATATTACACAGAAATCGATAGGGAAACCATTTTACAGAAAAACAAGTAATACATAGTATGGAAATACAACATTTAGTTTTATTTCTTTTGGGGTTTCAACAACACGGTTCAATTGATTTGAATAAAAATACGGGTTCTTTTTTAGAGCCTACCTGTTAACATTGAGATGAAAATTTAAACATTTTTTTTTTTTTTTTAATGTTATTAAAAGTTGTTAGGTAGTATCAGGTTGTTAGGAAAACTTCTTGAAATGCCGATAAGTCACAACTCTGAATTAAAAAGAATATTTTATCCACCAAAAATGTAAAAATAAAATACTTAGATTATAAGTATTTTTTATTGAATTTCAAACAATATAATTTAAAAAATAATCTGAACAAATACACCTACCTAACTAAATTGTTAAAAAAGGTTTTTTCTGTTACGTTTTGAAACAAAGATGATACTTCAAAAGGCCTTGTATATTATGTTTAAAGGCATTTTGTCATATTTAATGGTCAAATAATTTTTAGTGTTTAAATTATTTATGCTTTTAGTTTTTTTTTTTTTAATTATTTAACTATTTTCTCGCTGTTAACAAATTATGGAAGCGTAAATAATATCAGTACAACTGCGATAATAATTCACGAAAACAGTTTTTGTCGTTGGACATAAATATAATTTTTTACGGTACATTTTGGATATTGTCCCAAAAATTATTGCCCTATTCGAAACACAACAAACCCATTATCTGAGCTCTTGTAATTATCTTGTCATAGCGGAAAGGACGGTGCTTTTGCATTAACTCCGAAAAGGATATAGGAAATGGACGAGTAGGAAATGAACCAGAGTTTATCAAAATATGCACGCACGATGTCCAGCTACTGAATATATTATAACATGTTTTATGTAGGTATATGAATATGACACGACACGAGGTACCTATACGTAATATGTAATATAGAATATATATATATATATTTACTACAAATCCCAATGCACATTATGTTCCATTATTCAAGTGCTCAATGCACTTTCAGTTTCAACAAATAGTTCGAATAATCATATAATATTCACGGTGTGCAGTGTATATTATCACTGAAAAACGATCGATTGTTTTATATTTAAAATTAATAATCGAGACGATAATTATTATATTATATTAAAATTGTATTTGATTTTTACCGATGTGATAATGTTATCAGAATTATAATTTAATATTTTATTCATCGTATATTGTATTATGATTATGTGCCTTCATTAAATTATGTGTTCTAATGTATAAAGACAAATTTATTTAAAAATAATAGCAATTGTGTAGAACGAATCCATACATAAACGTCTGATAAGTTATTAAGGTTGTTATAATTTTTCAATTTTATAATGAGATACGTATAAATAAAGATAAATGGTTTAAAATTATTATTTCCAACTCGGTATTTTTACAGTGTTCGAGTATATTATAAATAACTAGTTTTTAAGTTTCGTTTTAAGACTATCAATGAATAACTTTATATTTTCTCAACTTCTACACGATGCTATATTTTATGCCCACATAATGTAGATTATAATTAGGGTATTTGATCACTTTATACGGGAAGAGTTCGACATTTTATTTTATTCTCATTTTTTTATTTTTTTGTAACATTTATAGATAATATTGCTGTGATTTTTTAATTCTATCGCTTTGAAATTCATAAAAACGCAACTACAATATCGTAAAAAAAATACTTCTTAAAATATTATTATCTAAAAAAATGATGTGGTTATTCAGACTTATTCAGAAATCGTTTTATGCTTCTGAAATCTGTCAAACGCACGAAGTTTAAACCTTTTCTATGTGAATTCAAATGACAATGTTGACTTATAGAAGAGTTAAGCTCATTTTCGATTGAATAATAGTTTATACCACTGCATTTTTTGAATCAAATTGTTTGTACAAGAAAACCGTCAATTTATGAACAAGAAATGTTGAGAAAAAAAATACCAGTAACGAACACAAATTTCGTATTTACTCGATATTATTAAAAGTGAAAAGCTAAGGTATATATATTATTTTAAGTTCGAAAAACCTCAATAAAGCGTTCAAAATAAAACAGAAATGCTACAGTTGATAATATATAAGTAGTAGGAATACAATATATATATGTATATTGTATATATCAAATACATAATATATAGTATATTTATCGTATATTGTATGTACGATGTGTTCAAAAAGTTTGGAACTCTTTAATTACTGTTTGTATATATTAATAACTACATATAGAGCAATGACAGATGCCTGCTGCGTGTTTATTAGGTAAAATATTCAATCGCCTCATTTATATTGACTATACCATATTATTATCGTTTATCAGTCTGTTTTCAAACTTTTTGAACGCTTTGTGTAGTATAATATTTTATGAATATAAAAGCAAAACGACCTATGCACGCGAGTGTGCATCGTATATTAATATGTTAATCACTGCCAATTGTTGGTCACAATTTATCGATTTTCACCGACTTCGCGGTAATCTTTGTAGGTACACTCTATGTTTTTAATTTGTATTAATAGTATTATGACTGAAATTTAGGACTTATAATATGGCAGGCGAAACTACAGCGACCTTGTACGATGAGGCATGACTTCGTTAAATAGTTTGTAAAAACGTAGATTAAAACGATAAAATCGCGAAAAATATTAAAATTTGCATTCAAATCCCCATTGTTTGTAAGTACTGCAATACTTCAAATATATAACTCATGGACACTGTAAAATATTGCGGTGGCATTTTGGAATTAACACTGTTGTATAGGAACGCCGACGAGGGCCCTCGTTCCTTCTTTCTCGAGTGTGCTCGTTCCCTTATATCAAGTCGTTTGAAATATTATGCAAAAATATGCACAGCAGAAAGTACGCGTGTATAGACTTTGCAATTCAGTGCAACAAATATGTATACCGCTAGAAAAAAAAAACATACAATCCTCGAGATTTCTCGTTTCGTCCGATAAACCGTGCACAATTACATTTCACTAAGTATCCATCTGTTGATAAACTTTTTCTCACGCGTGAGAGATTTCCGGGGCCTCACGATAATAGGCGGTACACCGAATACGTATTTATATTTTTCATCTTTTTATAACAAACAAGCAGGTACAATAAATATAAATATATATATTCTATATATATATATATATATAGAGAGAGAGAGAGGGAGACATATAGTAGCGTGTATGATAACTTATAACGTACTCGATTATCATAGACTTAATCGCGTGGTTGGTATATTTGATGACACCACGACTTATATGTAATATATTATTAAGTAATAACATTCGAAAACAATTTTCCGATACACACAAATCTGACGAGATATTTTCTAAAATAATTAATCATATTAAAACAATACTGTTCTGAAGCTTTCTCCACACGAAAGCTATACTCCTTTGTATCAGCTGTCCTCTTCACACGAGTACATTTTTGTTTGCAATTTGCGCATAGGTACTTGTACAGCTGAAATCGAGTTTTTGCTATCCTTATACGCAGTACTATATGCTAGTTAGGTAATAGATTTGTACAAACCATAAAAACGTCATATCATAATTTTATACCGACTACGGAGACAAATGTGTTGAGAGTGTTAAGGCAAACCATCATCATACATTTTTTTTAACAGTGAAAAGGGTAAACGTATATTTTTAAAGTTGACGTAATAAATAAAATAACATTCATTCACACGCTTTGGTTTGGCGTAAAATGTTGTTTCATATACGGTTGTGACACGCGCATTGTATGGCTAGCCTCTGCTCTGCTAACCTATTATGCTCTCTCGTAGTAGCGTTACAGTAGAATATCCTTCAACTCGAAAATAAAGCGTTTTGTTTTTTGTTTTGTCGTGAAAAATTTGCGCCACAACCACCGGGAGGTATTGATTTTTTTTTTTATACAGCTTACAGCTGTATAACTTATATACACACACACACACACCCACCTATAATACACACGTATATATAAACACGCACACACACGCGGAGAGAGTATTCAAACTTTTTTTTGCATTACACACCGCCGCCGCCGCCGACATTTGTGGTTGTTAAACGTGAAAACGAGAAACTATACTCTCCCTTGTCGGAAAGTTAAAGAGTTGTAAAGTGTTCGTTGGTTAGGGATCAGTGCACATTTGCATAGGGCCTATATAATACAGGACCACGCCTATTGAACGCATGGGGTTATTTTCCCATTCAAAACTTTCGAGTGTGCTAGATATAAAACGGCCCCCAAGTTGAAAAATTGAAAGAGTTAAATTAATATTTTGAAGATATATTTATATAAGTAATATGTACTACGCCGATGATCAACGTTATAATGTATTTTATTATACGCCAAACTGATTTATACCGGCAACGTCAAGTATTAATTACCCGGGGAAATTACTAAACGACCATAATTGATTATATTGTGCATTACAATATTCTTATGCCCCATAAGACCCGAACCCTTATCGAACCTTTTTTCACGCGTTCTTGACTAACCTAATTATTGCGGTCAATTAGACTCCCCCTCGCTTTCATACTTATATTTCAAGACGAACAACCAATAAGAGATGAATAGTTTTATACAATAATCTTCTGCAAATGTTTTAAATTATTTTTACTATCTATGTATACTCCGAATTTTAGATGAAGTGATAACGTTTATCTATTTATAATTATTAACATTAAAATTATAATTTTATCTGGGAGATCATCATTATATTTATAGTTTCATAGCACGTATATAATAACAAAACTGATGCAAAAATATACCAATGCAAATAATTAACCGTCATGTAGCAATGAACATTTTTCGTCAATGATTTTAAATAATAATATGTTATAAGTACGAGTACATTCGAAGGTACGCGACACGCAGCAATATTCTGAAGTATCCAAAAGCGTAAGTCGATGTTAGAGTATTGGACACGTACGGAAAACACGTGATACCTACCGACTTCAAGTATTATCTTCGCAGTTCGCACTATGTATTTTAAAATGTTAACTAAAATGATTATCGATTTTTTTCACATTTTCGCCAATTTCGTAACACGCTCTGTATTCTGCGGCGGTGCGTACATGTCAAGGATTCAGGGTACCGGATCAAGTTTTACGAGCGTTTTGTACCGAATTTCTACACGAGACCGGTCCCTAAGCTCATTGCGTAAGCGTTCCGCATACATTATATTATGAAGAAAAAAAGTAGCGAAATAACAAAAAAAAAAACAAACAAAAAAAAAAAAAAACAAAATCCACTGACTCGCCTGTCACCGCGGCGCTTATTCTATACTATACGTATGTGATAACACGCACGTCGTGGTATCGTATTTTTCACCATTATAGTATTTATAAATAATATCGCGGAAACTCATTGTGAACCCGAGCTGACCGCTCGTCGCATCACGCACATTTCGTCTGCCTTATTCATCGTGGGCCATAAAAATTATTGCTCGCTGCGGGCCTAGTTCAACGCGCGGCTGCTCTCCGGGGTCTCGTTATGCGCGAAAATATACGTGTCGGTATATAATATTATATACGTGTATTGTGTGTGTATATATATATACCTAGATAGTGGTTGAAAGTGGCGGCCGCGGCTGCGGGTATTTTCGTCGGCGTCGGCCGCAGGGGTGTGGAAATGGAAACGATCGAAACTAGGGCGACACGCAACACGCGGGGTGCGATAAAACCTCTAGGATATTTTCCCGTGTAAAACAATGAACCTTGTCCTTGTCAACCGGCGGAAAACAGGATATTCGGGGTATATACTACTCCCGCAGACGGATGGACAAATAGATAGAAAGAAAGAGAGCGTGCAGGCAAAGTGAGAAACAGAATGTCCTCGTGCTCGCGCGCGCGAGAGAGAGAGACGGTCGGAGTGAGACCGAGAGAGAGAGAGAGAGAGAGAGATGAAGTGAACGACTGAACGTAGTGGGAAATTCCTTTGGGTAATTTAATATCCTTTGGTAAGTTTGGACCTTTTGTAGACAATTCTCCGCTTCGGGCCCGCTGCTACCCGTACTGCCACTGCCGTCACCTCACACTGCCACGCCGCACCGTCGTCTCGCCCAAAGGCCCTCCCACCCACTCGCCAAACATTACCAAAATGCAACCGTCTCCAACTACCCCGACCACCGTAATTGGCTTTATGCGGCTACACTGCTACATGTATAATATATACATTTACGTACACACTTCGCGTGGAGTTGCTATTCATTATGAAATGCCCATTTTTTTTAATTTTTTTTTTTATCTCTTCCGGATCCCAATATTAGTTGTTGCGTATTTATCTCGCGAGCAAATTAATTTCACCGCCGCCGTAGCGTACCAGAAAGTCAAATTACAAGAAACTCAATTCCTGCACTCTTGTCACTCACTGAAACTTATGACGGAGTACATAGCGGAAAACGTCGAGACGGGGCGAAAAACTCATTTAACCCTTATTAGATTAATTTATTACTGTAAAACGTTATTATATTCATTATATTTTTTTTTGTTGATTTGACAGGTTAATCGATCTGTATTTGTGTAATCACCTAAACCATTTAAATGAAGATACTATATAATTTAATTATTTACCTTTTTATACTTTAAACTCATCCAATGTAAATGTTTATAAAAAAAAAAAGGTTAAACAAATATTTGTAATTTGTGTAATTGAAAAATATTTAAAACTGTGTATGAAAAATACGAACATTAAATTAGGTATATATATATATTATAATATATGATCAGCTAATAGGTACACAACTTATTTACTTTTATTTTATTATAATTGTGATATTACAGTTATAGCCGTAAACCTTAAAGTATTGAAACTATTATTACAATTTACAGTAATCTTCAAATAATTTTAATCACTACCTATTTAATATTGACATACGTTTAAGCTGAATACAAATAAATTGCACCATTTCAATAAATATGAAATTATGATAAAATACATATTTTGTCATCTATTAAAGATTAATTACACCAAAATAATCTAAAAAGTAATAAATTATTATTTATAAAATATACTTTACTTACTCGACACTTTAATAGTACCTGTACCAAAATAATTAAATAATAGATAACATTTTATAATTTTTTATTGAAGGTCAAAATAATTTTTCTTTAATTAAATTAGTTAAACGATTTAAAAGGAAACTATATTATATTATTTAAGCCTTAATGATTTGCACCGGCAAAAATTATATATTCTATACATTATAAAATAATTCAAATTAATCGATTTGGAACTTTAAATTAATTTAGTCAATTTATCATATTATTTAAAGTTTATAAAACAATAAGCATTTGACATTAAAATTTGTATGAACTTTACAAATCGTCTGAATTAAACATTTTACCATCAAATTAATATGTTGTATTTAATTATTATTAAATATCCATAAACTCATAACAGATAAATATGAATATTATGAATGACATTCAATACCTATGCAATTTCAATATTGAAATAGCCTTTTATTAATATTTTACACTCAACTATTCGAATTAACAGACACATGACAAATAAATACTTAAAATACATTTTATTTTATAAACACTAAACATAATTTCAGCTCGTGAATCACGATTTAAAACATTTTATTATTTTATTTATTATAAAATTTAAATATTTATAATCATATTGTGAACCTGTACATGTGCTGGTACATATTTATAGACATGTCATCAATTAAACGTTTAAGCTAAAAACTAAAATCAAAATTGGAAATCGTTTGTATTTAAATATATTAAAGGGATCGGAAGTTATGATTTTCTGTTTTTATCTTTATTACATATTCATTTTAACGCATCGATCGGTTTATAAAAGTAAACTATAAATTTAGATTTTATCCCTTTAACTATTAGAAAAATTAATTTTTTTTAGTTTAAACATATCAGAATTTAATTTAAAAAAAAAAAAATAATAAAAATGAAAAATGTGAGGAATTTAATTTAAAGTAGACTTAATAATAAATTCGAATTTTTTTCAGAATTCTTATCGCTTCCTTAAATTAACCAGTGTGCTGGAATAGAAACAAGTTTAAATTGCTATGTTTCAAGCGTGTTAGACGGAAAATCACGATGGTTTCATTTAATAAATTATTTTTATACATCAACTATTCAAATTTATAAATACTTAACTATCAATTTGTATGAATTATACTTTTCATAGTATGACATTTTTTTTTATTCATACCGACGTGATATTAAACAATGCGCACATAAAAATACATGGTTAGAATTCGTGATTCTGAAAAACACGTTGAATCTTTTCTGTCACAGAATTATTAAGTATGTAAAAAAATCCTAACAATAAATTGTAAATCTACAATAGCACACTTTGAAATATACTATTTGAAATAGTATTTATAATAATAATTAGGAAAATATATTAAAAAATATTTTTAACTATTTAAAGGTTGGTTATTTTTAATAAATCTGAATAACAGTTAATGTTTTTTGTCTTTAATTGAAAATAGAAAACAACGTTTTAATAATAATATGCAATACATATAATTGAAACATAACAATTTTTTTAGAAATCTGCGTTTGATTTTTTTAAATAATGAATTCTGTCGATAAAACACTTACCCGATGTACAAAAGATGTATGGTGATCAGTCGATGAATATCTTATGGGATATAATATGTGAACAATATAAATGTTGACAATGATAGTTTCACAGAAATTAGTTTATCTGCTACTACATGCAAGTATCTAATAACCACTGAGGTGTGCAAGGAATATTTTTGAATAAGTCGTTTTTTCTCTGGACGACAATAAGATTATTATAATCACCATTATAAGCCCAAACGCTATCGTTATGTTAATATTGCATTCATACGGATTCACTGTGACTTTTACAAACACATTAAGTGTGTGTGTGTGTGTGTGTGTTCAGTTACTGAACTTCAGTACACTTATGTACCTATAGGTAATATACTATTAATGTATCCTAGGTACATAATACCTATTTTGATTTTATTTTTAATGTGTTTATTGTTTTCATTCTGCTGTCGAACAACACACAACAGAGTCGGTCCGACTAAAGTCCAACGACGCGATTGTAAAATATTGTACTGCTGGTTGCATTTTATTTCTATAATATGTTTCCCTCCTTGAAAGTATAGGTATTATAATGAATAACGATTATCACTCCCGAGTCCTGATAAATATTCGTACCAATAACTTCGTAATAATCTACCCATAATCGCATGTAAATTCGTTTAAGATTATACCGCATATTATTATAATAATAATAATATGTACTCATTGTTAATGTTTCGTTTACCGTGGTAGTCGAACGATTATAAAACAAAAATAAAGGTTAACCGCAAACCCATTATTATAATTATTTATAAATACAATACGGCGACGGCGACTTATACTTGTATAAATGTTTAATTAGCGCAGGTGGCTTAACGCGGCGCGAGTATAAAGTATTTTGTACAAAGTTTTCTCGAGATGCTGCGAAATCGTTTAATCTGCCGTTGACGACGAAGGTCCCACTTTGTATGCACATCGTACACGCACAACAAGTGCCTTTTTATTTTTTAAGTTTATTACGTATATGGTACCTATCGAGAATTAAGATTTATTAAAATAAATCCAAAACAAAAATCCCGCGAAGAGTCGTAGTCGGTGTGTATCATTCTTCTTTAAGTCACTCGTGCTATATTAACCCCCACCTCCAATATCATAGGTACATGCCAATTATACTTATTTTTAAGTATATTGCTTATTTAATATTAAATGTAAAAAAAAAAACCGGTGTAATCGTTCTGCTGTATATGTATTATATATTTATATATGTGTCTATTGTCATTGAGTATCTAGGTCACTGCAATTGAATTCAACGAAAAATCATTGAATATAAAGACAAATAATTTAAGGAATATCATTAAAAGTTGAAATTAAAACGCTTTTAAAAAGTGTGTGTTTTCAATTTTTTTTTAATTGCTGTAAAAAAAATGTGTAAGGAAACTTTTATTAAATTTTCAAGATTCCCGTTTTTTTGCTATTTTTTTTTTGTATTTTCGGTTGTTCTGTTTTTATTCTTGTGTACCGCGAAATGTCTACAGGAATTACCTAGAATTTTTTCTACCGTAAAAAGTGTGTTCAGAACAAAAAAAAAAATTATCATATACTATTTCATACCCATACACGTTGAATGAAAATTGTCGTCGATCTCTTTGAATTATACATTTATACGTTAACATATCCTTAGTCCATTTGGAATTAGAAAAATTGCAGGTATTAGCTGGTAACCTAACTAACGTATGTACCATTCTAAGCTTAGATCATGTATACGATCTAAGATTCTAAGAATATATATTATTATCAGACAGTGCAAAAGAAAAATCATTATTTTTCATCCATCGCTGTATATAAATATTAATAACAATTCGTTTTAAAAGCTTTTAACGCGATTGTTTCAAAGTAGAAAATATTAACTCTTAAAAAGCGTTGCGCGTGTTGTAATAGACGACCTTTTTTCTTCTTTTTTCCTCGCTATGGGTCAAAAATATCGTTGAAATTTACAACAAAAAAGGACCATATAATAAAAATACAACTATTCCGGAACAAACTAGGCAATATTTATCGTCGCGTTTTCCATTAGTAAATTATACCATATCGATATAATGTCATTGTATAGTTAAGAAAAAATCCCGATTATTCGTTGACATTTTTTCTGTCGCACTCTGTTGTTATTCCTGTCTATTATTTGCAAACATCCGATAGACACAATATTTTCCCGCGGGCAAAATGTTTTTAAAATTGAATATATATTTTTTTTTATTGTGAAACTATAACGGGAACGCCACGTGATTCGTCGACCCGTGTTTCAATTTACTAAGAGTATTATTATTTATTACTTATCATAAATTATAATGCATCGACAAAAGTTTTGTGTACATTTAATATGGAATAATACGAGCATATTGTTTAATGTTCCGAGTAAAAAGAGGGATATCATGTCGGGTTAACAACGATGTTTTTCTTCTATCAACGATCTTTTATGGGCTATGGAAAAAAGTCACGAACCAATCAAATGGAAAACGAGGTAAGTCGGTACTTTTATGTGGTAATTGTTTCAATAATGTCTACATTTTGACCAAAACCAGGTTTCAGTAGACGGTTTTTTGATTTTACATAATGTTTTGTATAGTGTAACACGTGTAATAATTTATGTACACAGTACATTGTAGATTTGTACCTACTACCTTACTACCTTTACCTAAATTATTTTGCGGAAAAACAACTTTTTAAAATATTCAATAAATGTATTTTAATCTTTCCTAATCGCAATCCGTTTTATTGGCAAATAGTTTAGCTGTTATTATTGTTTATCGTGCACACTACTTACTAGATTCATAAGAAATCGATTATTAAAATAAAACTGTAATCCGTTCAAATGAAATTTGGATTATGAATATGGATATATTAAATACGGATTTCAAAACTCTGAACTATCAGAACTTTTCAGGATTATCCGGAATTTTGTCGTCATTATTAATGTATAGGAGTACCTATAAACTCCTCTAGGCGAGTGCAACCGACTTCAGATCCAAAGTTTAATTTTTCTTTTCTTTTTACCACGCTGCTATTGGTAGGATCCTAAGGCGTTCTTCTTTAAATCCAGTTAAATGTTTGTATTTTCCACTTCTAACGTCTTATAGAGGACATAGATATACATAATATATTTATATCTCACAAAGTCACGAGGCTTGTTGTGGCTCACAACTGACGTCACACGTCTGAGGTAGAAAAACCACTCAGGTATTATGACGTATGTTTTATTCATAGTTTTCACTGCATTCTAGCTAGGACTGTAACAAATCAGATCTCTGTACAACTAATTCTAACCAGTTAAAAATATTTTACTGTCACATGAGACAAAAAAATGTGATATAGAAAAATTATTTTACGATTAGTAAGTACGCATCAATAAATTCATCCTAACCCTATGGAAATGTTTGTTATTATTACTTCGAATATTATTTTCCGTCGACTAGTTTTTTTATACATTTTATATTTGAGCACTCATTACTGTATTATGTAAATTTTTTATCGGTAAAAAATGTCATTTACATTCATTTTAATTAATAGGTAACATTATTCATATGATTGTATTAATGGTAACTATTAAATATTTAATTAAAATTATTTTGAATAAACCAAGTTTTTAATCTACCAATTTAATTTACAATGAACTCAATGTTGCACGTTTTATGATATACACAATATGTATTTTATTATACACGCATAAAGTTAATTTTAAACATCATTATATAACTGTCATAATTATAGCACTTAGTTAAAACGAAATTGCAACATAAATGCTTCTATTAATAATTGTTTAACAGTTTTTGATACCAGAGATCAATTTTTAACGGCATTTTTTTGTTAATTACACAATTACAATATAACAATTGATAATTTAATAAGTTATGACTTATAGGGATTATAAAAATTATATACATAATATTAAATTACAAGAAAATTAAATTCTACCGTTTATCAATAGTTCACCAAATTATATTTATTAGGTACTTTAAATTTCATACTAATTTAAACTCTCACAGTAATCCAATAAATAAACAATTATTATCAGTCTAATTTTCGATAATGTGCATAGAAGACTTAAACAATTTTGGCCTAAAAATGAACGACCACGACAAAAAAAAAAATTTATAATAATAAAACAAACAAACAATAACATTGCTGAGTGTCTGACAACAAATGTTAATATTTATTTGCTATGGTATAATAATATTATAATAATGTCATTAAACTCACTTATTATATCTGTACACTGTAAGACTGTATAGATTGTAAACCTACACATATGTGAAAAACAATTTTTCTCTTGGTTTTTTTTTTTGTTCATTTTGATAAACTCTATTTAATTTTAATTTTATTAATATCTTTATCTCTTTATGATCACCTATTATTGTTATTTAATGTTACTAGAACTTAATCCGTGCTTGTACAAGCATATTTTTTTTCTGTTTGCAAGGGTTTGCAACTATTTTTAATATTTGCACCTATATATACACTTTCCTAACTTTTTTATTTCGTCGCAATAAATAATATGATTAGATATATTACTTGCACGTCCAGTTTGTACCCTTCGCTTTTCGTGCCGATCGTATAATGTGGACGTAGACGCATTCGCAGTCTCTTATATTTTACCTCGCGCACAATTCGCACCCTATCCGATTACACCGCTGTCGGCTACAATAATAATATATAACTCCTATGCAGAACTAGTGTATACAGGGTGTATCAGTTAGGACTGTCAAACTTTGCGTTGGAGTTACATTTTAACATATTATAAAGCATAGATCATATAGCTATCATATGGCCTGTCATTGTATCTACTACGATGAACGAATATTACAAACCGACGACATAATATAATGTACAATAAAACATCATATTAAATACCTATTTATTAATGATTATTTGTCATCTACCTACCTATACTAAAGGTGGTCAAACTCTACACGGTAGTATTACCCAAGGGGCCGACTACATCGTAATAATATATGCAAACACAGTGAATTAATGAAACTTGTATTATATGCGGTCGTAAAATCGTTAAGGTTGTACTGTCCAAAACCAGAGGCACCGATATCTTTTGAAACGAATATAATATAACATAATTATTTTTAAAGCTTAAGCACCCACAATTACTAACGTAAAAATGCTCCCATTATTTATTTATTTATGACATTTTTCCAAAATCAATTTTCAGGGTCTTTGGACAGAACCGTCTCTTCCTTCAGAGACTGTTCATCACTGATTGTTGTGAGTATCTGTATATTATACAAAAACAGTGGTCTCTCATTAATCCGGCAGATATCAGACCAGAGTACTGCACGAAAACACCGGGCAAGTGAATTTCTAGTTTTTTGAAATTTGTTTTTTAATTAACACCGAGAACAAAAATAATATTAAGTAAACGTGCAGTATATATATGTAAGTGTTCGCCGCGGTTTATCGTGGTTTAGACTATAGAAGACGCGTAGTTTCTACAAAGTCAACATAAGTGTGTATACTCTTACAAAGGAACTATATAGTTTCTATTACCTATATAGTTTAGATTATTTTGAAGAAGGTCACACTTCACACTCAGACTTTACAAACCTATATGGGCTTTATTAAGTACTCGTTATATATCGTTTAATCTTTAATGATACGATAAATATTCTCGATCGACGGTCGTAGAGAGGCTACATAATATTATTATAAAACAAATGGCAATAAGCCGTCTATAGTTATTATCCCTATATATTATAATAATATAATATATACGTACAAAGAACCTGTAAATAAAATATATAGGTGACTGATGAGCGTCTTACCTTGTCGTGCAGCCCCGCGGGTATGGGTACGTAATCCTCGTAATTCCTCCGCCGCCGTCTATTTGATCACATTCAAGTATAATATAACGTAAGACTTCCTATATAATATTATATACGGCCGGAAGTGTCGATGTTCGCGAATACGACGCGCTCACAACACTCGCGCGCTTCGCCGGAATTTCGTCGCATAATTTTAATATAATATTATTATATTGATTAGAAGCACTGGCGGACGGCGGCGGAAACGTATAATATCCTGATCGAGAAATCGGGCGGTGACGGAAAAACTGGATTTTCAGAAAATGGACGTGTCGGCCGTTGTCGTCGTGGTCATCGCGGATCCGCCATTTATCGCCGTGACACACCGAAACAGACGGTGTGAACCCGCCTTTAGATTGTATAACTTTATTGTCCGTATAAAGTCGCAGTCCCGCTGAAAGCTATCGCGTATCCGCACGATCGAAACAATTCGTGTTGGGAAGCTGCGATTTCTGAATATTGGTTGGTATTATTATTTGATGGTTGCAGAGTTTTGCAGACTGTTTTTTAAAAGTACCTATACCGCCTCTATCGTTGACGAAACTCTAGGTAATATCCGTTACTTTCTTACTATCTCGACACTTTCGTCATACCGAACTGGGCACCACGAAGAGCCGTGGCTCGGCTATCGGCGGACAGTCGAGCGCTTCGAGGGCGATCCGTCGCAGCCGATCTTCGGCGGACATATGTCGGGTGGTGTTTCGCTGGTGGAGCTTGTTGGCTTGTTGCCTCTTGCGTTGCTACAAGAGAACTCGGCCGTCCCGCCATCAGCGACGACGAAGACGCTGCCTGATCGCCGCCACTGCCGCCGATCGATAAGCACTGTGCCAACTGATGACGACCGGACGCCGCCGCGGCCGACGATGACTGATCGGACCGCGACGTCGTTTCAGCGGCCGAGGGTATATAAAGTCCTGCTAACAAGTCATCATAATATTATGTATATTATAAGACAGATGCACTTCGTATATATACTATATATTTATAAATTATGGAGGCGGTGAAGTCGGGTTCGCCGTTTGCTTAGGGTGGTGGGCCGGGGGGGGGGTCGGGTGAGAGAGACTCGGCATTCCAATTTTTTTGACTTCTGTTATTGGCGCATGCAGTGTCATATGATTTGTACAAACTCGCCAATGCCTTATTATGCTCAAAAAAATGTTAAATGTTGAAAAAAAGCGATTTGTTTAACGTAAAACACTCTACCTACCTATATCGAAATGAGCACTAAAAAATGTTGTTTTGTAACGACTTAAAACCATATAAAACCATATAAAAAAAAAAAACGTTTTGAAAAAAGTCAATTCTTTTCCATTTAATGAGGAATGCTCTATGTTAAATGAATCACCCCGTATTAGGTATCCATATGTGAACGTAGATACGTCCTGATGCTGTGCCGACGAACGTATATTCAAACTCATTCGAATAGAAAACGGGCTTAATACGTGGGCTACACAATCGAATCGACAATATTTTTTTTGTTTATGGATAATATTAAAAAAATAAAAATGTTAAGTGGGCAATACACACATTATAACTTTTGAGCTGGTATTTATAAAATATTTTCATCCAAAAAGGTCCGCCCGAATGATGGATAATAATATACGCTCAACATAATAATATATATTAATCGATTTTGTGCGACGGTGCACCCGCCGTATAATTATTTGATACTCTGCAGACGGTAATGAATTTCATTAAAAACGAAACGTTTATTTGCCCCGAAATTTTATTGCCTTTTTCGGGTGTGATATAAATTACATACCGTTAGATACTATTATATTAATCGCGGCGTATTCGCTTTCGTTTTCAAATAAGAACCAAAACCCCGCGGGGGGCATTTATATATGCGATCGTATACTGCTTGTATAATACAAGTCTGTGCGTGTTTTTACGACTGAACGAAGAGGGAATTCCAAAAAAAAAAAATTATTTCTTCAGCAGTCTATGGTTATAAAAAATAATCCGACCGATTTGTATACGGTTCGCGTATTTCTGCCGAGTGATATAATATTTTAGCGGCGGACGCGGTTGATACGTCGTAGCGACTATCTAGTGCAATAATCCTCAATTGTGCAGTAATATTATTATTTATTATATTCCGCAGAAGGATCGCGGCGTTTGATGAGGATTTTGCCGAAGACAATGTTTTGAATTGATATTCGCGCGAAAACCGTCTCGGCCAGGCACTTAACAAATTTAAGTGGTTTTTTTTTTCATATAGCGCTACGTTTGGGAGTAGGCCCGAAGACCTAGTCCGAACGCCTATTTGGCAGCATTTCTAATTGGGCAGCACCCGTAAGTTTTTACCATGCCCGGTTTATACGTATATATTATATTATATTTAACAAATTTAAGTGATTTTTCCCGCAGTCCACCATTTACCCGCCACGCGGGCGAACCGTAAATAGGCAATATCGGTCAAAAAGTCAAGTAAAACCTCCTTATAACGGACCCCCTACAAGACGAAAATCTCCTTACGACGGAAAATTACACCAGACCCGTCGTATAACCTTTATCCTGTATATTTTTGTCTGCCTTATAACGGAAACTTTTTCGTGACGCGAAAATCAGTCGGTACAGAGCGATTCCGTTATAAGGAGGTTTTACCGAACTTCTTTACAATATTATAGTAGGTGACGCAAACTTGGTATTTTTCGATCGGCAGCGAACCAAACTTTATGGATTCACACCCAAAGACAGTAAAAATTGTTCTGAAAACGTCGGTGTGTATCGGTTCGGATCTACGTATTTGGTGTTTGCTTTTTGCTCGCGAAATCTTCTTAAGTCGAGGCTGGCAGAACTGCTCCGGGCAGCAGAGGTTAGTACGAGTGCAGGTGTACGTTAAGTTCCTTATCCGTTCTTGGATTATCATAATCTACCCCCCTCCCCCCCAAAGTCTTAACTTTCAATACATATATATGTATAGTGAATAAACCATTAGTCCTATGTTATTGTATGCGAACGTTATCAGAAAATAAACGTCGAGATTTTAGTATTATAATACTATAAATAATTGAATTAAATCGAATTAAATTTAGTCATTTGGAAGATACGCGCGTACTTGTATCGATTCATAACCACCCGGAGAAGAGGGTCGTAGAATTTCAAAAGAAACCTTGACACATCATTGACAAGATGACTAGGAAACATTTTTAAATCATACAATTTGCGAAGAATCGCTACAACATTTACAGAGTGAGTTTACCCGTGCGTATACACTACACAGTATACAGGGTTTTTTTGCTCCCGCGAACAACATTCTGCGAATAAAATTAATTACATTTCATTTTGTTTCAATGATTATATGAATTCATTTAGTTTTTTATCCACTCAATTTTAGCATTATTTATTTTTAATTAATATAATATCGAATAAAAGACAATTTTCTGAGAATTTTGTGAAGCGGCGTGGAATGGTTCATCGTAACTTAAATGCTTTGAATTAATTAACGATTTGTTAAATATGACGTGTGTTAATGCGTGGAAATTATTAGAAAAATAATAATTTTTTTTTCACTTTACAGTATTAAGACAAAAATACAAGTTCCCTTATAAAAATATAAAAGTAAGACGTAAAAGTTATTACGATAACAATGGCAAGCAATATTGGAAAATCCCATTGAACATAAAAAGCTAAAACGATTCCATACAATTGATGGAAAATCGAAATCCAATCAACTGAAACTCAATTAAATAACGTTATATAATGTAAAAAATTGGATGGACAATCGAATCGGCTACGACTACTATAATAATTATTTCGGTGGCCGTGTTCCGAAAAATGAAAATATTCGCCATTGTGGGCGCTCGGCCGATTTTATAGATTTAACATTCAATATCGATATTATATATTATTATTATATACATTAGCGATTGCTATTGTCACCGCTGACAACTCAAATACTCGTATATTTTACGTCATCGTGTCCATCCGATAAATATTTCGCCCGCATTCGACGATTATTTTGTAAATTCTGCAGTGGTTAGATAATGAAGAGCTAAAACGATGGGTACCATCACTCATCCGATCGACCAGATGTCGACGACCGCAAAAACCGATATGTATTTTTTTTTTTTTTTACGGAAAATCTAGATAGGTACATATCGCACAGATATATAGACTTTTGCAAAATAAATGACCCGATCAATCAAATTCGTCCACGATGTTTATCGACAATTTTAGCGGAGAATTTTTTTCTCGTTTTGCATTCGGGATGAATATGGGTACAGTGAGCGCGGTTGATCTCATATATGATAACAATATCATTGTGAAATAAACAGCATATATGACGTACGCCGACGATTGGCTGGATTTAAAATACGACTTTTTGTTCGGGTAAAAAATCGGTACTTACCGGTGGTGGAGGAGTGCTTAGTGTTTTTTTAAAGTCGTTTTGGTCGGCAGCCGCGAGCGAACGTCTCGGAAACTTTGTTCTGACGTTGATTATGACACAGAAAGACGCTGACGAAATTCACGGTTACATGGTTATACTGACTACCGTTATTAATCACATGTACAACTGTACAACAATAATATAATATTATAACGTATGGGTACATTAGTAATAATAAATACGTGTTCGTTTACGACAATTTGAAACAATATTTTTTAAAAAATGTTTCTATTTTTTCCATCGCTGCAGTCATTCGGATAGTATTCATATGTATACTTTGTAGCCCCATTTATATTTTCGCAACACAATATGTGTGTACCTAAAAATAATGTTGTATATTATTGAATAATGTTGTGTGTCATTCAATCCAAAGTTCATTAAAAACCACAATTTCGCATAAAAATCACATTTAATCATAAAACAAATTATTATTATTTTCAAGACAACTCTCGTTAAAATACACATAATATCATAGGTATAGTATTATTATGTAGGTACATTTATATACAACAATTATATAAATTATAAATTATATAGTTTATTATAAACGTTAAAAATAATAGGTAATTATAGATTTTTCTAAGACTAAATGTAACTTATATTATAATCAATTAATCACTATTTTACATTCGAACAATTATATACGACATTTTCGAATGACCACCTGTATAACTAATACACACGATTGGAGGGTGTAATATATGATGGCATACACCCGTTTTCAAATCGATGTAAAATTGTAAATATATACTTATATATTATGTTATATGAGTCTGTACGCTCTTTAATATACGTATATAAAAAAAAAACACCCCATTTAAATATGCGTAAATAATATTAATTTTTCTGTACAAAAATATAGGATGATATTACATTTTTTGTTTTTTTAAATAAACAAATCTAAAGATGTAAAAATAATTAATTTTAGTAGACACGTAAATGATTTTTAAGAACTTAATTTACCAGTAGTTTCCCTCCCTTTATCTGGACTTCGCCAAAATAAATGTTATACTGTTGGTTTAGTTAGACGGGTCATTTGTTTGTGTATTATTATTATTATATTTAAATAAAAACATTTATATTATTATCATTTCATGTTATTTACCGTTTAAAACGTTGTTATTCTGTTAACATTTTTTTATAGGTTGGTTTTTTATATGTCTACTTTTTTTATAATTGAATTCTTTGATTTAGTCTTTACCCATATTATTATTTTAAATAATTTAGTAAATAAGATATTCACTTCGTATATATTATAGTTGTAATCATTAAAGGTAAATACTTTTCTTTATTAATATTATATAATTTATGTAAAATCCAAACAGAAAAAAAATAGAAGGGCAGTATTCACACTCTTAAAAATGGAAAGGTGACGAAAACGACTGCGCTTTTATTATGAAACTTTTAATTTTACCACGCATTATAGTTGCATATTTCGATTCACATCAAAGGAAAAAATATCATTTTAACGCACTAACTTATATATAATATTTACTCGAGTGCCGGTATAAAACAAACAAAGATTTTTTTTTCTATGAGTCCTGCGCAGTAAAACATTTAATAAAATATTTGCTCGGGAAAACAAAAAAAAAAAAAAACCCGTAGCGGGGGAAAAGTGTGCCGGAGGCGAGACGAGCAAAAGCGATGTTAACACGAACGATTAAGTACTCGACAATTCGGAATTTTCATAATATTGTATAATATGTATGTTATAACTGTAAATGACGTTAAACAAAAAATACCGTTATCCGCCGGTCAATTAAAGTTATTGACACAAATATGTCAAATAAAGTTATTGACCAAATACACGGGTGATTATCGCTACAGACCAGATATTCGTGTTATAGACCAAATACATATTATACAGGTAAGTAATTAATATCGCGATGTAGGTATTTTTAATTATAAAACAACCTACTACTATAATTATACCATAATTTATTTGTTTTTACAAGAAGTATTGTCGTGACATTTACTATTACATAACTTTTCAGCACTTGCGACAGGCACAACGCGTTTATTATTGCAGGCATTATACCCCTGAACGGCCCTCGACACGACTTTTCCCAGCCGCTCTTCCACCGGTGTCGACTGTTTACCATATGCTAATTCGATCACATCGTCGTCCATTATATTATGTCTAACGGTTTTTCATCGCTGTCAGCTATATTTTCTTTGAGTATTTTGCGTTTATATAGCCATTGACGCGTGTCTGGGTGTAAATTCTTAGGGAAAGGGGTAGGAGGCAGAATGTGGTGAAACTAAAAACGTATTAAGCAAAGAGACGCTATTCAGCCCCCCTCGGTAAATCATCTGGAGTGGCTTCACAGACGCGTAATAATTTATTTTAGTTTTTCGGCCACATTACTACATTTGAACATATAATTTAACAATTTTTGTCCTTGCGATTAGCTGATATATACTCTTAATTTTTCCTCTTAAACACTGTCCCACTATTAATTATTGTTATGAACTGTTAGTTGTACGCCTCATCAAATGCGCCAAAAACGTCCCGTAGCTATTTTCAGATAATTATTATAACTGTTCCCATTCTATGTGCAATAATCAACGCGATTCACTAAAAACGCACGATAATTCCCTCGTTTGTGGGCAGACAACTCAGATAAAACAAAAATAACACAATTTACCGTAATAATATGGACACGCTTAGGTAACTCATACATAATAACGACAACAACAATAATAATTAATAATAATAATAATAATAATAATAATAATATTGAATAATATAATATAATATGACCGTTACGACACTATCATACGATTCACCCTCGTGGCCCTCGTAAATTATAATATATATAACTGGCGCATCACGATATTTCCTTTTCGTTGTGGCCGGTGCGAGGGCGCGGGTGCACGAAAAGCGGTTGGCCGTCGCGTCGACGTCAGACGGCGTGTTCGTCCTGTCCGAGGACGACGCGACACTTTCGTCATACCGAACTGGGCACGACGAGCCGCGGGTCGGCCACCGGCGGACAGTCGAGCGCTTCGAGGGCGGCGATGGGCGTCTGCGGGACGACGTAACCGCCGACGGACGCCTTGAGCCGCCGAGTGGGTGGCTCGGGTTTCCGGTGATGGTGGCCGCTGTTGTGTTGCAGCGGGTGATGGTCGGCCAGCCCACCGGCCGATTCCTTGATGGCCGCCAAACCGGCTGCCGAACGTCTGCCGCCGCCGCCGTTGTTGTTGTTGTGGTTGTTGGTCAACGCTGTCGTCGTCGTGGTCGTGTACTGTTTGCCTCCGTTGTGCCTGGCCACGCCGGCAATGGTCGCGTACCGTTTGGTGGTCAGCGTGGCGGCCGACGTGCACGTGCACGGCTTGGTGGTGTCCACCTCGTAACACGACCCGTTGCCGCCCAGGGCCAGCGTCTGTCTGTAATGCTGCGTGTGCTGTTGGTGGTGGTGGTGCTGTTGCTGTTGCTGGTGGTGCTGATGTTGCGACTTGTGCGGGTGGTTCAACGTGGCGCTGCAGTACGCCACCGAAGCGGCCGGCAATCGGCAGCCGGTGGCCGCGGCGACGGGCGCGCCCGAGACCGATCCGTCGCAGCCGATCTTCGGCGGACATATGTCGGGTGGCGTTTTGCTGGTGGCGCCGTTGCCGCAGGACTCGGCCGTGCCGCCACCCGGCGACGGCGACGACGACGACGACGACGACGACGCGGCCTGATCGCCGCCGCCACCGCCGACCGACGCGCACTGTGCCGACTGATGACGACCGGACGCCGCGGAGGCGGCCGACGACGACTGATCGGACCGCGACGTCATTTCAGCGGCCGAGCCGTTGGCGGCACCGGCGGCGCCGTCGGACGAGTCGGCCAGCCCGTCCGCCGAACAGGCCGACGACGTCCGGTCGCCGCTGCACGTCGGCGGCGGAGTGTCCAGCGACGGTTTCCGGTCGACGGCCGTGTACTGGACGCGGTCCTCCAGCCGCCGGAAGTACGCGGTGATGGTGAACACGGCCGACGCCTCGGACGCCAGGAACGCCAGGCTGCACGCGACGAACGACCAGCCGTACCGGTAATCGTAGTCGGACCCGAGCCCGTCGCCGTCGAACCCGTCGCCGCCGCCGCCGCCGTCCATCGATTGGTAAACGACGGGCGAGAAGCTGTCGTTGAGCACGGAGGCGAACACGAACAGGCCGGCCGCGAGTATGAGTCCTGCGAACAAAACACGTCATCGATGTCTTAAGTACATTATTATACACAGGTTATATAATATAGGTATAGGTATAAATTATGGAGGCGACAAAGTCGAGTGAGCCTGGTTTTGGTTAGCGGTGTGGAGGGTCGGGGTGGGCGAGCGTCGGTACCCTTATTTTTTTTTGACTTTTGTTATTGGCGCGTCATAAAATTTATACAAACTCGCCGATGCCTTATTGTGCGGAAAAAAATGTTTAATAATATGTCGATACGAAGCGATTTGCGTAATAAACACTCTACACCTATCTGCATAGAAACGAGCACCACTGACTCGGTTTTGGACGAGTAGTTTGTAAGTTATAATTTTTTAATGTTTCGAGATAAGTAGAGTAGTGGACCAACATTGAGCGTGGTAACCGCGTACCACTCCACTCCGCTTATCTAAATTTTAAACACTATTATGGTCCATAAACTACTCGCCGAAATTTGATTTTTATGTATCGAAATAATCGGAAAAATATTCAGTTTTGGATTATGGTATTAAAACCGTATGTTGTATTTCAAAAAGGTAATTGATTCAAGACAGACGTTTTTACATTTCGGAGTTTATTTTAATTTGTGACCTGTAGTTAGATTAGTTATATACATAATATAGTATATTATTGTATTGGTTAAATGTAACTAATATATTATATTCATATGTTCACCAAAATCAAAAAGACAAAAGGTGAAAGAAGTTAATAATTAATAATTGTAATTCATTAAATTATAAAATATACAATCCTCCAATCCTCCAATCTCATATACGCGTCGATGAATAAAATATATGTAAGTATACTTATTTGTTATGATGAAAATAAAGGGGCCAATGTTGAAAAAAATATTGTCCTGCTTAAAATATGTTGGCACTGTTATTAAAAAACTGAAATGGTGCCACGAGATAACATACGAATAGCATAATGCGAACTTAAATGGATTTCAAAATAATAAATTGGTTTGAGTCAATATGAATCGGTTTTTTGAGGAACCAGATTTGTCCAATCTTTCTAGAGTTTCTCTCGATTCCTAAATACAAATTTCAACACTTTAAAAAACCATTTTTAATAATAATTGACAATTCGGGATTCTCTTGAAATATTTAGATCTACATATATTATATAAATATTCAAAACTGCATAAAACGTGATTCTATTTTTTGTTGTTGAACAAGTCGGGTTTCTCAAACGACCGATTCACGTTGATTTGCGGATGTCACGACGTTCTTATCATTTACCAACTGTCCCAACCGCAGTTAATGGATTCGACGTCATTGCAGATAACGTTTTCGCGGTAATATGAGTACACCGAGATAAAAAAAATATTGAGTTGGCGTTTCATATATTTTCCTTATATAGTGTTCTTCAACCGCGTGTGATATGAATAATAACAGAAATTGGGTACCTCCTCCAGGGATCTAATACAAAAACAATATTACCACGAGCACGATAATAATATTATACGAAACGTTAAATGTATAGACATTCAGTGGGCAATGATATATGTATGGTATGATTTAGGAATTTAGGATTCACGATATTGTGTATGATATATATATGTGGAAATGCATAATATTAAGGGGTGTTCATAATGCAATAATCTTTTGTTGCCATTAAAAACTAGTTGAACACGACCTATTGTGGTTTGTACTCGTAAAAAGATTTTTAAAAATGTCATACGCACATATTTCATATAATTAAATCGTATTGCACATAAAAACCGCATTGGTTTTTTTCGTTCAAAGAGCCGTCGTGAAAATCTGCTCTCCGAAATATTCAACGTTTACCCTTTACGTCGTTTACGACCATAATATTATATAATATGCAATTGTTGTTGAACGTTTGAAACACACACGCACGTTTACCACTATTAAAAGTCACTTGTCGTCGCTTTGCAGTGTGATAAACGCAGAGTCAAGGGGCACGGAATATTTGCAGCGATTTTAGTGGCTTTCTTTTTTTTACTTCTGCGAATAACGCTTTAAACCGGCACGTGCGCGACATTATATTATTTTTGTCCCCGATCATTAAACTATTTTAATCCCACTGTTTATTCATTTTCGATTTTAAATATTTGCCATGTCCCCGTAGGCGCAAATCACCCCTAAATAATAGGGGGGTGTAAGCACCAAGCGAATTTTTAAGGATACAGATCCACGAGGGGCTTTGTTCTTTACACTCATCAAATACTATACCATTTACGTTACGTTTGGTATCTCCAATTATGAAATCAAATCAACTATAAATTTAAATCAAAAATTATAAGATTTTATGCAAAACTAGTTATTTTTATTTTTCAATAAGTATTTACCTCGTGATAATTATTATCTAATTATCATACTAGAATTAATATAATGACAAAGATTATCAGCATATTTATTTGAAATAATTGCATGTACAAATTTATTTCAATATCCCTTTCAATGTGGGTTGGTAATTATTGTTGGTAAGTCTTATCTTAGTGTATCTCGACCTATATTGTGAACGTTTAAGTTATTTAATTATTGTTTAAGACAATCACACGGGATTTGGGGTGCTTGCATTTGAATTCAAGGTGCTCACCACCCTATTGTTAGCACTCTTGCGATTCGCGTCAATACCGAATATGTCCCGTTTACATTTTTAATTGCAGTAACACACTGACGGGAAATATCTCTTTTTCTTCTGAAATCGTTCCTGTCGGTACCGTCTATCGTCACGTACTCACATCGTGTACAATGCAAACGTAAACATTTGAATATATCACGTCGGAAAAATAACGGTCGTAATACCTAGTACCTACCTGCAACTACCAACGAGGCGATTGAAATATATTTTATTTTAGTATATCGGCGGTATGCGTATACGCAGAATATCACTAAGCAAATAAAAACCACAGACATTAAAAATCAAAACCGTTAAGCGCCGATAGCCATCGTCGTCGTCGTATTATTATTATAATAATAATATATTATATGTGATATATATATATTATGTACTCACAGCGGTGTTTTCTGGCTTTACGTATTTATATATAATAAGTGGCACATATATTATAATATGCGAATTGCGTGCGTGTGTTTTATTTCGTTTATTTTCGGCCGTGCCCGGTTTAGCTTTGAAGAAAAAAAGTCATCTCCTCTCCGCACAAAAGCCGCAGTAATCGCGCGACTCGGCGTTGTCGTCGTATTATAATATTGTTATATTCGCTCGCGCGTTTATCGCATAACAATATTATAATAGCATATATACATACTGTCGCAAATCGAGTTCAACCCGCATGGACGAGACACGGAAAAAGATTCGCTTGTTATAATAATTATATTATTTTCTATGTTTCTCGGGCCCTAAAAACATTTTAGCCCCGCCGACGAATAATAATAATACCACGAAAGTACTGTAGTAGGTACATATTATACAAACATATATAAACTTTAGGCGCTTTTCTTCGCGTATTATATACGTCATATTATTATCGTAATGCCGTAATGCCGTTCCGCCTCCGCCGCCGCCGCCGTCGTAGTTGATGTTGTTGTTTGTGTCGTTGTTATTGTTACCGTGCAGTCGTTGTGCGTATTAGTTTTTGAGCAAATTTCGCAGTGGATTTAACCGACAGATTAAGGCGAAGCGACCGACACACGTATATCGTTAATATATGTATAGCCGTCTGTCGTACGTATTATGTAATATTATTATGTCGTGCAGACCTTTTTACTCGCTAGTCGGAGAGACCATGTTTTTTAGGTTTTATTATATTAAATAATCATCGTTGTCAAAACATGCCGACTCGGAACCGTCGACGAGTGCAGAGACGCGACGGGACATCATTTGAAATTCTCGGCTGTCCGGCAGCATTCCGCAGGGGCAAAAAAAAACAAAGTTCATCAGATACCGGCTAGATACGCGCGTGGACGTGACGTTTGAATACGGTCTCGTTACCCGCACGCGGAGCACCGGAGACAATGATATTATAATTATTATTTATCGACGAAAATCCGTACGGCGATAGGACGACAAATATTATTATTATTATATAAACGCGAGAGCATATCAGCGTCGGCCGTGCGGTTTTAAGGATGATAATAATAATAATAATAATTAATATATTATACAATATGAGGTATCTGCAGCTACTTCGTCTCTCGCACACACACACTCACACACACGATCTGATTGCAGCATACGAATGCGTCGGTACATAACATCAATATTTATATTATATTCGACACGAGCGTATGACAACATGCAGGAAGCTGCAACCCTATATTTTATTTCGGAGAGGCTGCTGCAGAAGAATAATATTATACCGCAGTATACCGATCCCGTCTATACCGTCTCCGATCCGGAGGATTTCAACAGATTTCTGTGCTCGGAGGACTAACGCGTTTATAGTCACATAATTATTGTATCGCGCGGGCCGCCCGCCCGTGTACGATCGATATTATGATTAAAATAATATTATATCAATCGTCGGAGGGAGCGCGTGATTTTTCGACATCCGTGACAATCGTATATTCTATACGACGTTTTATCGTAAAAAGCAAAGAAACTCATCGCACAATCAACGATAAAAGGCTATTGTTGCGCACAGTGAAGGGACAAAAGTTCTCGTATAAATTAGAGAATGTGTTTGGAGATTTTTTTGAAAAAATAATACATAAAATAAAATAAAAAATGTTTACACAGCATTTTTTCACTGTGCAAATAAACGACATGTAGAGATCAATTTAATTTTAATCGTTTTTTTTTTTTCATAAAATACGCATATACTACGTGTCGTGACTTTAATACGAATTTCAGACGAGACTGTTGGTTGAATAACAATTGATACATAACCTTTTTTTTTAATCGAAATCAATTTTTATATTTCTCTCTAATTAAATCGGAGAAAAAATACAATCATTGTGCATTTCAATAACAAAAATATGACCACACGGCGTTTTGGATAGGCTTTTTAGCTACATCACTGCCATTTGTTCATTTTCCGATATTGCACATCCTTATGTAATAATATTATTTATAGTAAAATACATAAAAATTATAACTTCTAAGAAACTTACATTATTATTCTATAACTATATCTTAATGTAAATTGTTTTCATATTATCTTATCATTGTTATTAATTTACTGTAAATTGTGCTTTATGTGTATATAAATAAATAGATAAAAACCGGACAAAGTAAAAACAATAATGTATATCGTGTAATATTCTCGAATAATGTAATTATTGTCGACGTCGATAACTATCTATATTATATAGTTTCCGTAACTGTAGAATACGACGAGCATCTTTGAAATTTAAATTCAAATTGCGCCTGCCGATCAACTCACTCGTTTGCTTTAAATTGAACGCCACGACACTCGCTGAGCCGTTAATAGAAATCGCCCGATCGATGTAATACCCAATAACGATGCTAATCGAGTTCTCGACAATTTTTGATCGTGCTCAAGTCTACATATTATTAGGTATGTTAAACTGTTCACGATTTATGATATTTATTATGCAATTTGTACGGTTTATCGCGTTTTTGCACGATTTTCGTATACGACGTGAAGTGGGAACGATTAGAATTACGTTATATTAAATAGGAAACGATGTCGTAGTGGATCTAAAAATATATTATTGCATTTCATATTATATCCTATACTGGCAAGCAAACAGCCGTGCACAAGCGACGGATACTTCTAGACAAAACTATCTGCTGATTGATGAATACGTTTAAGTGAAAATGAGAGGTTTTAATTTGAAAAACAAACATTTTTATCGCCACAGGACATCTCTTAAATGATACAAAAATATCCGGTATTCAAAACGATGGCCTTGTAGGTGTATGTACTGTAAAAATGTCAAAAACCAGATTTTGAACAACTGAATTATTAATGTGAAACAATTGGCGTGGGCACGGTTGGTGAATCACTCTGTGTGGGTATATTGTGTGTACAAACGGTAGATTTCGTGAACATCATTTTCTAATTGTATACATTTTAACAAAATGATATGTCGCTGGTATTTGATGTTTCGAACGCGAACCGTGAAAAGTTTTGATGCGACAAAGCAGCACGTCACGATAGTATATTTCACCAGTGAAATGTTGCGGAAATCGTTATACTATTATAACATTATATCATTATTAATGTGGATGGATTCTCAAAGTTATCGAACTCCCGAACACCCCGAACTTTGATTCATCCGAACAGCACAAAGTTCGTTTGATATTAATACTCGAAATCAAATACTTCAATACCGTACGGTTCGAAAAGTCCGACAAAAATCAAGTTCGGTATCGGTGATTTTACTACAGGCATCTACTATTATTATAAATAAATAATTTATAAAATATAAATAGCCGCACATATACCCTGGAATACTATTTTTACTTCACGTATTTGCGTACGGACTAAATCGTTTAAAAAATGCTATGTTCTTGTTTGAATTTAAAGTATATGAAAGTTCGTGTAAACATTTTTTTCGAGTTCTAATACAATACGTCATAATATAACGGTTCGAGAAAAAACAAAGTTTGATTAAATCGAAATTTGACCAGGTGCCTATAATTATTATTAAACCGTGTACAAGGTACGCCGCCACTCATTTCACCCTGCATTCTATATAATTATTCTCGTTTGCCGATATTGCGTTTCGCGCGATGAAACGATTTCGTTTTTTAAGGGTCCTCGGAACTAGTGTTCGAACGACACGACGCCGACTGATATGTTTATTAGGTACGTGTCTTGACCGACAATTTTATACATATCGGATCGACGGCGATCAAGCCCGACGCGACACGCGCAGTGTTATTAATATATCACGGGATCGTTGTAAAAATCGACGAAGCAGTCGACCACGGTCGTAACGACAATAATAATAATATTATTGTGCTCGAAAATCGACGTGCTCGCAGAGTACACTCGAACATACATGATATTATTATTATTATTTTTTGATATTTTATTATTATCATACAGGAATCGGCGGGTTCGTTGGCGGGATTGCATTGCGCTATCCGCGATTCGGAGCAGGGGCTCCGAGGAAGAGATAATATTTAACGACGTCCGTTATTCGTATCGCCGTCGTTTTACAAAAAACGCGACAAAAGAACGGAAATACATAAAAACAGCGACGAGAGAGAGCGAGACGAAAATATCGGCAAGACGTGCGCCATAAAAACCGTATACGGTCCGGGAGGCCGTCTGTCTGGCTGCGTGTCGCAGTCATCGCGGCCTTAACGTCTACCGAACAACGCTCATCGCTGCTGTAATCCAACACATATATATTATTATGTTTATTATGCACGCACAGGGCGATCCTTTCATCGCCGACTCGCTATAATGTGCGACGACGTCTCGGAGAAAATTCGGAAATTGCAGTTTCCAACGTGCACTCAATAATCAAACGACGACGACCCGACGACGACGCGACGACAACAACAATTTATTGCTATTGGATAATCGCAGAAAAACGAAAAAAGAGTACGTATGTTATAATACACGACGGTTCTTAATGCGCAAACAATGGTTTTTAATAATTAATGATTTAATTTTTCACTCGATTTTTAAGACATTGCCGTACGCGACTTTGGTAAAAACAAAAATGAATACTACTAGGACTTATACGACGATTCATCATGCGCGCGTCTCTTATATAGCAATATACCACCGACACGAAATATTCTATTATTATTATTATTATTATTATGTACGTCGTATACCATGTCAGTCTTCGTCTCTCCGTCGTCGAGATTTAAAATTATTCTTAACCGAACAGAACAATTTCATCGGAAACCGTACGATCGCAAATATATAATATATTGTATTTTATTCGTGCAATATACGTATACTATATGGTACACACCGTGCAGGGCGTGTGTTTACAATCATTTTGCATTCACGTACAATATAATATATATTATTATTATGTCAAAACCGTTTCCGTTTGTCGTCGTCGTCATCGCGATACTCGTCGTTATAAAACGACAAAAAGAAATATGCGTAAAGAATTTATGCACATATCGTACACGATCGACACGCGTGTTCCAGGTATTTTTCCTTTTCGTGTCGCATCCGAAGTTTATCATTTTCATCCCCGGCGAGGGTCGCGACGCACAATTATTATTATTGTAACATAATATATATTTTTTATCGAACTAGAACAAACCTTGGCTGCACGAGCCATTATAGTTGTATACGATATTTTTAATGAAACAAATTTTTATTTTTTCGTTTAAATCGCACTTAATAATTTGGTTTTTCTTAGGAATAATAATATTATAATGTTTTGATCGTTTTGCGGCTCAGGTCCTATTATAGCGGCGCCACATCATAGGTGCTCGGAGTATTATGCATTCTTCGAGCGGCCGCTCTTTGCACACGTGACATTCCGTCGTCGCAGTAAAGGTGTTTAACACCGACAGTGTTTCTCGACCACTGCAACGTGTTTGTGGAATTTTCCACTGACATTAGACAACCTTGAGGCGTTATTTCGGTGTTCCCGGTTTTTAGTCCGATTTAGTATTTTTCTTTTTGATTCAAGGTTGTGTCAACCACGGGTTGTGTTTTCGATTTTTCTTGGTTTATTTTAATGCCCTTTTGTCGGCCATTTGACTTTAAAAATGTCTTGGATATGATTTTTTTCCCGATAATATGTCTATAAAAGTTGTGATCTAAAGGAGTTTTGTGTTTGTTAGTTCTGATGTCGTTTCGGCTTATTTGCCCGCTTTATCGTTCCCGATCGTCGTTACTGTTATATTCCCTCGCCGCGCCGCACGGCGTACAGCAACAACAACAATAATAATAATTACCGTTCGGTATAATATAGCCAGGGGCGTAGTCGGGGGGGGGGGGCTGAGGGGGCTGCAGCCCCCCCCCCCCGAAAAGTCAAGAAAATGTAAAAATTATTTTATTAAATTCGAGTTTGTTTTATTATACTAAATTATGTCCAATTGAAAAGAAAATTGATTACTATTTTTATTGTTTTTTTTAAATAAATAATACAGGTAAAATAATTTATTGTATATTACTAAACCACCGCTGTGTAAAAAATTGATCAGCCCCCCCCGAAAAAAAATCCTGGCTACGCCACTGTAATATACGTACCTATTTAATTCATTCGGCTAACAATATTACGTGGTACGATCTCCAAAGCCGTTTGATGTGCCTCTCCGATACACGATGTGCACATTGAATTACACGATATCATCGTATAAACGGTTTACGGAAAAGTTTTTCCGTCGCTATTATAGTTCACATCGTCCGCATCGTCCGTCCGCGTACGCATATTATCCCATTCGTGACGTTTGCCACGGAAAATATTGCCAATATTGATTTGGTAAACTGTAAAACCGACACGGACCTCGATCGTATATTTGCGGGTGTACACGTTGCTCTAAATTATACATAAATCGAGCGTGTTAATTATAATTCAACGCTGGGGATTTGCATGGCGGCGAAATTGCTGCCCACCTCGCAGCGGCGAACAATTCGAACTCATCATAAATTTAACTCTAATATATAATATACGTATAGTCTAATTAGCTCCGTTTTAGGTCGCTTATCATATGTCTGACACCGTGTACATACATAATACATATAATATTCAGTGAACGCGAGCCAGCGAAATGGCGGCGAGCCGCGTCGAAATAAAAACCGCTGCACGCGTTTCAACGTTTCGACGCCAAAACAAAAGTTTAATTAATTAATTTCGAAGTGAAAAATTGTTAAATAGTTCATGTTGCGATCATCGCAGTGCGATGTTAATATTATTATATTATTATTGTTGTGTCTACGAGTTGTAATTTCGTATTTAATTTTTATGTCTATAAAAATATTTTCAAGACGACTTTTTTTATCGCATTTTTGCTCATAGACCATAATATAAAAAGTAATGTTTTATAGTAAATTAAAACAAAATAATAAACAATAATAAAACACAGTACAGTGAGAATGTCAATATGCAAATTATATATCTACGTTAATAGTTTTTTTTTCTTTTTGTTTTAAATTGAAATATGTATTAGGTTTGATATGCGATTTTTTGTATAAAAAGATATCTTATATTTTTGATTCTCAAACTTTTTATTTTAAACTGGATCGATTTTTAATAAGAAATTAATATTTCATACGAAAATCACGACAAATAACTTGAATTATTAGCGGCAGGTCCTGCTCAAAGTTAAGTTTTAATTAACAATCACTTAGTTCAAAACTGAAGTATAGGTATAGGTATCTACTGAACTATAAATTGACTTTAGATGATTGATTTTTAATTATAATTTTCACCGTACCTATATTAACCTATATTAAAAGTTAAAATTTGAATGTAAAATTAACATTTTGAAGTTTTGAACAGCACGTGCTAAGATAAAAGTGGACTTTTACGTCGCACTTTATACCGCGGTTTTACAATATTTCGGACTATATCATCGTTATACTTATAACTTAGAAGTAATAACTACCTACTAATAATGTAAAAACAATTAACGAGGTGCATTCGTTGCGATCCTAACAATTAGTAATGCGTTGCATACGAACAAAGTTACTCTTTAAGGCCATTGTTCACGAGTTATAACCAGGTGCCTACTATTGTTTTTTGTTCACGTCATATTGAATTTATATCTGAACACTGGTCTGCGGACGGTTTTCAATTTTTTTTAAAGTTTTCCACGCCCAGCGCACAACGCGCGCTAGATACGCTCTAACGGGTTTTCGCTTTTGAAAAAAATATTATACTAAATTAAAATAATATGAAGTATCACATAGGCGTACGACTCTCTGGCTTAATTAAAACAACGCATTATTGTACGAAGTTGTACTGTATCTCTTCGTTAGTATAATAAGTTACTGTATTATTATTGTTTTGCTCAAAGAGTATAATTAAATTACTACATTGCACGCGTGCTGCTTACAAAAAAAAAAAAATGTTTCGCTCGTACCTAGTCGGGGTAACAATAGATACCTTTATATTATTACACCTAACACAGTCCTAGACATTTTTTTTTTCAGTATCTGTACACTTTATATTATATTTTTGAGGTACAGGATAACAATATTAAAGATGTTACGTGCGACGCTACCACACGGGTTTTTCAGTGGGCCGGCACTAAAGATATCGTTTTGAACTATAAACTATTGTCCACAACTTATACGTTTTCGTCCAAATACAATAACAGCTGTTTGCCGTCTACTGTTGCAATTGTGTATTATACGAATAAGGTATACTGCCGAGACGTGTAAATTAAAATTTAATATCCGTTTGTGTTCGCTAGATTCGTCTATACAATTCTAAACACCTATATATACGATTGTAATAATAATAATAATAAAAAAATAACGCTGCTAACATATTTTATAATATTATTATTCCGTCGTCGACGATGACGACGACGGCGTAGACAATAGATTCGTCGCATTTCAATTTTCGTCTCGCGAGGTAAAAGCAAATTTAAACTCGACTCGTGGCTGCAGGTATATGATATTATAATATAAGAGTATATTCGAGTAAATTCTATACATAATATAGGCGCGGCGAACCGGTGGATGCGCGTACAACAACAATGGCGTTCGACTCATTTTTTTTTTTTTTTTATCGAAAACGCAATTCTGAAATTTAACTAGATTTAAAATATTTTACCATCTCATGTATAATGTATTTTTATAAAGTTAAACACTTTGCACAGTAACAATATATACCGTCCTTTATTTTCGTAACCCACGTATACAAGTTAAAAGGACGATAATATTGTGTAAATATCAAGAACAATTATTATACGTGCAGGTACACTTGGAATGTGAATAATTAACCAATATCCAAAAGTAAACTTGTCCAATGAACCGACGTAAACATTTGCGTATTGCCCGTTATCGGACTAGAGAAAATCAAAAACTATCATTTATATATACACAGTGCTTGGGTCGGGGGAAAAAATAGAAAAAAAAATAACAATCTGAAGATTTAAATTTTTATACTCTGAGCAGAGCGAAGATAAAAAGGAGTACGCTGAATTATTTTTAAAAAGAAAAGGTACTCCGTCCTCACGCATCCTTTTTCAATTCGAGCACTGTCTATAATAAATCGATCTATATATCGTGTAATCCAGCGGTTACCAAACTTCATTTCCGGCGTTGCCTTTTTTTTTTTGGACCGAACTCCGTTATGGTGCCCTGCTGTGAATACCACGAGAAACACAAACAAAAAACGCACACTCATTCTCATTGATAATCAATTTTTATAACTTTATTGAACACAATACAATATAACAGCAGTTCCCAAACTTTATGATTTATATGATATTAGTAATACATAACTGTATAGTGTATATGCGCACAATTTGGGAACCGCTGGTATAATCTATATTACATTCTTATATAGGACTCGTGACATTACTTTTGGCCAACTTTGTCCAGCAAATATTGTTATATTCTGTTTAGTTTTTGTTTATTTGAAGACTATTACTATACAAACCGTAATAAATAGTTTTTGCGATTTATAAGTGATGTATGATTTATGTAGAGCAGATTTCTCGGTTGGATATTTTGATATCCATCCGCTGACGTATAATTTGCCCACAGATCAATCATCGTTATAATTATTATAAATCAAGCTATATAATACACTGTCAGTAGTTAAGATTTTGAAAGAAAAACGATATTATAGTATTGTAGATTTGTACCTACTTATTGTTTGCAGGGCTTGCCGGTATTTATACCAATTGAAAGTTTCACACCAATTTAAAACAAAAAAACCTCTATCCACGATGATATTATTTTAATATTCGATCTCTGCGGTAGTTTTTGGACGTGTGTCCCACGTATAATAATATTATACTATATGTCTATATATATATATACTATTATATTATATTATCCTAATGAAAATAGAAAGGAACTCGTTCTACAAATCTTTTAAAAATATTATGTCGATTAAGTTTTTTTTTAGGTAGACTTTAGATTTGTAGACAAAGTTTCTATATGCTCCGGTCATCCATGATAATTTTTTTTCAAATTCCAATAACAACAACATATAATTATTTAGGGGATCTTTCAATACATTTTAAAGCTTGAGGTATTAAATGTGAAAATTTGAAAATAATTTGTAATTTTTGTGATTTTGACAAATTTTGTAAACATTTACTCGTAGAAGAAAATTAGTACTATTTAATTTGATACTTTTTGGAACTCTGTAAAAACAATATTGATGAATAACGATGTATTAAATTGTCAACCTTTTTCTTACTAAATAGAAAAAACGTTATCAACATAAACCGAATCAAATACCTAATGTACTGCGAGCATTGTAAACGTTCGAAATATTTAAATTTTATAAATTGTGTGAATATTATATTTTCTTATTCGAAAACGAATTGCTATTTTTTTATTTTAACGAATAAAAGAATATATTTTGAGTTTTAACAAGTTTTACTGCTGCAGTAATATAAATAATTTATAAGATTAAAACACTATACAAACTCGACTTACTACTTAGCTCCAACAATGTCTTATACATAATACAATTATTTAACATTCGTTTATTTTTGTAAACAATGTTATTGCTGTTAATTTATTCTGAAAAACAGTTTAAAGGTGGTTTTACGTACACTCAAATCTAAGTAAAATAAACGCTGTATTGGTCTTGTGATGATGTATTTTTTGGAAATTCGTCACTGTCTGTACTGTAGTTAAATCGGTTTAGCATTTTTCGAAAAATAGGGAAAGGGATCAACTGCAGAGAATTTACTGCTTAAAGATAAAACAGGGAGAATTAAATTTTTTTTTCTTAAAACCCTCGTCAAAATGGGCCGTTGGGTGTACAAATGGTTTTTATAAACTTACGCATTTACATTTAAAATTTTAACTGTACATTAAATAATATACTGTGTACTTTTCATAATGGTTTTTCAGATTCGGGATTGGAGTTTGGCGGCTGTGATGAATTGGACGATGTTTGATGTTGTCAGTGATGATTGTATATAGTATTTCAGCTATGTAAAATAGTTTTACTGACCTGAATACCTTCTAAAATATACAAAACATTTCGAAGAAATTCGGCCGCTACGTAGAAGTTTAAAAAGTGTTTTTTAGTTGTTTGTTTTATAAGATTTGCTCTTTTAATTTTAGACCCTAACTTATAATATAAATGTTTGAGGTTAATAATAATGTATAATTAATTCAAGATTCCCGTGTTATCATAATATACTATAACCATCTTAAAAACAACTCGAAGATCTTGAAAAACAATTTTTCATTTATAAAAAAGATTTTAAACTTTAGTGATTAATAAATTATGACATACAGTTCGCTTTGATCAAAATAATATATGTAACAATCATTTATGAATATCATTTTTAGGCTTCTTTCGGTACGTAGGTAATCTTGAGCGTTAAAACAAAACAGAAACTTGAACACTTGTGATAATTCATTGTTGTATACCATTCGATAGGTGCGTATGTTAAAAAACATAAAAAGTCCAACCGTCACCATAAGTATACTATTATATAATTAATATATGACGTATGGTAAACAAAGATCCGGTCGGAAACGCTTTTCCGATGATTCCGATGATTTATCGTCGCTTTTAAATGCACATGCAATAATAATAATAATTATTAATTACAATTTAAGTATATATTACAACACGGTGTCCGGCTCGCGTGGTACTTTAAGCGAGACGTGTGCCCAACATCCTGCCGTCCCCTTGATTGTATTTATTATGTTTTTTTTTTTTTAAAAATGTCTTTGTTTGCCTCATAAGTGTAATCTACCGCAATTCATTTTCGGACTTGAATCATGTTTAATTAGGCGTATATTATTATACAGCGAAAACCTCCCCTAACGGACAGCTCTAACTAAATATAAGACATCGTATTTAAATAGCGGCCGTTTTTTTTTTTTTTATATTAACAAAGTACAAACTCATTACAAACTGAACACTCAGCGATCGGAAGTGTCCGATATTTAAAGGTTTTTTTATTATAATATTATACACTTTATACAATGTGATATATTACCTATATTATGATTATGGAAGACGGACACCGCCGACGCCTTTTGATTTCAACTCGTCACTCGGATAATAATATGATTGGTTATATAGGCACGCGAATTCAGATGTTTCAATAAGAACACAAAATATTATTGGATTTAGTAAGACTAGACGTATTAATATGACTTTTACATGCCTAGTTTATTACAACATAATATTGTGTTTATTGTTTATTATGAACATGTTGTGATCAACACGCATATGTTTTAGTACTTGCGTATAATTCACTTGAAACGTAAAAGTCTGAAAAAAATAACGCGAAATTCGAAATGGATATAATCGGCGCGGATATATGTATACGTTCTATATAATTTCGTTTACATATATTATTATTGTTATACCTGAATTTGGTGGCGCACACAATATATTATATTATTACGATATGGTGTTGAAAGTTCCCGCTTAAATGAAATTTTTTTTCCGGTTTGGGCTAGTTTTTGGTGTGAAATAGGTACTTAGGTACGCCCCCCATACGAGTCCTACATAATAAACACGTATATATATATATATATGTGCTGCCGACCCTAAACGATTTTAAAACGGTCGGGACTCGATCAACCCCCAGCAATTAAAGTGTATGCACGCCCACGCATGGATGTCATATATACCTAAATAATCACATTAAATACTTGTGAACATATATATTGTGTATATATATATATATATATACGGAGTGATTCATTTAACGCGACACTAATTTTTTTGGGAAAACCCTAACGTTTTTGAAAATATTTCTTTTTTCTTATCACTTTTTTTTTGAGGTTTTTACCCATTTGAACATACATTATTGTTATTCCATTATATTCTGAATAGCAGAATATTATTCGGAGAACTTTGATACATAAAAATCGAATTTCAGACAAGTAATTTATTAGCGAGTTATAACTAATGAGTGTTTAAAGCTTGGGTAAGCGGAATAATGGAGTAATATTTTAATATTATTTTTAACTTCTCAGAAAATATTCTGCTTTAGAATATGACATTAAAAGTGTATTTTGTAACTTACCTGCCATCACTTAAAAAAATATTACGACGTAAAATATAAAATTGACAAAAATGTTGTTTTGTAAACGTCGTTATAACACACAATTATGAAAGAAAAATATTTTCAAAAACGTAATATTCTTCGAGATACTGAATGTTTACTATTCAATGAGTCGCTCTGTATACATTGTTAAACATTATTATGCAAATTTGTATAGTTAAAAATGGCGCATATAGTATCAATTTCCACCTGTCAAATGGTTACCTCGTGTTGTTATATTATTATTATTATTATAATAATATTACGTTACAACAATAATTATTACATCATGATCGCGCTTCCCCTCGAAAACTGTAACTCGGTAACTGTTTACACTATAATCGTGGAAACTCGTGTAATTTGGGACCGAAAATTAATCCCCTTGTTAATTAAACTCGATATTGCCTATTATCATATTTACAGGGTTAAACAAAATTTAAATCGAAAAACAAACGCCTTCCAAAACATTTCTGTTTTTTATCGTAAACCCGCGTAGAATAAATTATATTCATTCGAAATATAGAACTGTATAACTTTTCGAGTAAATACCACTTGCGCGTTCGGAGAACACAATTTTAAATTCACTTGTGTTATAACAGTTATGTCAAAACTTGGGAGTACATTATAATAAAATATATTATACTTTAAGTAGCTGTAGATGCTTATTATTGTGATGAAACAAAGATATATAGCAAGTAATTTAATTAATAGAAATTCTCATTATTCTTGTTTACCACTCTTACGTATTTAAACTGCTCAAGTTATAACGACGTATATATATATATATATACGGAGTGATCCATTTAGTTGTGAGACACTCATTATTTCAGAAAAATACCAATCCACTCCACTCATCTAAACTTTAAACACTTATAACTCATAAAACTGCTCGTTCAAAATTCGATTTTTATATTTCTAAAAATGTTCTGCTTTTAAATTAAGATTAAAAAATGCTTGTTGACATTAAAAAATGGTAAAAAACTTTTAAAAAAAATTATGATTTTCTTTTTTTGTAAAATGTTGTTTTTAACGACTTAAAATTGTACAAGGAAATATTTTCAAAAACGTCAATAGTTTTTGAATTTATGAGTCTCTGAAGTTTAATGGATCACCCAGTTATCAGTATATTATACATTATATTTTATAATTATTATATTTAAGTGAGAGAGTGAAACTTATTCGAATACTTTCTAATTCGAATATAGTTCCAGTACCACGATACAACAGATTGCCAGTATAGAATGATAATATATTATATCATTATTGGGACTGGGAAAAAAAATGCTTTTATTCCAAAAAAATTCTAAAATTACCTAAAAAATGAAAAAGTTGACCTTAAAATTTAAAATTGTCAAGAAAAATGCAAAGTAAAAACTTATTTTTCTGATTCAAAAATATATGCAACGTATATGTTATAAAACGAGCATCGCGTAGCTTCGGAAAACAATGTAAAGTGCATCAAAATCCCAGCCTTCATCATGATTGTAAGCGGAAATATAAATTACAATACTCTAATGACAGTATTGATGAATGCTCGTGTTTGAAATCAGGATTTTGTTCGATACTTGGTTATAAATCAGCTCACATTTCTCTCGGTTTTTGAATACAAATATTTGCTACTTTAATTAGTTGTACCTATACCTCCGACTGGACATGAAATGTCCAATTAGTCCTCTGTAGGACTAGATTTACTCTTACATTGTGGTTTAACCAAACAGAAACTTGTTGTGGGTGGGGAGAGGCAGAGTTGGTGGGAGAGCTCTACTTTTAATACCAATACATTTTTCGTATTCTTATACACACTATTTTGTTAAACGTCGGAAACAACATCTGAAACAAAAGTCGGTTCTGCTTATCCATCGATTTTTATACAATCCCAAGTATTGAACTCTTATAAATTGTCAAATATAAAGTACGTAACGTAAATATATACGCTATTTTTAACCGATTTTCGTCGGTATCACGTGTTTTTATTATTTAGATATTATATGACATGGGTACCCATATAATATAGGCAACAGTTCAAACCGTTTTTTATTTTAATTTACATTTTTATTGAAGATTATAGTTATTTAATAAGTGGTGTTTTATATCGCTGTTTTCCAGATAGATAGTATCAAAATCGGTTTTTAAATTCACAAAACACATTAAAGTAATATTATTTCACTAACTGTAATCTAATTTTGTCTGTGGTTTTGAAGAGCATCAATAATAATGTTATATCGCAAGTCAATATAATATTGTATTGTATATTTTATGTAGTTTATTTTTGTCAACACTTAAATTTCGTTTTAATTTAAATTACCTAAAAACCAAAATATTTATAAACGTTTATTCTTCGGTAATTATGAAAAAAGTTAAAAACTTATTGTTGCGAACAAACTCCTAAAATTGTAATTATTCCGAAAAGTTTTCGTACATTTTTTTTTAATAAATTACTTTTAGGTCTCTGGCAAGAGCGGAATGGATCGACAATAATTTAAACATTAAAAATTGTTTAACCGTCGTTTATTAATTTTTCATCACAATATTGTAACAGTCGTGTACAAGGCTTGTTTTTAATATTATATATCTAGGTACATCCATATACCTATAGATCTATAAACTAGTTTGTGTACCATGAATATTTTACTTTGATATCATTAGAAAACAAAATAATACTGCAGTATAAAATGGGTGATTCTTAAAAAAAAAAACCACTCTTTATTTCGAAAAATATTAATGCTTTAGTAATCTTTTTCTAAAAATGTATAAGCTGACGAGTGACGATGTACGATCACGACTATTATTATTATGTTGTTATATGTTCATCGAGATTAAAATCTAAGGTATTCCCGAACTGGATGTAATTTTGATCCTAAATAAAAAAAACTATTTATTTTTAATTTTTTTTTATTCAAAACTCTGTGTTTGGAATTATTAGCGTCTTGATTAAACGGTACCAGTTATAAATATTATACTAAAATATAATACCTACTTATAGGGATCGAATGTCGTGGCACAACAGAAGATTACTTATCGAAACGATTGTTAATTTACATAATTGTATAAAATATCCTCTGCTCGTTTCCATCGCATAATCCGATCGATTGATCATTTGAGTCGAAAGCTTACCGTCCGTCTTTGCTATTTAAGAGGATTAGCAAACGGAACTTTTTTTTTATTATAATTTTATTGTGCGGTTTTTTTCACCATTTAAGAACTTCGATTCAAAAACATTATTTGATTCGAAAAATGCAAGAATCTAACAACACAGATTAAATCAATTCAAAATAATATATTTCAAGCCGGATTAATAAATAAGACAATGATTTTTAATTTATATTTATAATTTACTGTAATTCACTTATTAATAATTTATATATACAGTTGTATATCCCAAAATAACAGAATCTAGATCTAATATTTTCAACAGAATTTTGTAAGTATTCGCCACTAAATTCCAATTAAATGCAATTTTAAACTATATAATAGAAAATTTTTAAATTATTTATAATGTCAAAAAATAAATAAATAGTAATTTTTTAAAACAATTTGACTTGAAATGATATTGTGAACTTACCTATTTTTTTGTTTTACATAAAAAATATTTTGATAAAATATCTATGGGGTTGTCAAAATCTAGGATATTGGTAAGAGGAGCAAGCTTGAAGCAAAGCTCCCTATTACATTTAAAACATTTCACATATTCAATAAATTATTTGATCAATTGAATATCTTACCTTTCAAAAGTTTCATTTACAATCTAATTTGTTCAATTAAAAAAAAATTCATTTTTTAATCATTCACTAAGTTAGAATAGGTTAAGTTTTTAATATTTTTGAAAATGGTAGTTATGTTAGGAAAAACCAAAACGCATCGAGTTTTTTCGATAAATTTCGATTGTAGGTGATTTTTTTTATTCAATCTGTCAAAATAGATATACTTACCTAATTAATAAAGCTTTAGGTGAAATTTTAAAATTAGTTCATTCTATAGAAATTTAATAACAATTAATTGTTCTACAGATAAGTTATAAAAATATTATTTTTGGTAACAATTATTTTTCTCAAATATAAATTATATACCTTGTCTAACTTGGTCAAATTTTAAACAATTTAAATAATCATTTTTACTTTTCGAAAAATAAGATTAAAAAATGAATGTTTAAAAGTTGTTATTTGCACTATTTATTTTTTAAATGTATGCCATTCAATTACAATTTATTTTTGTGGATACCTTAAAAAATTAACTTAATTCATCGATTTGCCACTCAAATACTCAGGACATAGATAAGTGGTTTTTGCAGTGCTGTACTGTAAAATAGGCATTCAAACTTTCGTTTAAATTATAATATTATGCACTATGCAGAGCCACTATCACTATTGGAAAAAGAAAAAATAATAATAAACCAATGAACGGATATTATTATTCATTATAAAATCTATACGCGGATTTGTTTATCATTTGGTATATTTACACGTAAACAGAAATGACTTATTATTTTGATATTTTTAATGTCGACACGCGAAACCGCCATCTTGTCGTCTTGTGTGCCAAATAACCATATCTTGTTTGATAGTGGTCAATTATAAAGGTCGGCGTACACGTCATTAATCACTGTGATATATAATATTACATATACTGTCATCTGGTTCGAATACACCCTTTGGGATCACACTTTATACACACGAAAAAATGAAACCGAGATACAGCTGTAGATTCGAGTGAGCCGCTGGATCGGGTGTCATTTAACTCGAAACCAATATATATTATATATAATATAATATAAATCACATATTGTAACCGGAAAACTGCAGTTACGAGCCGAACGGGGTTCGTCCAAAAAATGGCCGACATTTCGATAAAAAAAAAAACGAGAACTCTCATAACCGCATTTTTGCAATCATCTCATTTCGACAAAACTATATATACGTACCCAGGTAATGTTACTTATATATTATTTATGTTCGTATTCAAAAATGCGGATCCCTCCGCACAGATCCTTCTTTCATACAATATATGATTTTATATTATATTGTTCGCATATACCGAATTCTCGATCTCGAACAAACGGAAAAACGTCATTTCTGTTCCCCAAATAAAACATTCGCCACTGCGCAGGAATAGTGGCGAGTTAAAGTCGTGTGGAAACGTCGACGAATCCTATAATAATATTATGGTTTTCGCGTACTTTTATCTAAACGTCGCGCGTTTGTACTATAAAAGTCAAAACGCGTACACGCGATATTATTACATTTTAACGATGCGTATATTCAACGTGTACGCGTATAATATTGATTTATCATAATATCATTAATACAACGATATAATACGTATAATATGATGATTGCACTTCACGACGAGCATAATATAATATCATAATCGCTGTATCGCGACTATACGCGATATCACGTGTCTGCAAGGAAATAATACTGGCACATAAATATTATATATATATTACGCGTTTATTATATATACGGAATAATCAAGTTTAATTTAATCGAACGGGCGCGGTGTGCGGCCGCCAGACAGACACAGCAGAAGAGCGACGGACGGAAGGGCTGCGCAGGGACGGCAAAGAATCGTCGTGTATATAATTCGACCGATTGATTTCCGCGTAATTTGAATAATTGCAAATGTGCTTTTGAACGCGAAATATACGCGGCGAGACGGGCATGTGGCGGATAGAGAGTTATACACCGAGCCCGGGAACCGCGGAGCAGACGTATTATATAATATAATACAATGCGACTGCCGCCGTTGTTTTGCTCGGTGGAGTGTTAAAATAATTATACGATCTCGTCTATGATGGCAATTTGTCGAAATCAGTCCGACGACCACCGACCGGCCGACGGATCGTCCAGCCGCCCCTTTTGATCGTCCGATAATCGTTTCGACAAAGCCATATCATCAATTCGACGGTTAACAGAGAGAGATGAGGACTGCACATGCCCGCCGCTGCCGCCGCCTCCGCCGTCCGTACGTTTCAATTACAGCTGTAAATCCAGTAATAGCGGGGGCAACTGTAACATATCGTACCTACCTATATATATTATAATAGTGATTGTCTGAAAACCAATTTTTTTTTTTTGTTTAATGATTCACATTATCGTTATTGCGGTCGACGACGGATAACGTGCGCGGTTTCCCCCATCAGTCATTAAAAAAAAAAAAAAAAACCGTCCTCTCCGTCTAAGACTACGCGCGATTTGCAAAAGGCACTTTCCGATGTCGAATAAAACGACGACAGACGATACCTATATTATATTATAGTCACTATACTATTTATAATATACGCGTTTTTTTTTTGAAAATATAAATACAGTAAATACCACGACATTCGGAATAATACTTTTTATTATAACCCATTGAAGTTTCGAGAAATGAAAATTGCATTTCTCGAAATACGCGAGCCGTACAACACACTATGTGTGCACTATTGTCGATCGCGTGCACTTTATATTCACATAATCTGAGAAAATATAATTTCTGATGAAAAATAAGAGCGGATGAACGTTGAATTGATCTTCGTTGGAAAAATACTGTACTTTTAAATAAATATATTTTTTTTTTTGTTACGCAATATTTTACATATTATACGAGTATAGATGATTCTATTACACCGAAAAACACTTGTTGTTTCAAAAACTATTAACTTTTAATGCACTTGGAGTGATATTTTATTGTCCGACTGAATCGGAAAGGTACGATATTCTACGTTTTCGTCGTTTAAAAATGTTTAGAAAGTTAATTGTTCCTTTAACAAAATATTTTGTTAGAGGTTTGTCTTTGTTTTTCAATTTGAGTGATTGCGCGTGTTGAGATTAATTTTGATCGGTGACAAAATAATCGGTACCTAATATCTGGTTAATTTTCGGATAGTACTGAAAAACCGATACGGTGTGAAAAATAGTTTTGATTTTTCCCTTTATTGTTTTTCGAGTTAACCGGCAAAAAGAAATTATTTCTAGGTTTCGCATGTTTTTTTTTATTTCCATAAGGAATATTTTAATGATTAAATTAATTTAAGTAATTTATTGTATGATTATTAACTTTTTCAACTGTACCGTTTTGGGATATTTAATAATTATAGACTGATCAGATGTCCAAGCTAAAGTCTAAAGGCCACTGTATTAACGGTGCTCGAGAATTATAAATATTTAGTGTTAAGATGATGGCTGAATGTGTTGAACACCCACACAAGTAAAACATAACGAATTTCGATTTCAGTAAAACCGATTTTGTGTTGCTAACTTTATTGTTAGAATGACCTATGATCAAATTTGAAGACGAGAACATTTTTTGTGTTCTATCATTGGTTTTTTACGATATTATAATTTTCAATCGAGTTATGAACACGAATATCTTATTGTTTCTAAAAGTGCATGGTCACGAGTCATGACAATGTAACATATATTCAGTAATTGTAAAAAAAAAACATTGCTTGAGTTGTAATTATTATTATCTTCAACTCTCAAAATCCTCGTCCTCAGAACGGAATGAAGATGTCAAGTTTTCTTCTATCTAAAGTCTAACCGAAATTGTGGTTTGTGACTGTGTACTAAATATGACATCACCGTGTAGAGTATAATTTAACTTTTCGCAGGGTTATTATTGAAAACCACAGTAACCACATTTTATATATTATATTATATACTATAAATCATAAATCGATACATATATGCCCGCTGTTTAATATTATGAATGTAGTTAATTCACAATAATAACACATAAATACAACACAGTAAAATTATTTAGAGAACTACCTATTGTTTTTGAACTATTTTTTTAAAAAAAATTTTAAAACACGATAAACTTATAACTTAATTATCAAATAATATATAAATATTTGTATTGGAATAATGATTTAAAAAACAATTAACGACCGAGTTTAATTGCATCGGAAAATGTGAATGTTCGCTTTGGTATTAAGTTTAATATTTTATAGTATTTGTAAACATTTCAATAAAAAAGAGAATAATTCATTTTATTTCCGATATGAAAATTAACTTCGTGAACGCCATAAAATGAACATTAACATTTTTATTTTTATGTATAGAGATTTGCCAATTTCGTACACAAGTTATGAGCTAAGCTTAACAACAGAAAATACTTTTCAATTTAGAAAGGCTTTTGTAGTTTTGTTAGTCTGCGTTTGGAGGTTTAATGTACTGCAACGGAAATCTCCCTATTCTCCTTTACCGATGTATATACATATACACACACACACACACACACACACAATATACATAATACATACTATATGTGCGCTCGCGAGTTGATTTATTTGGAGAATATATTATTATAAATAGTCTTGCAAGGAATGTTTTCGTTAACTTTTTATTCTTCTTTATAATTGTACTCTCCGAAAAAAACCGTCTTCTAGACGTACAAAAAAATATAAAATATTAATTATAAATTATTATCGTAATAGGTATATTATTATGACGTGCACGGTTTTCAACCGAATTGTTTTCGTATCATTTTATCTCCGTACACAGCTGTGTACTGTTATACACTACTCGTATCATTGAGTTAGATGTTTTTTTTTTTTATCACCGTGTCTCTCTATAACTGTTTTTAAACATCGTTTTTATTAAGTAGTCCGAGAAAAATATTACCTCTCGTTTATCCGGAAAAGTCATTAGTCCTTCCCGACAAACAAACACGGACTAAGTGAGGAGCCTTGGGTAAAAAAAAAAAAGTAAAAAAAATAAAAAGGTATGACCGAATTGTTTTTAAAATTATTATTACTCTCTCTGGGGACCCAAACGCTAATTAAGAGTTTTTTTAATTTTTTTTTTTTAAGAAAACACTGGTAAAGCTGGAAAAAACCCATTGCCGCGTATATACTACCTACCTATATTATATTATATCTACCGGGTTTTAAATCGCACTCCGCGTGTATACGACTTATGAAGAAGTGTTGAAAGTTATTGCAAACAAGTCCGGGTAATTGCAATTTTATCGTCCTACGCTATTTCTATTTTTTTTTTACCTTTTTTGTTCCTTTTTAATCCACTTACCCGCAAAGACTAATGTCAGGAACTCAACATTCTTTACCAAACAACGAGCCCGTAGACGCGCTTAGCGATTGATCCGTTTTCCCCCGGCCACGGATAGGCCAACGTAATTTATCGACACTGTTGCATTTGTCATTTCGGACGGTCTAATTTTATTTTCCGCTCAAGCTAACCGAAATCCAATCCACCGATAGACTGATACGTTTTACGGTAGGCACACACAATATACGTATAGGTACTACGTCCGACGTAAGTCCTAACCGACCTAACAAAAGTCCGTGCAATACTTGCCCCATACGTTTTTAATTTGATTTTAATATGGGCAAACGGTCGAGAGTCGACGAAAGAACTATAGGTAATATTATGGTATTTTGTTCATCACAAACGGAGACGAAGAACAGTCGTGTCATCGCTATACTCGAGTCGGGCCACGTTACATCGTAATATTGTAGCTACATCGCTGTAGATAACAGAATATAACAATATATTACCAAAAACAATCAAATGTCGTTTCCATTACAGCGCCGAGAGTAGATTAATACTTTACTTAATATATTATTTTGAATTTTTACTGCGGGGCTGCGAGGCATATAATATTTTTCAGTTATAATTAAATTGGAATTTTCATTATTATACAAGAATTCAATTTGCATACTATTTTAAATTTAAACTATTTACGGAACTTTTATAAATAAACATTTATATTTAACATAAAAATGTGATACTTTGTATACTTCATTTTTTTTGAGAGTTATTTACTGAAATTGATATCAAATCATAATATAATATAGTAAATATCTTTCATTTACAACAAACATGATATTACTATATAATATTACCATAGACGTTCGGCATGCTATATATGAATATATATTCAAAATAATGGAAAATTCAAATTATTTTATCAATAATTTACATCAATTATTCTTTATTTTTCCGAATGTCGAACAAACATTTACTGATCAAATACAATGTTAATTACCTTTATGAATATAAATTTCAGTAAGTTATTTTAGAATTGGAAAATTGATATCAATGCGTTTACTGATCATCAGCTATATTATGTTTAACGATGTAATATTTTACAAATCGCAGTTGTATAATAATATTGGTAATGGAATAATTCGCATTAAATAATATACTTATATACGATTATTATTTATACATAATATAAGAATATATATAATGGAATATAATATTATGTTACAATTAAAACGTTTTTATACATAAAATGTTTAATGTAAACCATAGCTAATAAAGCATTGGCGTTAATCGTTTTAGTAAAATACAACTTTGTCTAGGTATTATACATATATATAACATGTAGTATGGTGTTGTTATTTTATCACCCATAATTTGTGCAGTAAAACATTTAAACGTGCTAACCAAAACTTAATTTATAGTGACTTTCACATAAGACATAGCATACAGTTATAAAATTTACCCAGAACTATTTATAAAAGCTCATCATATATATTTATATACACATTTTTTATTCACCCGAACAGTTAAATTTTACACCATGTAAGTATAACATAATTAATCAAGGCTGTACGAATAAATTATAATGGCGTTATTTGTTTTTGTATTTCAGTTTGTTTTTATTTACAAAATTAACTTTTTTGGAAAGGTTTATTACTGTTTTTCTATTTTTTTTTTTTTTATCAAGCGAAAAATGTTAAAAACGTTTATTTTATAATAAATAAATTTTTACTATTTCATAGAGACTTAAATAAATCACCAGTGTAGCTGCAGCCTGTAACTGATGTTTAGTGACTGAGAAAATACGGTGCTCTACACTTAGTGAACTATTATGATTTTATTAAATTATTCGAATGTTCAATTTTACACCCCAGGTTTATCACGATGAAACATTTTTACCAACCTAATAGCCAATAGGCGTGTGCAAACGTGGCATAAAAAACAATTCTTTAGCTAATTTAAAACAAAAATAAATACCTCTTTGTTTACATTTAATCTTTTTTATTATGTAAAAATTATTTTTAACTTAAATTTGATACTTATGAAATCGAGTAAAGTTTAAACACGGTTCTCAAAATAAAAAATTTAAGTGGGATGTCTCAAATTATTGAAATGTCAGAAAACTTGGCAAAACAACATTTTCAATTTCATTGACAGCTATGCAAAATACTAAAGTATCAAAAATAATTGTAATATCTTATTTCGACGTGAATGATTATTTTTAAAAAACAAAGAAATTACTTTTTTAATCTGAACTTAGTGTTCAACATTTCATAAAACGTCAAAAACATCGGCAACAACAACGATAGTCGAATATCGTTCATTATATTTTATAAATGTATACTATACATTATACCTAACGAGTTTAATATATTATTTACATTTCTAGATATAGAACAATATGATTTTATTTCAACATGCACTGCAACCGTGCATTATCATAATATTAGATTTTTTTATATTTAAAACACGTATAGAGGAAATTCGATGTTCTCAAGATTGAATACGATGAGAATATATTTGAAAATAAATCAACCCTAACAGTATAATATAATATTCGTATTTTTTTACTACGTTATCATAATGGTAATGATTGTAAATCACAATAATATTTGTAGTTTTAAGTATTTAGGGTATCTTTTTTTCTAATATTTGTACATGTATAGTATACCTATATATTATATATATATACGCATATAAATATATTTTTTTTTCTCTGATCACTCAAATTGTTATGCAATTGACTATTGTTAAGTTTACAATTGAAAATAAAATAATATGATGATCTATATTCTGCGCGTTTCATAAAATTCAACTGAGCGTTATACCATACACATAGAATGGATTCGTTATTATTTCCAAGGCGTATTCCAACAGCGCATACAATAAAATGCATATAATGCACTACACTACAATATATTGTACACGCGCAGTACTGTATACGATCAGTAATCACTGTAAAAAATATTTATGTTTTTTTTTTTACTTACCAGCTAATGTGTGCAAAGACGACGCGATCAGTGTCTTCTGATCCTTGTAGAAGTGACCGCTGAACGAAAAAACGCATCCGGCCAACATAAGGCACAGGCTGATGCTGACTAAAGGAGTGCACCACCTGTAGACAAATCGAGTAAAAAATTATGATAAGCGCAATACATAAAAACAAATTGAAAAACGCTTCCAATCCAACCACCTATATTATGAAGTTTTTTTTTCATTAATTAAAAATATCCGCAATCTGTACCTATCTTATAACAATAAGTGAATTTGATACCAGTAAATTATAATAATATATGACATGAATAATATGACTGGAAGAAAATTAACTTACGGCACAACTTTTTAATATTCGTAAAAATATAATTTAGGGACTTTAAAAGTGAAAAATGTAGATGTAACTTCATTTAAAAATAATAGGGAAAAACTAAAAAAAAAAAATACTTTTAATTTTACTACCTAAGGGTTGAAAATGTAATACAATATTCCTCAATAAGTTTTTTTGCTGTAATTAAAAAAAAAATTAAGCGTACGACCACATACATATTTTATGAGCTTTTGAAGTTCAAATTTAGACGAAATTCGATATTTAAACGTAAAATAACGATTTCTTTCAAACGTTATTTTATTGTAGTTCACAAGATGTTATAATAGAACAAACTTGAAACATTTCACTATTAAAACTATTATTTTTATACTAAATAAAAGTTTCAATAGATTTCAATTAATTTTAAACTATTCATAGGCATTAGACATTTTTTTCTGAATCAAAAACTTTGTAAAATGAATAAAATTCATTATAAGTTTTCTTATAGAAATGAAAAAATATCTAAAATACATAGGCATCGTTTTTGTAAACATTTGAAGTTCTAATTTTGACAAAATTGGATAATATTTAAACGAAAAATATAGATTTTTCTTCTAACGGTTTTAGTTATTTTGTTGTAATGATCCGAAAAAATAATTTTAAGAATTAAAATTTTTCACCATTAGGTTTATTAATTTTTTGTAAAGGTATTGGTCAAATATTTATCTTTGTTTGTAGATTGATTTTTTTATCTGAGTAATTTTTCACTAAGAGAGTTTGTTGCGGATTTGGAAATAGATTTTGAGTTGGTTTGTTAATTGTTTCTCCAAAACTATATTTCAATATAGTGGCATCCTTGAATTTTGGCTCGGATCTACTAGGAACGGATCCTGCAGCCATTTTTTCAATACTCTTTCAATACTTGTCGCAATCAACCGTCATTCAATCAGTATATTTTGTTTGAATACTTATGTTAATGATTGTCGTTACACGGATACTCTTTTAGTGTACGGTGCCGTGTTGGATTTGTATTTCATTTCGATATTTTCGTGAAATTAAAATTCATGGTGATATTTTAATTCTGGTACAAAGTCAATTTATTAAAATCCAGGAAGGTCGTAACTCCATCACCGTAAATTGGCGTTTTAAAGTGTCGGGTCGTCGAGAACACGCAGCGATACTATAGGACCTTCACAGCAGACACGTAGGTTTGTGGTGTTATTGTTTATCATTTATTCGTTTTCCGCAATATTTATATGCATTTTATATTTCGCACGAATTGTGTGAGGTACCTACCGATTTCGCAATAATAATCGACGTATAGTGGAACTATACTCCCTCCCGCCTTCGCGATAATCATTTTTAGACCGTTGCATGTGCGCGAGTCACAGAAGAAACAACCGAAGCGTTCAACCAACGATTTATACCTATATTTATATGTTTTTACTGTGTGTGTGTGTGTGTCTGTGTATTATATGGGAAATAAAGGAAAGTTTCATCAACACGGTCGATTTGGAACAATTATTATACGCGACAACAGTTTCGAAAATCGAATTTCGTCGTCCATTGTTTTTGGTGCCAAACTCCAAGTACCATATATTATTATTATATAACTGCAGCAGATATATATATATATATATATATATACGGTCGGTTTTTAATTTACTTTGGTAATCTGAGCGCGGTGCAGTATTTCGTTTTAAACATTGACGTCGGACGAACTCGTGTCAAACCCAATATTCATATTTCCAGGCCGAATATCAAAACAATAAGTATATATTATTATTATTATTATTATCACGTCGAATGATTAATTACAGTCGGTCGGCGCGTAGTTTTATTATTTAAAACTCGGAGCGACTCGGCAAGACCGAGTTAATTAACGATTTAATCGAAACTTCACATAATATAGGCATTAAACGCGTGCACTGCCCTTAATACATTTAAAACATTTAATTGGAAACAATACGTCACGGAGAATTCGTAGACGTTTGTGATATATTAACGTACATTATATGCGTTTGGCGACTAATGCGCTACTGTTGAACTACGCGCGACTAGCGTAAAGCGAAAAAAAAAAACTTACATAGCTTTTTAAATTCTACTATAATACAGTCACGTTATGCTTCAACGTACTATATTATGTTAAACACGAACTATTATTATTGTTACTATAATAATATGGTGTTTTTAGTTCATAAAATTATTTGTTAAATATATAAAAAAAAAAACTGGTACATTTTTTTTGTATAAGTACGACTTTCACATAATTATATTTATATTCAATAATATACATTTTAAGTCGGGTCCGTATCAGAGAAAGAGAATGCAACAGAAACTACTGATTCTCACTACTACGTAGACCCGTAGTTATATGGGGAAGGAGGGATAACTTCTGACGGGGATAGACCCCCCATAGCCTTTTTTTTTTTAATTTATGGATAAACATTTGCGTTTATGCATTTTTGGTCATGGTCAATGGTGGTCACAACTCATATAAGTGTTAGAACGAAACGACTCAGTTCAATATTATGTTAAAATAGTCTTAATACAGTACCTTATCTTACCAGTCACCAAAAACACAACTGGTTATCAACTATTTTATTATATTATACCACTCAACAAACGAGTATTGTTTCCCACTAGGTACGTGATTGTGGTGTAAACACCGAGACAAAACGACATGAGCAAAGCGACGAAATTTGTGTATCAAAATAATGAAATCATATACATTTTGATCATTTATCAAATCAATTTTATTTGCCATCGATCATTGATAGATTTTACTATGGATATAATCAATGCAAAATTAAAATTAAAAATACAGTTGATTCTATTTTAATAAGAAAAAACAAAAATAACCGAACTAAAAGAACGCAAACAGACAGAGATGATATGAGATCCAAAACTATTCTACAACGACTATCAACAAATATTATCGGTGAAGTTAAAATTAGTTTTCCCTTTTTATGGTTGACATGTTTATTTTCAAACAATTTAGTTCTAACCGAGGACGCAGGAACTGCATTTGTTACATTGGTTGGACTTTATTATTCCACTTGTAGAAATCAGAGGCTCAAACTTAGCAGAACTGATAATGTCTCAAAATCTGATTTTACAAGCTTTTGCCGAGTGCGATCCTAAGATTTTTTTTAATATATTATATAAAGTTAAAAAAAATATGATTTTATAATAAATTATAAATTATTTATCCGTGTCCACCACCACACCTAACTGTATATGTATAATATATTTAATTAATTATCAAGTACAAAAAGGTTGTTAAGCCTTACATTTATTTAAATATAAATATCTAAGTTTGGTGCTATGATAAATCCATTAACAATTGGGGACTATTGTATAAAAAATACAAACTTTTTGAAATTTTTGAAACAAAGTAAGAGTATAACTTCAGTTAGGGAGTTAAATTTTGAAATAAGTTTTTGTTTAATACTATAAGTTATTACCATTTCATCTAGAATTACGAGGCCAATATATATCACTACCTAGCAGTTATATACATTTAATATAAAAAAAAAAAAATTCCCCTTGACCTAGTGACAAATGACACAATCGCACTGCCAAAAAAGTATAACACGCGAGCAATCGTAATTTACTCATGTTTTTAATTTCCGTTTTTGTGAAAAAAAAATCTTAACTAATAAAATGAATGCTCTGCTACCTACTTTTCATTATTGCATTAAATAGATTAAATTCAAATTCATGCTACGCATATAATATGACGTGTATGGTATTAAAAAAAAATAACTATAATAACTATATGTGATGTACATATCGGAACGGTTTTTATAAGGATTTATTGTACTATATATATGTAATGCATATATCAATATTAAATATTCTTAGTGCTTACATATAAAATATGACGATTAATGAATTGCAATATGATAATTAAATTGTTTAGGTAGTAGTGAAAAGTCATGAGACAAATTCAGAATTTTCACGCCCTTCTGTTATTTTTTTTTCGTCGTCTCCCACCGTCCTTATAAATGTATATTTTTAACTATGAAAAAAAATGTTAATACATTTTATATAATTTTAATGGAAAAACAAATTAAGCAAAGAACATTGAACACATTTAATTATCAAGTAACATGATAGTGATACAAGGATTTTCAGTTTATAGGGAACACGATCGGTGCATAATAGAATAACCGCGAGAACAATAAAAAAAAAGGTTTTCAAACAAGATGATATTTGTTACAAAAAAATATGAACGCAAACATACCCATAAAAAAGTGCATCCCAATTCCCAGGGTCATTGCCTCTAGCTATAGTACTTATAAATACGTCTCTGTCCCTTTTAATGTGCAATACGCATACGGGGTGACTTTTTAATCACGATAAAACCATTCTTACGCTTAAACAATGCATTTATTTAATTTTATGATTCGGAACTAATTATTTAAACATAATTTGAGTCTGAGAACCTTTTATTAAAATATTTTTTACGTCTTTTAAGGATTATTATCACACAATTTTTTTGTTTATCAAGGTTTTATTTCGACTGACACTTGAACTTCATTTTATGAAACTACGATACATTTTTAATAACGGTCGTTTTTACTTGTGTAGTGGCGTCCCAAAACACGAGAAACCTGAGATTTATATATAACTGAATGATGTTTGAGAACAAGTTTACTTTACCACGCCCCTCAGGAAATTAAAAACAAGTTGTTGGAACTTAAGTATTTCACCGAGTTGAAAACGATGGTGCAATTGCAATTGTCGCTCGTACGATGTTCGATTCAATGTTTTAGCCATTTGAAGTTGATAAATTATCAGTTATGACGATAATCTGATACTTTAGTCGGCGCGTGTACATAAGTGATTGTCACTAATCTTCTGTTTTGTTTTAGAGGGGTTTATCATATCTAATGTAATAAAATTAAATACTCGTATAAGTACAAAAATCTTTAAAAATTATCACACACTTGAACAAAAAACATTATTTACTATCGAACAATGCAGATAGATAACGTCAAAAAAAAAAATATAATTAAACGAGTACCTACAATACTAAACATATCTATTGAACAAATAAATTGTATTCTTGTTTTATAATTTAATTTGAAAAACAAATTTAACAATGAAGAATAAGCAGTTGTTATATTATATTTTCTAAATTTCAATTAGCAATCAATACGCAGAAGACCATAACTGGTGTAGTGGGGACCGGGACGGAGCTTCTCCCCAAAATTGTTTGAAAGTAGAAAAACTTTAGCAGTTCATATTGTTTATTAACTATAATTGTATTACGAATAATTTTATATTTTCGTTAAGCTAACAAAAATAAAGAGTTTTTAAATTTTGTTCGTAAAAATGATAAGTGTCTATAGTATCTATATTAAAAAAAATGTTGGACCCTTGAAATTTGTTTTTAGTTATGGAATTGTATATGCTATATTAACACAAATATCTTTCTTTAAATAGTGCCGCTGTAGCTCCACCTCCTCTTAGCCACCCTAAGTATGTATTCAAAGAAAGTTTATCATATATTATGTTAAAAGCAGTAGTATAGAAGTAAGATACTAAAATAAATTGGCAAAGTACTCCTCAAAGAAACCATCTGATTAGATCTATTATTTCCAGCAGCTCACTCGGACGCGATTCGAACTTCACCGTTAAGTTCAGTCAAAATTACCGACGGCGTGACCTCGTCTAGAATACCTAAAGTGATTTGCTCGGGAACATGCTTATGAGCATCGGCATGCCCACGGTTTTTCAACGAAATGTCGAGAGTATTATACAACGTTTAATATACAATCGTTCGCCCTGTGGGAACACCGCCAAATGGCCATTGCTATAATAATATAACGAACTAAGTGTTCTAGAATATTCAACATTCGTATACGATTTCAAACCCTACAGTGTCCTCACATAGTTTTCACTCGACTTAATTTCTTCGAGCCACGTTTAATTATCCCGACGTAAACATATTGTTTCAACATGTAAAAACTATTCAAACGACTGTGTCTCTGTAACTAAGTGCTCAGTAAAAGTGTTGCCGCTAAAATAATACGAGTGACAAAGTTTCCGACTAGGTAACGTACATTTTATTAAATGTATCACAAATTCCAGTGACAGAGTGACATGTCTATAGCAATGAAAACTTATTAATATTTTAAGAGGTCTACATTAGCCAGGAACTCAGGAACTTTTGGGGGGCCATAAAAATGAAATTTACATGTTTAACCGAAGAAAATAAATGCCAAATCAGAAAATAAAATTATAAAAGTAGTAAAGAAACCATAATTTAATCTAAACTATATTCATATTCACATATAAATTATATGTGTTTTTATATGTGTTTTTCAAGTTATTATTTTTATAGGGACCTAAATATAATAAATGTATATACATAACTCACTATAAAAATAGTAGTTTGAAAAATAAATTTCTTGTCTGGGCTACTATTTGGTAACTCCCCCCTCTGGTCTATATTGTCTAATACAGTGTACCATAGTCCGCCAAGATCTTAGAAGAGACCAGTGTCCAATTTTCAAGTTAAAACAAAATACATAAAAATACAATTAGTTGTTTCTAAAATATTCAAATTTCTATTTTATTTTTTTGAAAATACTTTTAAGTATATAGTAGTTATAATAAAAACTTATGATCATTTTGTATTTTTAAAAACCCTGTATAAACATAAAAATATAAAATAACCACAACAATAAGGATATAATGTCCAATATTGTGAATTGCGTAAGTACGCGTACCGCAGTCAACAAGTATAGGTCCAATATAGAGCTCAAATATTAAATTTTGATTATTGGTGACCAGTACGAAGACATCATTTTGCTATCGATTGTGTCCCGCCGGAGAAAAGAGGTTGAGCGTCACTGGTCAACTATTGAGATTTGATTATCTACCAAGAAAGACCTCCCCCCACGAGATGACTTTTTGCTTTTCCGAAGTATTTTCAAAATTGTTTTTCTAATTTCAGCTATAATTATTACTTATAAATAAATTAGTATAGAGACTGATGTTAATTTGAACTATAAAGTTGCTAACAGTCAGTTGTACGGACATTTATATTCGTCGTCAGACCACATGTCATGCGCGGTATCGTTCGTCGATGTTATGACTGCGCCAAATAACTCGCCAAATAATGTAAAATTATTCCTTCCGGGCGCGCCGTTTTCCGGGTATGAGATATCGGTAGGTTACCTACCTGCGTAATAATAATAATGTATGTAGCACGGAATATTATTTGTACGCCTATATCGCACGATTTCGTGCGTCGTTATATGATAATGTCTGACGAAAAGAATCACCGAAGGACATGCGAGCGGCGGTTGTTGTCGGGGGCGCATCGTGTTCGTACGATATTATGTACGACCGCCGCCCGAGTTGAAGTGGATTGAAATATATATATATAAATATATGTTGTTATAGGTACGACGTGCGTACTGCGGCCGTCACGTGCGCACTGCCTCCATATAGTGGCGGATGAGTATTTCGTACGTGGCCATAAGAACTCCACCGACCTAGTAGGCGAGACGTCGAGCGAGCTAGTGTGTGTGTGTGTGTGTGTGTGTGTGTGTGTGTGCGTGTGAGCGAGTGTGCGAGTGTGTTTTTTTAAGTATTGTAAACAATACGCGTTAGGCGTGGCACCGCTCTGCTGCTGCAAATATCTCGCACGACAAATGAATATTGAGCGATCCCGAGGGCACGTTCCCGACGATATTTCTCTGTTATATCGTCGAGTGCATTTTTACAGACGAGGAGGAACACAGGGCCTACTACATTTTTGCTTAAAAAAAAAAATATATATATTTAAATTAAAACGGTATCGATGTCGATTGCCCCGCCTACTCTAAGGATTTTTTTTTTTATCATCTATTATTCGTATATACCCTCCATGTGGTGGTTTACGCGGGTAAGTATATTTGATGTATTTAGCAATAAAACGATTTTTTTTATGCATCGATGTGATGTACCGCCATCGGTAATAATAATAATACTATTTAAATAAGCGCCGGAAGGCATAGCATAAAGTAGGCGGTATAGAGTAGAATACAGGGATGTTAAGAATATCGTGGATTATAGAATCATTATAAGTCATACCGAGATAGAAAGTATAAAATATACATTGAATAAAACATTTTAAGTGCAATAAAAATTTTACTCGTTAATTAAACACACAGAGACGTGATGATATAAAACTTAATAATTAGTATATAATGCTTAATAAGTACTTAATAAGTCAGATCGCTATCACGAATTTTGGCACAAGACGATTAGATAACAAAACAACAGTATGAATATAATATGTTATTACATGAAACCAACGACCCATATCAACAGTTGTAAAGTAGTCGTAAAGAGCTCTATGCTTTGAAAGGTGAAATGGTTGAAGGTCCCTAGAGTTAGAAGGAGGAACCGTCAAATTATGTAGACCCAAAGATTGTCATCGTCAATTGAGTCACGAAATAGATAAAAAATAAAAATATCATCTGCTAGGACAAGACGCCTAGAACTTAATGTGTGTGCATAAGGCCTCTCTTAAATGCTGATAGACCTGGTCATCGATAGTATTATATTACCATTGCAGGTGAACATTTATTATTAATTGAGCAGCGTAAAAATTTATTCTGCACATTCTCGTATTTTTACTAAAGACGGCTTAAAATAGATTTCAAATAACTGAGCAGTATTCAAGAATTCATCCAACTATAGTGTCATGTATAACACCTTTAGCGGTACAATATGTCCTTTAAAGTCTTGCATGTTTCTTATAATGAGACCTAAAGTCTGTGACAATTTTACAGTTTTTGATTGAATATGATCATAAAAAACTAAAAAGTGAACATGAAAAAGTCACTCTTAAGGTTTTAAAATAACTTATACCTCGTGATAAAGAATGAGAAATATAGGAACTATTAAAAATAATTTGGTAATTTGTATGTACAAATATATTTGAATTGCATTTATCAACATTAAATTTGAGACAATTATGAAGCCCCCTCCCCCAACACTTAAACTATTTAATTGATTTCGTAAATTAAAGCCTTGGAATGAATAACATAAAATAATTTTAAGTCATTGGCAAGTAAACCAAAAAGTTCGATTTACTTAGAGCCAAACACACATGGTTTAAGTATAAATTAAATAGTACCGTGTGGATCACCTATTGGTATAGACATTTTGTCAGGTGCGTTACACCAGCACCCGTACTTTCAAAATCATGAATTGTTATCACGCAGTATTATGCACTTTATTTTGTACAATTTTGTACAACCAAAATTAAATTTTGTACAACACTCAAACCCTCCCAAAGTCCAAAATCCTTTCACGGTTGCTGCGGTAACGTTACCCCAGCACCCGGATCACTAAATTTTCACGAATTTCAACGAGAATCTTGTATCGTAGATACTGCACAACCTTGTAGACAGGAATAGTTGTTGTTGATTAATTTTATAATTTGAATTTATAATTCAAAAAGAATCAACAAATAATATTAGGTACACAGATATAAATTTTTAAAATAATGTAAATTTTATTACGTAGGTACATTATTTCAACAATAGTTAAATTAATCATTCATATAATATCACTACGTTTTTACATTTGATGATTTATTTTCTGATAAGAATAACAAAAATAAACATCATTAAATTTTTATAAATTTTGTCATGCCGTAGGTATACCGTATTTTAATATTGTCGTTTTATTGTCTGACCAATTTCTTGTAATAATCAAACATTACGAGTTGTAATTTATTATTGTTATCTTATTGGTAAAAATATAATATTGTTATTCTAAAAATAGTCTAATACAATCTTTTAATGAGCTTCTTTTTAAAACGTTTTTTTATAAGCGTCTTTTTTTTGCTCGGCATTACATATATATTGACGAATATACTCATGAGCGTCTTTTAATGAGCGTCTTTTTATAAGCGTTTTCTTATAAGCGTCTCTTTTTGCTTGGCATTACATATATATTGACGAATGTACTCATGTGCGTCTTTTTATAAGCGTCTTTTTTTTGCTCGGAATTACATATATATTGACGAATATACTCATGAGCGTCTTTTCATAAGCGTTTTTTTATTCAAATTTTCAAATATAATAAATATCAAAATTGGTCTTTAAATTGGATTTCTCTCAAAAATATTGGATTTTAATATGATTTTTGTACAAACATTTTTGAATAAATTATGTACACATGAGCGTCTTGAGCGTAATGAGCGTGATGAGCGTGATGAGCGCGATGAGCGTCAATCTTAATAAGACTTTTTTTATAAACGTCTTTTTTTCGTTTGGCATTACATATATATTGATAAATATACTCATGCGCGTCTTCTAATGAGCGTTTTCTTATTCAAATTTTCAAATATGATGAATATCAATAAGCGTTTTTTTATAAGCGCCTTTTTTTCATTTGGCATTACATATATACTGATGAATATACTCATGAACGTCTATTAATGAGCGTCTTTTAATGAGCGTTTTCTTATTCAAATTTTCAAATATGATGAATATCAATATTAGTCATTAAATAGAATTTTTCACAAAAATTTTGGATTTTAAGTTGTTTTTGAGATACATAAATAGTTGAAATTGAATTTAAGAATGTTCTATTTACCCGATTTTTCTGTAGTTCATATCATTAAAATCACGACAAATTTTCAAATATGATGAATATCAATATTGGACAATAAATTGAATTTTTCAGAAAAATATTGGATTTAAAGTTGTTTTTGAGATACTTGAGTTCTTGAGCGTGATGAGCGTGATGAGCGTGATTACCGTCAACCATTTGGCATTACATATAAATTGATGAATATACTCATAAGCGTCTTTTTGTAAACGTTTTTTTATTAGCGTCTTTTTTTCGTTTGGCATTACATACATATTGATGAGTACACTCATGAGCGTCTTTTAATGAGCGTTTTCTTATTCAAATTTTCAAATATGATGAATATCAATATTGGACATTAAATTGAATTTTTCAGAAAAATATTGGATTTAAAGCTGTTTTTGAGATGCTTGACTTCTTGAGCGTGATGAGCGTGACAAGCGTGATGATCGTCAACCTTCATAATCGTTTTTTTATAAGCGCCTTTTTTCCATTTGGCATTACATATATATTAATGAGTATACTCATGAGCGTCGATTTTAATGATATGAACTACAGAAGAATCAAGTAAAGAGAACATTCTTAAATTCAATTTCAACTTTTTTATGTATCTCAAAAACATTTTTTTTGTGAAAAATTCAATTTAATGACCAGTATTGATATTCATCATATTTGAAAATTTGAATAAGAAAACGCTCATTAGAAGACGCGCATTAGTATATTTATCAATATATATGTAATGCCAAACGAAAAAAAAACGCTTATAAAAAAAGTCTTATTAAGGTTGACGCTCATCACGCTCATCACGCTCATCACATCACGCTCATCACGCTCATTACGCTCAAGACGCTCATGTGTACATAATTTATTCAAAAATGTTTGTACAAAATTCATATTAAAATCCAATATTTTTGAGAGAAATCCAATGTAAAGACCAATTTTGATATTTATAATATTTGAAAATTTGAATAAAAAAACGCTTAAAAAAAGACGCTCATGAGTATATTTGTGAATAAATATGTATTGCCGAGCGAAGAAAAGACGTTAATAAAAAAACGTTTACAAAAAGACGCTCATGAGTATATTCATCAATATATATGTAATGCCGAGCAAAAAAAAGACGCTTATAAAAAACGCTTATAAAAAGACGCTCATTATAAGACGCTCATGAGTATATTCGTCAATATATATGTAATGTCGAACAAAAAAAAGACGCTTATAAAAAAACGCTTATTTAGGTTGACGCTCATCACGCTCATCACGCTCATCACATCACGCTCATCACGCTCATCACGCTCATCACGCTCAAGACGCTCATGTGTACATAATATATTCAAAAATTTTTGTACAAAATTCAAATTAAAATCCAATATTTTTGAGATAAATAAAATGTAATGATTAATTTTGATATTTATTATATTTGAAAATTTGAATAAAAAAACGTTTAAAAAAAGACGCTCATGAGTATATTCGTTAATATATATGTAATGCCGAGCAAAAAACAGACGCTTATAAAAAAACGCTTTAAAAAGAAGCTCATTAAAAGATTGTATTAGACTATTTTTAGAGAAACAATATTATATTTTTAACAATAAGATAACAATAATAAATTACAACTCGTAATGTTTGATTATTACAAGAAATTAGTCAAAAATGATTAATTTAACTATTGTTGAAATAATGTACCTACGTAATAAAATTTACATTATTTTAAAAATTTATATCTGTGTACCTAATATTATTTGTTGATTCTTTTTGAATTATAAAATTATAAAATTAATCAACAACAACTATTCCTACCTACAAGGTTGTGCAGTATCTAGGATACAAGTATCTTAGATACAAGATTCTCGTTGAAATTCGTGAAAATTTAGTAATCCGGGTGCTGGGGTAACGTTACCACAGCAACCGTGAAAGGATTTTGGACTTTGGGAGGGTTTGAGTGTTGTACAAAATTTAATTTTGGTTGTACAAAATTGTACAAAATAAAGTACATAATACTGTACGGTTCAAAGTTGAAATTCGAGAAAATTAACTGATCCGGAGGCTGGGGTAACGTTACCCCAGCACCCGTAAGACGAAGTTGGATTTTTGGGGGGTTTGAGTGTTGTACAAAATTGTACAAAATAAAGTACATAATAATGCGTGATTACAATTCATGATTTTGAAAGTACGGGTGCTGGGGTAACGCACCTCATTTTGTCCTATAAAAAAATATTTACCGTAATAATCTGTTGGTAGTACAAGAATGAAGCCAAATGAAGACAGTGCCATTAGCACACACACACATACCCATATATATTATCGTTAAATAAATAGCTGTTATTGCTCTGAAAAAAAAGTCATATATACACACGGTATACTTTTAAGTTAGTTTTTTTATAAGTATTATTGAGCCAATATTGTGTGATAAGAAGTGTATATTATATAAAGTTTAAATATACGCGTTTGTGGTGGCCGTATTATATGTCTGTAGTAATAGTTTGACTGATATATATATATATATATACACATTCCCGAGTCCGCTGAAAGTAATAATAGTTTTAGGAACCATAAACGTTTTGAAAGTGAAAAATAACGCGAGTGCACACATGTGTGGAACAAAAACATTATAATATTATACTGCGTCGTGTTTTGTGGTGAAACTATAAAATTCTTTACGAAACAATAACGAAAATGCCTTCTAGTCGGCTTAATTGTTTCGGATTCCTGCTTGTGTAATGTTATTACAATTAATGAAAACAATCACGACCAAATGAAAATACATATTTCGTTTTATTTGATACAACTAAAGCGATTGAATTATTTGGATATTATTAATAGGTGTATCATATTATTATTAAGAGTATAATATTTAGAAGAGTGGACTTGAGAACAGATTGAATTCTAATAAACGATATAAAGCCAAAACGGATTCTGTTTAAAAAAAAATGGGCTGCTGTGATGGAATCAGTTGATAATTATGATTATTTAAAAACTGTGTTTTTGGAAAATTCAAAATATTTTTTTTTCTATTTCAGAATTGTGTCTCAAACGGTTTGTACTGTTTTCCAGAGTTTTTCTTGAGTTCGCGGTGCTCTAATGCTGTATTTTTTCAATTTTTTTTTATCTCAAAACATCGGTAAATATTACTGACTACCTACCAATAAAGGGAAGGAGAAAGTTTTTCCCGTCGAGCGCTCAGAATCTTAAGTATACGATTTTGCGGATTTACTACTGCTAAACAAACGAGAGACGAACGCTTGTATTATTATATTACCTAGGTATACCTTTGACACGCTTAGTAAAGGCCTCAGTGCGAGGGCTACCCACCCACCCACACACCCACACATACGCACACACACACACACACACATTATATTATTATGTTCCGTCTAAACGCTATTGTTCCCGCCGGATCTTGCTTAACCTCTATTTCGGTGAAATTGCTCCGCGGAGTCGAAAGTTCTATCTACCGTGACTCTATGGATATGATATATTTATGCATAGGTGGTATATGCATACGATTCCATATTTGCACTTGTGCAGCGGTGTTGTACACCCACACCGAATTCGTGACTGGTACGATTCCACCGTCGTTGTCATTACGCGTGATTATAATATGAATTATATACAGGGCGATTCGACGAGATTGCTCACCCCCCCTCCCCCAACCACTATCTTAAATGGCGATTTTATCCGAATTACGATTTTTGAAATTATTTAATATACCTATCAAGACCATAACATTTTAAAAAGCTTGAGATTTTTCGTACTTTTTAAGGAGTGTTGTGTAAAGTTAGAGCGACGAAACAAACTCCTGTTTTTCAAACGAGAACCTCCCTCCTATTTTTATCGTTAATTATTTAGTAGATAATTTTTTGAAGTTCAAAACATTTTTTTTTTTTACCTCATTCAATATAAGAACGAGTAGTTTCTCAGTTATTCAAATGTGAATGTTAAGAATAAAAGTCTTTAAAATTAGTTTTACAAAAAAAAGTATACAATTTATGTAATAGTTGATCAAATATTTATTACACTCAAACCATTTTTGCATTTATTAGACTTGAACGATTTTTCCGAATTATAAACGTTGATAGATTACTATTAATTACTGAACTTTGATAACACCATTCCCATAATACCATCCAAACTCATTATCATAGATATATTATTGTCCTTAGTACACAAAGTTAAATAACTCAAAAACTATTCGTTCGAATTTTGATACGTCAACATTTTCAAAAAAATTATCTACTACATAATTTAAAGTAGAAAATGTGGGTTCTCATTTTAAAAACAGAAATTTGTGACTCCACAAGTAACTACTTCAGTAGTATAAAGAATCTCAAGAATTTTAAAATATTGTCTTTAAGAATATTCAAAATTTTCAAAAATCAGATTTTGAATAACTGAGTTACTGAAGAAAAAAAGTGTTTAGTGAATCACTTTGTATAGTGTACCTATAGAATAGCAAAACCTCTAAATTTATTAGGGCGGGTCGCTCGCTATTTTATTTTTTTTAACAACCTCTTTCGTTTTAAAATATTGGTTTTACTTGGATGTACCTCAATGATCAATTGATATAACTGAAAATGTACGTTAATTTAACAAATATAATTTGTTTTCGTATTTAATTGGTTTTCTTTTGGTATTTGTTTCTTACATTATTTACCTATACTTAATTAACTTTTAATTTTGTTTCAGTTCAAACTTTACCATATTTCTCTCTATTTCGGGACTTGTTGGAACATTTTACCTAACCAAACTTAGTAATTACTTTTATTTCAAACGCATGTCATACTAGTAAATACTCGACAAAAGCGCAATTTAGGGTATGGGGCTAGTAAGGTGGGAGGGCGTGCTCAGCGCCTTTCTTTTTGATTTTAGCTACCATTATTTCCATATCGTTGTTTATTTTATAGCGTACGAGACAAACCCTATACTCTTCACAGAGAAGGTCTGAATAATAATTGACAACGTATCATCAAAAATGCAATGAGAAAATCTAGTAAAATTTCAAAAAAAAAATGTTAAAAATAAGAAGGGAGGTGTTGAATGCAAAACCCTCACAGTTTTGATGGGAATAGGTAATATTGTTCAGCCTTCCCTGTAAAAATGTGTACCTATGCTACTGGTTTTTACTACTTAAAATTAAGAATATTATGTCTATGTTGAAATAAAAGAAGCACACCGGTCAGTAACTTTATTTAACATAATGGACATTTTATGGTTTACTCATTAGAGATTTATTTACGAAGTTTAAAAAATAAAACCAAACTATATTTTTATGTCAGATACATCGAGTATTTATATTTAATTAATAATTTCCATCCAAAGTATTATTTTACAGTATTTTAAACAAAAAATTCTAATAAATATTATACTTATACATTGTTATACTACAAATAGGAATGAAAAACTATGATGAAAAAAAAAACCCGCCACAGTTTATGTTTCCATGGTAACCTACGTCGTTGGAGATATTATACGAACATCTATTGTTTAACGATATGTTTAGCTTACTGTCTAAAGATATCATTCATTGTTTTATTAAGCATTCTACTATTATTCTATTATTAAGTGGTTGTAGAAATATGTAACAATTTATTGTTGGAATAATATTGTTAGTACATTTAGAGTACTTCTTTAGAATCTAAGTATGTATTGTCACTATAGTAATCAAATAATACACTTATATATCATGTTATATGTTGCAGGAACAAATAAATTCCTTAGTTTTTGTGACATAATATAAAAACAAATGTTTTTTATACACCTAATAACACTAGTGTGTATTTTTTTATTATTTTATTTATTAAGAAAAGTTTAATATACCTCAACTTTTTTAATCATTACAAATTTTCAACAAAGTTAAATTTTTAAAAGAAAAATACTTTTTCATTATAGATAAACATCTGATGTGCATTGAGTTAAAATTATTGTAAAAATTAAACACACAGATTGCAGATTATAAATAACGAATATTCGATTTGTAGACTGTGGGAAGTTATTTATATCGATACACGTTATTAGAAAAGTAGTAAAATAAAAAAGAACCAAAATATTTTTAAATCAATATAATTTCTATAAAAAGTTATATAAATATTTGTAATATATATCTACAGATATTTCTTTTAGAATTACAACAAAAATATAATCTAATCGATATTGCCAAAAACTAGTGTTGCGTAAGAAAATGCCCGCTTTTTTAGTTATTACCGATTTTTATGAAAAATACTTAATGGTACATTTTACTTTTGACCTCCTAAAGTCCCAACTGGGTCCAATTTGATACCATAAACCACACTCGACATTGAACCTGTAAAAGTGTCATCAGAAACACACACGTCATTGTAAAACCAATATCCTCATTGCTGCGTTTTGAATCTAAAGTGCCATTATTAGTCCACGAAACTGGATCGGTGCAGACTTGTCAATGTTAAATATACATATTATTATTACTTTTAATATTCTCAGACTAATCTACTCACTATTTTCGTAAATAATAAATATTTGTACCAACCCCCCGTGCATATCATTACATTATATTGGATCATTATAAAATACCCAAACCATGAAAACCATACGAGGGAGTTGATGGTAAGTCGCGAGTTTTTGTATCGTACAGTTAGCATTGATTGGTATGCGTCTAATTTTTTTTTTTTTTATTAAAAATATATCTGAAAACCACATCAGTATAGTAATAATTTAGTAGTAGGTACTTACTAAATAACAGTTTGAGTTAATGGTTAGATGTAAGTATACACACACACTGGTATGGAATTTAATGGAAATGCAATACCGATTCGTTAATAGGTTACCTATTTATATATTTTTATAACTCATTAATAATCAATTTGTACAATAATTGAAATAAATAAATGGTTTGGGTTGTATAAAATATAATATGAAACAGAATATTATGAAAGTCGAATATAATTCATACAATTTAACGCATACGACAATATTGACAAAGATGTGTTCTTATATAGGTACTGAAATAGTTTTATGATTTATAGTCAACGTCACATTTGTAATAATATCAAAACAAAAATTATGGTGTATTTAATTTTGAATTTGATCAAAATAAAAAGCACTTCATAAAGTGTGAAAAAATTTTGATTTCATTGCTATTCAAATCAAACTTCTAACATATTTTCTCAAGCACGAAAGTCACAGAGCTTATTTTATTTATACTTTATTGATTAGTAAGTTATTTTATTCAACCAAAACAATAATAATAATTCTCGGGGGATAATGTAAATCTTTGTTTGCATTATATTATTATAGAACATCAAATTATTTTCATAAATCAAACACTTTAGTATAAATAAAAATGAAAGAAGGTAACACAATTGAATAGTAAAAAAATCATAAACCGAAAAAAAGAGAATATTATTATTTTTTAAATGAATAAAATATTACAGTCGGATATTTTTAAAGAATGAAAAGTGATTTTAAATTTAATTCGCCAAATTGAGTGGATAATATTATGTTTGAAGATTTTCGGATGAGTTGACGCATTTCTTAAAATTAAATTCTTTAAAAAGTAACATAAAATTATAATATTAATTAAAATACAACAACCTATGTCCTATATATTAGCTAAAAATAAAATAAAACATCATCACTTTCACACTCATATTTGATTTTATCAGATGTATAAAAAAATATTTTAAAATAAAATAACAAAATAATTTATCTACACAATTTTGTATCGTCTAATATATTTTATACGTCTATTACATCAACATTTTAAATTGAAATATTATAGTACACACTGCAGACGCGTATCCAGGACATTTTTATGGTTGGGGAGGGGGGTTGAACAAATTTAAACTTATTTACTTAAGGAGAGACGATGCTCTATACCTCTGTGCATCGGGTATTTATACATTTTTTCGACACGGGTAAAAAAAGAATTAATTGTTCGAGTTTGGTTATTTGTTTGAGAATTTACCTATAACGATAATAATAATTTAGGACTAATAAACTAATATTATAATCTACCTAATAAATCATAATTATTATGCAAAATATGTTATTATTTGCATTATTTTATGTGTTATGTAATATAAACAGTCCTCGGTAATATAAACTTAGGAATATCGGATATAACAATTGCTGCCCAATCTCTAATACTAAAAATTAAAATTTTCAACATTTCTTACCACTATGAAACGCTTAGACGTTCTTAAAATTAAATTAAAACAAATAAACGATATGCCAACTGGCGAGACAAAATATAAAATTTATGTCCTCGGTGTCTCACTAATCTTTACACTCAATAATGTGCTTGTGTTTAAACGAGCGCAATATTCGAATAAACTTTTAATATAGAATGTGTAATCGAGACCAGACTTGACCAATTCGCTGAACCGACTTAAAATCTTCATCGTGTGATTCGATTATAAAATAAGGTCGTGGGAAACCCAAATACGTTCAGACGTGAACTTAATCAAAGTAATATGATTATAATATATTATGTGTGTATGTAGATACACGTATGTGTATATGACTGTATGTCTGTATGTTTAATAAATGTGTGCAAACGGAATAATATGATTTCCAAGTCAAAATTATAATAAAGTAATAATGAAAAAATAGTGTTTCATATAAAAATTCACCTCGGGCCCATGGGTGGGGGGAGGTCTGACCCCTCCCCTGGAACGGCCGCTGACACACTGTATTTACGAATTCAATTATCACTTACAAATGCATAACATATTATATTTTAAGGTTCTATATTATGCATAATTTAACTCTCAGACAGTATAGATATAGATTATTAGAAATATAAGAGACAAGAAATACAAAATCGTCAAGACTCTATTTCCAAGTACGTTCGTGACGATTCGTATCACGGATTCATAGTTTAATCTCTCAACTCTAGAGTTCTCGTTCTACCTTAAAAATCGGCTGTATAAACACAAAAAAAAGAGACTTACACACACACACACACACACGTCGTTGTGAAAGTACCTACCAATAATAGATTCGCCGATTCGAGCGCAATATTAATATAAAGCCGTACGAGTAAAAGAGAATTTAGTATCAATTTTGTAACAGCGTAGTCGGTATATAACGACATTTGTTGTTGGTCAAATCACGTAATTGAGCGTGAACAGATTTCATCCAAGTCCGTTTCCATCGCAGTGCGCAATAAGTTTCCAGAATTCGGAGTATCCGTATGCCGTGTATGTGTACCTATTTCATTGTTGATTTTATTCGATAGCCAGTTTTACCATTTCGCAAATTTATCGTAAAAGAAATAAAATCCGCTCAACGACGACGGCGGCGACGGCTAAGGTTTTTGTTTGTTATCTTCATCGCGTTCGGGCTGACGAAAAATATATATGTTTTTACAACCGTAAATATTGTTGTTTCAATAAAATGTCCAATATTATTATATATTTCGCAATAACGCGACGTGCCAACTGCCAATCGCATGCCAATCGTGCGGATCTTGCATATTTACTTTTTCCTCGACGGTTTGGGAGACATCGCACCGAGTTCAGTGATCAGACATAACGATTGTCGTGAGTGGACGAGTGGTCCACACTTAATAGTTGTGTAGTGTAAAAAATGCATAGACTCTTTGAATATTGATGGATATTAATTATAATTTTACGTATAATAATATAATATCTGTTTACATTACTATAATATGCTGCTGCTTAAAATATTGTTCAATATTCGCCGCCGGGAAGTTTATTAAAACACCACTGCTCGTGGCCCATAGGAACAACAAAAAACAGAAATTCGTATTATACGTGTTTTATAATTAAAAATGGGTTTGCTTTTGATGGGGTCAGGGATTATATATAATAATACGTCTCCGATAAACGAGAGATAATAGTAATGTTATCACAGCCGCGTATCCTCTTGGAAACGGCGATACGTTTCATTATGTCATCACCTATAAGTTAGAGTTTGAACCCTCGAAAAATAGCCAGAAGTACAAATATTGTTGACATTTAAAAGTAATCCACGTGGATACAGAAGAAATTGATTAAACTCCATTTTTGAAATACTAATAATAATTCGTCTGAATTGATAACTATTTTATTGTTTTTACTTTAGTTGTTTTATATTCTACTTTACTTTATTATTTATGATAACGATAATTAAATAAATATTTAAAGAAAAAAATGTTCATGGTAAATAATGGTGTAATGAAAGTCATATTATGTACAGCGTCTCATCCATTTCTCCTTTAATTATAAATTTATTCAAATATTGAATTTTTGAATTTTTAAGTACACTTAAGCACAATAATTTCAATTATTCATTTTATAGATCTTATACCATTGAAGAGTGTCAAAATGGCCACACTAACTTATTTTCTGAATGTGAGAACCAATCTTTTTTTAAGTGAATTATGAATAATATGCGTTTTTTAAAATGTATCTAATTAGAAATGTTAACGAGTTGTTTTTGAGTTATTAAAATATATACACTATAATATACTGTTGTATCAGTAAAGAATGGTTTTACAAAGCTATAAAATAGAAGTAATATTTAATATAGTACTTAAAATACTCACAATTCGTATAATAATTATACTTTAAAGAAATATGAAAAATTTTGATTTAATATGAATTACAATGATTTAATATGATTTAATATGATGGCCTCTTTTTTTCATCTAATTAAAAATTAAATAAATCAAAAACAAAAATCATGATTTTAACTAATTCATTATTAAACGAAGAAATTGATGACAATCATGCTTGGTGAATCATGAAGGTAAAATAGCAAACTAAATCATACTTATTTTTGTATTACCAAATTAGTTAGTAAGCAGTTTCAAGTAATGTTTGGTTAATGTTTTTATCTTTTATTTTAATGATATTAAGTAAAATTAATTATCTATTATAACTCTCGAAATTATCATTTATTACTAATGTATTTTTAAGATTATGGTTAGAGTACAATTAAATTATATATCCAATTCTATTTAGTTCACTAATATTTTATATTACTTAATAATTTGTTTTATATGTTTAGGGTGTATGAGTAGTGAATAATATGATAAAATTACACAAAAGTCTGAAATCCATCACTCCATTTTGACGGTTTATTTCTTCCACTTTCTAATAAAGTATAAATTACGATATTTTTCAATGCATATGGATTATCGACGACTGCGGTGTACCTCTTGTTGCCTATCTAAGACGCCGTGTTAACATATTTCGGATAAATCATAACCGTTAATTATTATTGTATAGTATTTTTTTTTTTTTTTAATAATGCCGGTTAAGAGTGTTGTCTTTGCAAAACAATAATGTAAGTGTTACAAATACAATTAATTCGAAAACTTTTTTTTCATCTATACGGATTTGACAAATTATGAAGTGAAACGTAAAATAGTATGCAATATGTGCGTAATCGTTGACATTCCAATACGAGACGATGCGATGGCATGACGTCTCCAACTGTAAAAAGCGAATTATTCGATAACAAAACGTGGTTATACATGAGTTTTGATAGCTGTGCATTTTTCGGATTCCAAAAACTATCTCGTACTCGAAGTTATAACGAACATCTTACAACTCTATAATATTCTGACGACGATCATCTCGCCAAATCGGAAATAACCACTGATCATCGGCAGCGAGCGGCACACCTTCTGTGTACTGTATAGTCCTTAGTGATGATGTGTGGGGGCGAGGGAGGTCGTATAATAGAAGTGGTCGGAACAGAGGTATTGCTGGTCGCGGTTGCGGGTCATGATCACCGACGGCTGATGATTACGCCCGGGCGAGTTTGGGGGGGGGGGGGCATTGGAGGTGAAGCGAAGGACAACAAACAAGTGGCCTCAATTACGAGACCAAGTGGAGAGACGCTCGATTGTCTGATCGGCTTACTATATATACAGGCATATATATAACGCCCGCAAATTAGTATTGTACTCGCGGGGGGAAACGACGAACGAGCGATATACGCTCACTCCACCCACCTCCAACCCTTAAACTCGAACGCGTATTATTTGCGTGTGTGTGCGCAATATTATCGCGACTCTATGTCCTAAGCAGGTACATGCATCGGAATACACGACCACCACCGTCGTCATCATCCCTTAGGCAGCCGTTCCCGCAGCAGCACGCCCCCCGCGACCGCGTCTAATGTTATTCGACGAACCGCGCGAACTGTTGACACATTGTTATCGTCCGTCCGTCCGTCCGCCCGTCTGCCCTCCCGCCCGCGGGTGTACAATGTACGCGCAAAATATATATTTAGGTATACATAACACACTCTCACACACACGTCCAGCGTGCGATCGGATACGACGTGTTTGGTGCGTTATATAATAATAATAATACGTATAATATATACGAGAAGCGCCGCCAGTTATAATAATAATAATAATAATAATAATAATATATATGTATACATAATGATATATTGTGCGTCGCTTGTTTGAACGTGGCGAGTGTTGCGTGGATATATACGCCCTGAGTAATCCCCGTATACTGCTGTGCGCACGGGGTGCGGGCGTGTGTGATGCTCGTCAAAACCAATCCGATTACACACCCCCTCGCTCGTCACCTACCCCCTCGAGGTGCCCAGATCGTGTCCGCTGCAAAACACGCGTTGTACCGAATTAAATCTCAATATCAATCTCTCTCCTCTCTCTCACACACATATACACACACACACACACACACACACACACACACACACACACACACACACACACACACACACACACACACACACATAAGTTAATATATGTATATATGTATTATATGAGTGAAAACAGCGTTTGCGCCATTTCCGCCGCAATGTTTTTCGTCGGCGGCTTATCTCCGACCGATCGTAATTAACCGAGACGAGGCGGTGGCAAACCACGCGTCATCGTCAAAAAGCCGAATTGACGACGCGTATTATATATATATATATACGCATATATTATTATAATCTCGATGTGTTTCGCACGTGCGACACACACAACTTCAGTCGTATATAATTAATTTTATTCATAAGGAAAAATCGAAAAATATATTATTAGGCGCAGATACCGTCGTCGTGTTCTTCGATAGTAGTTTACTGGTCTACTACGGCGAATAGTACCTAAGTTTATTATTTTACTACCGAGGTAAACGATCAAAATCGGTGTTATGAAAATAAATATTCATCGAGGGGACCCAAGATGCCGATCAAAAACTTATCCACACCAACGCCGAAACCGCTAGCGACGTAATACGTGATTAACGGCAACTTTATCTTCCAGTTGTGACTTAACAATGCCGCAAATCCCCAATCGAGAAATATTTACATATATTATATATATATATATACTGCTAACGGTGAATTACGAATTTGAATATGAAACAAATTTACGGATTTACACGTTAATTTAAAAATGTTAATACCGAAGATAGGGGTTAGATTATGTTGGTTTCTACAAAATAATGTATTCACACAACAATAAGTGCTAAGCATATGAACAAGTTAGGATTTGCAATTATCTACTTTGTTGTTTATTGTTGCAGTTGTAATGATTTAATTTTTATAATGATTTGTTGGCGCAATAAAGTATAATATATAAATAAATAATAATAATAATACATACATAAATTCAATCATAAGAAAACATTTCAACATAGAAAAAATGCGAGAGAAAACCGGATTTCAAAAATCAATTAGATACGAAAAAAATGTTTGTCCTATTTGCATTTATTTATTCGTCTAAACAAGTACCTATAATTCAATTTTCTAGTGCGATATCGACGACGTCATATTGCATTATATTCGAGTTTAATTTAAATTAATTGAATGTAAATTGTAAATTTGATAAAAAAAAACCTATCTAAAAAGTTGAATAACGTAAATTAATTTTAGGTTCCTCGAGTTAACCCACCGTTTGACAATACACGATAAATTATTTTACTACGCTATACATAGAGAGCCAGCTGGAGGCAACGACAAAGGCGGCGAGCGTCACGATTTCTCACAGAAAATACAGATAATACTTCCGGGATTTACGGAAAAGAGGAGACTGTAATAAATTACGCAATGAATCAAAATCACAGTAGCTCATTTCGGCACAAGTCGGATAATTTTAAAAACGGGAGATGTGATAATAATATTTTAATGATTATGTGCCGCCGTACATACGTATTATATTAAACTACGTGTAGGTATGCATTGTTTGTTGCAGTCCATTATGAAATCAAATTTATCATATTTTTAATAACACTAGGATTATTATTATTATTATTATTATTATTACATTTCACACGGAAATTCGCTAAACAATTATTATGTCCGTCGCATTATTCAATCGTATTTATTTTTCCAACGCTCTAAAGAAAACACACTCCGTCAAATGGAGAACGACGTCCATCACGACAAGGCCATATTGTTTCCCTCGAGGCGCGTCCGGCATTTTAAGCAACCACCTCTTTTGTTCGGCGTGGCACACCTCGAGCTTAAAAGGATGCGACGGAGAAAGGCCGAGACGGCGGGTGAGATGGGAAAAAAAAAATCAAAGGAAAAAACGAGGTAAAATATAAATATAATGATGATTTCGAATAAAAATTCCTGAGAAAAAAAAATCACGATGGAAATACGGCTGCCCCTTACTGTTGGCCCAGTGAACTATCAAATTGGATTCGCCACGAGAATTATTGTATGCGATTGGTCGTAGAACAAAAATCGAGTTATTTTCCAATTACAGATGTGCATTTTCTTACGTTCAAGTCACGAGACGGGTAAACCGCCGCCACCGTCATTTCCTACTCCCATCACACTCCACCGCCGCCACTTCCACCGCCGCCTCCACCACCACCTCCGCCACCTCCACTGCCACCACCGCTACCACCTCTACCACCTCTACCACAAACATTTCCTATATATTCGACAGCGAGTAACATATAAGACAACATCCATCCAATATACTTCGGTCGGTAGGTACCGAAACACGGTCGGAACAGTTACGTTTGTTTAATCAAAATCTGCTTACAATGCGCCTTTTGTTCTCTACTCGATTTATTTCAAATAATCTACTGTAGCCTCGAGCTATACTTATACGGGACTGCGTCAGAACTAGCCTGCATCCGAAATATTGTACTTAAATTGAATACTTATTTTTCAAATTTGTTTTCGTCATTTTGATGTCATTGGTCTTAACATGATATAAAATATAATATAATGCACCTAAAAAACAGCCACGTAAATTACACCTACTCGTGGATAAGAAAAAATAATTGTCTAATACTAAAAATTATAGTATAGTATTCGAAATTCGTCAATTTTTTGAGTGTACTGGCAGGTACCCAAATAATATCTGATCAAGTATCAATAATTTAAACGGCCAAAAATTGCGATAAGAAAATAATCAATTCCAGATAAGGAATTAAGAAATTAAAAAATTACCTTGGTAATAATGAATTTTATGAATATGTTTTGTTACACAATTAATGTATATAGTATACAAAACATGAAGTTTGATTTCAATTTGAATTATAATGACTTTAATAACGCAGGTATGTGACAAAAAAAACGTTAATCTAGTGTTATTACAAAGAGTTAATGCATACTTAAAATCTTAGAATACTATTTTTTGAATTATTACAACAAAATTACTAAACCTTAATACTTTATTTAAATATATCCAGTTTTGTCAGAATTTGAATACTATAAAAATGTCTTCACTGACAAACATAATAAAAATACACTCACCTCGTTGTAAAATCAATAAATTTATCGCTCCGCTCGGAATCCAAAATTATATATAAATATATAAAATATATTTGGATTTCAGTTAGTTATATCATAGTGTAACCATGAATAATCATTATGTTAAAATAGAGACAACCGTGTTCGGTAATATAATTATAACAGAAAATGATTATTTATTACGAATAATGGATTACAAATGTACAACCGCTATGTATAAATAACTTCATTTCGTTTTGTTCTTTCGTTTTGACAATATTTGCTGGGAACACAGAATCCTTGTGGTCGTTATTAGATACGATGAATAAATCACAGTACGAAAATAATAGTTTTAGTGGAAGCGTAGACTTTTTAATATATGATTCTGTTCGGATGAACGTTTGGATCGATTTTCCGTTAAAAATCTATTTTTCTGTACATACAAACGTATTTAATTCTGTACTACCTACGATAAAGGATAGTTTATTTTATTTCGCTATTCGATTTTTAAACATAGTACTATAAGCTACAGATTTTTAACGATACAAAAATCCCGGAGAAGTCCGCAATAATTCTGATGTATAGGTATTTCGTGTACCTACTCGTCATTGGGTAGGTCACTGTGTAATATTGTCAATTGATGTCTTAAATTTGAAATCAACTCTAAATCATTATGAACGCGATGAAAAATGATTTTAAGCGGACACAGTCTGTCAGCCTATATTTTTAAGGATACGTTACACTATATTATATGTATATTACTTTTGCTATTAGTTGTTTGTTTTTCTATGAGTAAAAAAATGGTAAGTTGGACTAATTTTTACCAAAAACAAATCGTATATTCGAAAAAATAGTAATTATAATACTACTACATACAATAAAATGTATGTAAACGTTGCCAAGAAAATGTTAATGTCGGGGAAAAGGACAAGAATTGACAACTATTTATTTTCGAATTACTAAAAAAGAAAACCTAATTTTAAATTAGATTCATAAATGTTTACATTTAATGGTAGATGTATGTTATAACTTATAATACTAAACACTTAACAAAACAAACAATTGAGGTATAGTATTTTGTTGTAACTTTATGATAAATGTTTTTTGAAAAACTTCTTTATTCTTAATCCAATATACGCTACCATTACAATTATTATTGTATTTTAAAAACAATGGCGTCATGTTGTTAGAAACATGTTACTTATAAAATATTGAAACTGAATCCAGAATAAGTAAGAAAAGTTCTTTCAATCATGATGTATAGTATATTCCAAGTTTCTCAGGATTGTTTTGAGTTTCAATAAAGAACGAGAAAGAACCGGAATATATATTATAATATATGCGCGTTTAACTCCATGTCGATTTAAAAGTCAGGTCTTAAACCTCAATTCCGTTGCATTTACACAGTAAAAATATTCCTGAAATTGTGTTTTGTTTATTTCGAGTCAATGTATTCAATAAAATTACAATAGTTGAAAAGCTTTGTAACGAAATCCAGTGAGTTCCCTGGAAGTTAACCACAGTCCTAATGTTTATAGTACCAAGGAAATTCCTATGGACACACTTTATAGGGAAACTTCGGCGATTGTATCTACGCTTAGGATACACTGTAGGAACTTGGGTCCAAATCCACTAAGGTCTAGAAGGAAGAGGGAAAGTTTAGATACGTGATAAAATTTGTGTTTCCTCTTCCCCTCCGCCGCAGTGTTGATTTGTGGCTGTTGGATGCGACCCATTACCCGGTGAGAAATTAGTTACCATCAACTCGACATGTAGTTTATTTGGATAATTTTAATTTATGATCTACCCGCAGTACAATAGTTTCCATATAATGTCAATATTTTATGCCAGAAATTGCGATGATTACGTCTAAACTTCATAAAATTAATCTTATCGGCTATACTATAGTAATAAAACTCGAAAACATTTGGAGAATTAAAACTCATAGCAATAAAAGTATTTCACTTTAAAAATAAATATTATATTTAATGCATAATTCATTTTTTCATTTGACAGAAATATGCATAATCAAGCAAATATCTGTATTTCTCTACGTTAATTATTTTGCTTTTAAAATTAATAAATCCTACCTCATTTTGGCCACAAACGACTGTGTGAAGTAAACATCCGAATCAACGCCGATGTCTTCTTTGGCCAAGTTTAAATCCCAGTCACTAGTGTATCGTATATATTTGCACGATAACGATCGAAAATCTGAAAACGATAAATATTTTTAGTTAATTTTATTATTTTATAAACCAATTTTAACGAGTATTCACAGATTGTACGTTATATATTATTACCCGCAGATGATAAATTATATTTTGATGGTTTTATAATATTGTAATAATCATAATATTATGTTCATAATAATTATTTATTTTTGAAAAGTTACTAATAATTTCTTTAGACGACGGACTAATATTGTTTAGTACCTACGTTAACATAAAAAATATATACAAAATACATAATTTTTATATGTGTACTTTAATTTTATTAAAATACCTCAATAATAAATTGTATTAGATGTTTATAGTGGGTACTGAGATCATTAAAGTGAAGTGCAGAGTCAAAAGACACCATCATCTTTCACAACTTTATGCTTTTGTGATGATTTGATAGAGTTACATAAATATGTATTTTACATAAGACACAACCGTAATGGAAAGATATTAATTACAGACGTTTTCCATGTTTTTAATATGATTAATTAATATGTACACGTATTTTTATAAACACAGGAGTTATACAAAATTAAATTTATTTCCACGTATAAATAACAATAATAATAATATCGTGTGTCGAATCAAACAACATTAGTTGCAATTAATACAATCGTAATGACTTTTTTTAGCTAAAAAATGACTGCATATACACTAAACAAAATAAAAATACAAAATGTTTAAAAGAATTCAAACATCCATTCAATCAAGATATAAGTACAGCACTTAATATTTGTGTATAGCTAAAAATCAGATACACGCCTATTATATAATTATTATAATACGAATCTATATATTCTCACCCCGTTGATTTCCGATAGTCTACATCGCATTTATAAATTAATTCGATTTCGTCGAGCTGACCTTTATCAATTGCGAGCTCCACTTGTAGGATTTATTTTTACTACCCGCTTATCAATAACGAAGACGAGTGTTGTGTTTGAAACGATTTCAATGTTTTTATAACGCAGACTAGATACGAATAGAATTTATTGTAAGCTCCACTAATATTTTGTTAGCACGAACCTGAATATTATAAAGCAATACAAGTAGAATGTAAGTAAAGAAGTAAAAACAGTAATAATACCTATGGGTACACAACTATAATATTAGTATACAACCAGCTTTTCGACATCAAAAATAAAATCTTCTTCGTCTGTTTATATTTAATATATATTTCCATCTGTATAAAACGTTGGAACATTGCATGCAATATGTATACGAGCCTCGTAGCATTTAAATCAATAATAATATAATATGTTGTATTAAACGGTTTTATATTTGTTTTTATATCTCTCAGAGAGAACAAGAAAAAATGTTAAAAGAGGCTTCAGAAAATAAAATTAAGAAATCGTTTTTTTAGGTTAAGTTATTTTTCGTTTTTTACGTGCTGCAATATGAAAATAGTTATTGATATTTAAAAGGCTGACCTTACAATTATTAGTACTCAGGTGCTTAAAACGTTGTGTGAGTTACAGTTTCGACTTTGGAACACGTCACTTGGGTGGTTGTATAGTTGTGTGCTATGGATATTTATTTAGAAAACTAAAAAATTAAACTTTCATCATTGCACTAAAAAAACAATATCAAACAGATTTTGAATTTTTCATGATATCCATTCTGAATGATTGATTATTATAAAATATTTCATGATCACAAAATACCTAAAATATAAATATGTCAAACTTCAAATCCATAATGGTATTCGTTCCATAAAAAAGATAAACTATCATTTTTATCCTAATTTTTCCAAAAGAAAAATGTTATTCGTTCTAAAACTAAATGTGTCTATTAAAAAATATACACATCATAATTAGATCGATAGTTCTAAAATAGTTTGTAAGACAAATTGCAATATTAAACAATATTGTTTTAATTTTATCACAATAAAATATGAAATACTAAGTTATAGCGTTATTTATTTTCTTATTATATAATAATTTTAACTTATCACATTTTTTGACAAAAAATATACATAAAATATTGAATTTAGTTACTTTAAGTAAAACGTTTTGTAATGCGGTAGGTATGATATATTTGATTGTTTTTATCCTGTTGTTTAACGATTTTCATTTCCAATTTGTAACAAAAAGAAAATATGATTTCGATTTATTTGTTAACGTCATGGTTGATCTTATACCTTAAGTAAACTAACGACTGAGCAAACCTGACAAGTTAAGATTGTTTGTCAAAGCTTAAGCTGGGTAGAACAGAAAACAACCAAAACAAATTGACCATCAATGCCGGATTCATACATTTCACAATTACTGTATTAATATTTAATCAAATATAATCACAATTACGGTTATAACTTAATATTTAATAATAAACAATATTGGTTCTTTAATTTTTGAAAAATATTATTTCATGGCTTTTTTGAAATCAAACAATTTCAATATCTTTGTTTATCCTATACTATAGATCAGTATAGAATTAAACGATAGCATTGAGGTGACATAAAAGTATATTATAAAATAAAAAACAAAAAAAATAATAGTTCATTGTTTTATCCTCATGTTTTTGTGGACGTATACTTGTAAACACTGTATGTATATTCGAACATAATAAATATGTAGGTGTAACAAGAAAAATGCATTGATAAATAAATAATTATTCATTTTTCTTCTTACTTTTGGCAGTACTTAATGTATTATTAAAATTGGCCTACATACGTAAAAAATACTAAAAATATATTATATATAATGTTTAATTTATTCAGAAATTACTTTTAGAATGACTATTATATTTTTAATGAATTTTGGGACCAAGTTTGGATGGTCAATATCTGTTTATTCATAACAAATGCTAATCTAGCATTTTCTACCCCTTCGACTTAAGGTTTTTGAATTTTTGAATGTTTTTTTTTATGATTATTTCTATTTCAGTGTTGCGGTAAATTTCAATTAAAAATTATTAATTATTTTCTTTATTAAGTATACTATTACATGTTGTTTATTTTAAATTTTAACGTCGAAATAATAACTATTTACGTAACATAATATCTATAATATATACCAGATATATCGGGAGTTAAATATTAGACCCTACATAAATTCAATAAAACTTAACTAAACAAAAAACATACACTGATATTGTACCTAGTATAATGCCTATAATACCTAGTCACTAATTGATACTCTTCGTATTTTGTTCTAGCAAATAAAATTTAAATTAGTGAACTGTTGCGAATTCTCAATTCAGAGTAGTTCATTTTTAATTGACACCCTGCAGATTGTATTGCCTTAAGACAGTCTTTTTACACATTATTATTTATTATAATTTATAATAATATACTATTTCATCAAATATTCTAATATTACATAAGTGAATTCATACATACATTTGAGAATATTATTAATTTATGTATTTTACAAAAATTGAAGTGTCATAATAATCGTGTCTCAATATATTAAATGGGAATACACATAATCAAACTTTAAAAACATCTGGACATTCATTTAATTTCTGTCAAATAAAACAATATACGAACGATTGAATGATTTTTTTTAAAAATATTACACAGTTCTATTTGATATTCAAGGATTGATTAAATTAATCGTCAAAGAGATTTTTTTATGGACATAAAAATATGTTCAACTCTTCTGTAACTTTTACAAACTTGAAATTGGTTTCATCCATTAGAGATGCGCATTTTAATTTAATTCAAGTGCAATAAGTGCCTTTTAAAATATAATCTCGATTTAGAACTTTTTACATGATTCGCAATCCTACCTTCGTTTGATAAATGATAATCATAATTTATAATATTTCAATAATACGGTATAAAATATTTCCAACGTAGTTTTTGATTATAAAAAATAATTGTTTGATATAAAAAACTATTTCGAGTTTGAAGAGTTAATGTTAGCTAGATATTAATATTCAAAAATGAACTAATGAATTAAGTTTTGCGCTAAAAATAAGTTCTAATTTATCAAGTTAATTTGAATTTTGTATAAACTTTGATGCACTGCGAACTAACAATGTTCATTTGAATTTACTGAATTAAAAGAATCCTTTTTTAAAGTGCCATGTATTATAGTGGTGATGGTGAATATTTTATTCAATTAATTTTAAAGTCATCGTATTTTATTAAAGTTTTAATTAAGGGTGAATAATCTTATCTGTCAAAATATAACCCTAGAAATTCTATGGCTCCGGCCATATAAATATATTTTTTTAATTGTATTATAATTTTAATTTATATGAGTTGTGGACACCAAGAATGCGCTCATTTTTATTGTCATATAATATCGGAGTAAAATTATTTCAGGAACTGTGGAAAGTTTAAAACAAATGTAATGGAACAAATTCATATTCTACAGTTCTATTTTGTTAATATTTTATCATTTTACGAAGAAATAATTTGGAATTCACTAAAAGAGGATGTCTTTTTTTGCCGAAGCCAAAACGTATATGATTCGACACACACCCGGAATAATATACTATTACATCAATAAAACACAACAAGATATTTATCGTTTGTCATAAATTACAGAATGGATGTTGGCAAAGGGTATATTATTATCAAACCGACCAATAAAATATATATTTTTGTATGACAAATGCGTCGTTCGTTAAGTTTAAAAAAAAAGTATCAATTTATCGTCCAAAAACAAAAGTCGGTCTCCTTTGGATTTAATCCTACCCTTCGCCCTTCTTCCAGATAGCTTGTTCTAACAACACCGGTAGTCATATTGTATATACAGAACCAACAAAGTGACATAAGAAGTTTGCGTTGTTCTCCAGCTGAACGCCAATTCTGTCAAATTATTCCCGATGGCACCGTTGTCTTTCCCCTTTCCCTCGCCGTCTTGTCCGACCTAATCTTTTCCGGCGATCCGTAAGATTTCGAAGCCCAGAAACAAATTGTCTGTCCCTTTGGAATGCCGAAGAATTTATTATCAGGCCGATACCAAGACGACTCCACAAAACAAAGCGCGTTCGGTAGAATCGTACATTATGAATTACGTTTTTCGTACCATAATACGATATCCTATATATAGTACGAGGTTGGGTCACAATTTTTAATATACGTATATAGTATTATTACATTAATTTATCGTTTTCGTTGGCTTAAAATTAAATTTATAAAAATTTAAAATACGTTCACGTTTAGTACATTGGTGGCGCGTGTAGTTAGCTATTAAGTAAAGTACGCTGTAATCGTGATAATAAAATTATATTATTAAATATTATTAGAGTTTAACGGATTCAAAAACGGACAAAGCGCGACAGTGAGGGCTTAACGAAGTCACCTAACGCCATTCTGACATGATTTTACTATTGGACTACGGTACAGGCGGCGAGGTGAAAAATATTCCGAAAGTAGAATCCGATTTTAGTCGGGCCGCGGGATTACTCTTTATCATTTTCGTTTTTATTTTTCTGCCGGCGAAAAATGCGTTTCGCTCGTGAACTCTTCCCGGCGGCGGTGCGGCCTACTCACAGCTATGGTTCTTCTGCGCAGCGGCGGCGGTGGCGGTAAACCGAATAGAAAAATAACACTGCTCGTCCCTTCGCGCCCTCCGTCGGTATATATATATTTTATATATATATATATATATTCGTCGGAGCTTCGGGACTTTAGTGGGGCCCGAAACAAATCCTAGCCGCAGAGGAAAAAAAAAACACCCACGCTCGGACAGACACAATAGGGAATTATATGACTTTGTGTCGAAGCGGCGACGAACGTTGTAGTTTATATATTAAGATTATTATACTGCCGAGTTTAGTGATTTTGTTGTGATTAAAAACAAAAATAATGCACCGAATAAAGTGCAAAAATTTTACGGCAAAAATTAACTCAACTCACTGCGCATGTAATACCAATAATATCCTAAAATATACCGATTCAAATTGGCCCACAGACCGTCTTAGCGCAGAATCGTTTATCGTATAAACCCACTAGACACGTCCTAATGTACAACAGATCGGTCGACACACTTGTCCACCTTTTTTATAATGCAGTATATAAATATATTACATTAATCAATTATTTAATTAAATTTGGTACTTGTATTTTTGTGAATTATCGAAAACTCAATACAAAGTTCTTCATATTCTTTTAGATTCTGAGCTGAGCGTAATAATGATTGTTAACATGATCGATTTTACAATGTGTTTTGTGTGTTGTTTTTTTTTTGTCTGTCTGTCATCGCCTCTTTGGGCAGTAAAAATGCTCCGGTTTTCTTCACCGGCATCATTTCTGGTAGGAAAGTGAATCTAGTTCGCGGTACTTTGAGGTTTCAAAAGTAAAATTGCCCAACTGTTTTCAAAAGCGACGGAAAAAACAAAACAAAAAAAAATCAAGTAAAAACAGGAATTTTTAATCAATTTCAAACAAAATCGATTTTGATTTTTGGTGTAACTCACACAACAATAACCGTAGATTTGTGAAATGTTCACCGAATGTTTATATTAGCATTTTCTATACACCATACGATGTTCAATATATTTGAATCTTTTTGAGCTAATTAAAAAAAAATATCCACCGAAATTTGAATTTGTCCGGTGGTGGGATGAGAGAGGGAGGAGGTGTGTGAGTTCAACTTGTGGTGTATACACAGACCGGTGGCAGTGGTTTGTTTGTTTTCAATCGGTTCGCGAGAATTACAGCGGCAAGACGTCGAAATCGGATAATCTCGGTTTTCCCCCGTAATCGACGTGTTTGCTAAACACCATCAAATACCGCATTTTCCGACGGTCACGCCGTTTGTATTTTCAATTTCACCCTCTTTGTTTTTCGTTATTATTTTTATTTTTCTTCGCCCCTCGCAACAACAGTAAACGGTAATCCGTGCAAAAAATAATGGCGACATTAAATATTGACGAGGGAATAAGAAAGCTCCGTTTCTCATACATTAAATACCTATCAATAGTATAAATATTAAAATATATATATATATATATATATATGCTGTATCATTCTTGTCACATTCATATTTTTAAGAATTTACCGAAAAAAAACTTTCAAGTGTTGAGTTTGCAGGTTAATATTTGGAGATGTGTTGATGTGGAACGCACATGTTTTCAGAGATATCCCGTGCCACTTCATTACTTCTTAGATAATAATATTATATAAAATAATGCTTAGCCTTATTATGAAGGAAAAAATGATTATTCTATAAATAAATCTGTATAAATTATTATTTTGTTATCCACGCACTGTTCGTATACGCTTTTAATATTTATAATCATTGAAATATTAGTAACGAAACATAATATTATTATGACGCATGTGATATCGAATATTATTGACTATTATTGTACTACTCTATATATTTTAACGTTGTTTACTTCCAAATTCCAATGATTTATAGATCACGCGTACTGCAGTGTTGTTTTCCTTAGATATTGTTTGTTTTAAAAGTATATCACTATACATATAATATATCATATATGTACTATATTATTGGGGGGCGATTGTGGAATGCGACTTCATATTGTAATATATTATAATATTATGAACAACAGTCGAACGCCTTACATAATAATATAATGGAATTATTGTTACTACTGTGTCTCTATATTATATGCGCGCGGACTATAAAATAATAGTATTTTGATTATGCATGTGGGAATAGGTTATGTAAGTAAAACTTGATAATTATAATAGTAGTGTGCAGAACTATACAAACAATATTATTTTGAAATTAGTATGCATACGATTACCGAGCAAATGGCATCAAAACCGTATTTAATGACGGACAAACACATTATAAAATATATCATCCTTAGACAATTTGACTAAGATAACGAACATTTAATCAAAACTATAACCCGTATAAAGGCAAACTGTAATGAATAGTATCTAAATTAATTAATATGATTTAAAAGTTAAGCAAATTCCAGTAGTAATATAATATATGTACATTGTACATATTATACCTACTGACAACAGAAATACGATTTATACATTTTTCTTTGGTTACTAGCAAAAAGAAACAGAAAATTACTCTATATTCAAAATATGAATATTGATATGCATAATACGTATATGAAAGGAAAAAAATTGTGTTTATTTATTTACAATAATATAGTGAATAAAACATTTATACTTTTCCTACAAAAATAATATATCAAAGTAAGTTTAAAATAATTATGTTATAAAAAAAATAATTACGATATGATTTGTGTAAAATGTATTGCCCATATGTTATTTCTTATGTTACAGAAAAAAAATCAGTAAAAATTTGTATTACGTTCACTTAAAAAACCTTTTCATTCTATCAAGAAGCAAAAAATAAACCATTTTTTTCTAAAATATTAAATATAATTATGAACTACATAAATATATAAATATATTGAGTTTTAATGGCCAAAATTTTGTCAAAACAAAATAAATATAAATTTAAAAAAAAAATAAAATAACTTACATAAATATTATAGAACAAAAATAATGGTAACCAAATCTATTACATTTTTTAAGTTGGCGGTAGCTTGTTGTAACTTTCAGTGTTGTCATTAGTTACGGTGTCGTTAGTTTTATAAAAAAAATGTAATTTTGAAAAGCAATTTATGGTCGTTAGTAATTTTACTACAACTTGCATATTCATACAATATTACGTCAGGTGTATAAAATATATTCGTAATCGTTAATAATTATCTGTGTATAGAAATTAAAATATCACTTAAATGTATATTATATTTTAATCATTTGTATTACATAATTTTTTTCAATAGCTCAAAAGTCAGCAACAATAACAAATTTCAATAGAAATCGGGAAATGTTTTTAACCTCATTAAATGACCCCTAATAATCCCATAATCATTAAAACAGTTATTGTTTAAATTTGTAGCTTTTCTTTACTATAATATGGTATTATGATAACTCACAATTTTATTTAGATCTAGTAATAATCATAATCGATTCCCCGGTGTCAATACTGTGCTGGAAACAATTTTTCGAATTTTGTTTTACATTCTTAAAATGCATGTAAAATCAACAAAAATGTATACTATTAAGTGGCGTCACATATTATATTAAACCCATCCCTCTTATTAATTTACATATTATGATCAAACGTGAATGCGTGATGCAAATGACCATACGTTAGTAGACTTGGTATAAAAACCTCAAGTCGCGACAATTATTCGACATTATTTTAACATAAAAAAAAAAAAATACATTCATATTGATTAATTAAATAATTTTGACAGACAACTAAATTGAAAATTTTCACACCACCAGCATGGTGGAGCAGATTAAGTCGTGATGGATAAAATTAAACCGTTGAAGATCAGTACACGAATATTCGATCAACGTGATTTATTTTATTTTTAGTTTAGCAAATAAACGATGTTTTGTTTTTTTTCTACATTGCGTGGTACCTACGTTGTTATAGAAACCTTGCAAGTGTCTTTTTACCGAATCCATTTCAAAGATTTCAAACAAAGGGAAATCATGAAACATAACGTCAACAAACATCATGCTGATGAGTTCACTCAACCGGGAAACATGCAGAACAGTAAACACACACCCGCACACATTATATACGTATTTAGAGTACAAAAAAAAATCCCATTTGTTTTGGTAAGAATAAAAATACCTCAATACTGTGATTGAAAGAATTCTTTTTTTTTTTTTACTTTTTTGTAGGATGATATATATAATGGTGCGTGACACTGATTGAAATATATAACCATAGTGTACAGAATTTGTTGTTGTACCGAGAAGAATTTAAAAATTTAGTTTTCTGATTAGTTATAATATAAAATCGTTGACCAGTGACCACTTCAAACTGAAATAAAAACTTTTAAATAACAGCACTTTAATAAAACAGAAACAAATGATTTGAAATATTAAATAAGAATAAATATTTTATCTTACATTTCAAAAAGCTCGATTCAAAATGACTTTTATAAACTAACTTAAAATTAAAATTGTATTAAAAGCTAATGTTAACTGTTGATAATTATTCTTCAGAATAATTCCCTAAATTAATGTTGTTTATAATTAAATCCAAATTAACACGTATAGTAATAATTTCAAAACAACGATCAGTATTAAAAAAAATCCTATTCAATAAACACTATTAAATTATTTGTATGAATAATTTATTGCTTTGAAATTGTTTTTTTGTTTGTGAGTTTAATAAAACAAATACGCATTTACCAATATTCATTTTGTTATAAACGTTTTTGATAATAATACGGTCTATCGGATTCTGTATGTAGAGAGCCTTTCAGACAAACGCGTTATTGCAACGTATTGTTAATCTAATCTAAAAAACCTATATTTTACATTTCAGATAATACGACTGCTATTAAAATAAATGAACATTCTTACACGGATGAATTAATATTCACAAGAAATTAACATAGGTTTAGTAAAATATTTAATGTATATCAAATAAATATCTGATACGATCACTAAACACAAAAGTAATTGTGTGGCTTTTTAATGCTGTAATAATTATTACTGCATAGCACTACTGAAAGACTAAGTTTAATATTCAATTTGCATATTATACAACAGACACCTACAATATGCGTGTGCGTACGCATACACTCGTGAGATAAAATATTTACTGAAAATAATGAACTCTGATCAACCGGCGTTAATAGGCATTTCGATCTGCTATCAAATAAGAATAAATTGGTATATTGTTGAAATTAGATTATACTACCTACAACTACCATAATATTAAAGATAACTATTAACCAATATTATATTAAAATTTTATAATATGGTGTACAATAGATGTTTACATGAATCAGCTATATAGGTAATTATCCATTGTAATGAATTAGAGACACGTCAAAGACGATTCGAGTTGGCTGTAATCAAATATAATCCAACCTAAATCATCTCGTTAGTCGTATTAACAACAGTAATTTATATTGATTATTGTTTAATCCTCAAAATTGCATTTTATTGCTGTTTAATTGTTATATTAGTTTAATGTATTCACCATGTCCGTTATTTATTAATAACAATCGTTTACAGCGCAGTGTTTTATAGTTAATCTTACTCCGTGTTCTGAAACGATATTGTCGAATCACAATGATCGTAAAGTTACTGTAGATAAACCGTAATTTAGTAGGTATTATTTTATTTATTATACTACAGAGTGAGTATTCCTATAATTAAAATTAAAGTATTTATACAGAATTATTTTTAAGTGTAGCTGAGTCTAGAGATAAATTATCGATATTTTCTGATTACAATTATTATTATAGTTGGTCAGTTTTTTATTCTATTACGTTGAACATTAATATTTAATTATTTTATGAAACGTGTACATTCTCGGACTAAAACAGTTATTAAAAAAAATCGTTCAACTATAATATTTTCTTCTTAATGAGTTCATTAAATCGCCGTCGTTACCAGGATTTTCCGAGTATAAATGCTTTGACGGATATTATTACAATACCACACACGCTTACATTTGAGGATATTAATGGTCATATTATTAAACACAGGGATTTACCGAATACGTCGGATTATGTACCTACAGCAGTTATGACACAGCACTGATTAAGACTGCTATTTAATACGATTGTAATATATTGTTATTACGATTATATTATTTCTTAGTGACAGAAACTTACCCGAAATCGAACAACGTTAATAAATTATCCAAAGAGTACCTACGCCTATTGCCGCATGGACGCGTATCATCGTTAAATGTATTATATTGTGTAATAAACCAATTTGAATATTGAAATATTTTTTTGTTTTAATTTACTATTCGGGTAAAAACAAAATATAATTATTTACCTATACTTCAATTTTAAACTAATATCCAAAGTATCGATGATTATAGTAATACAATATAAAAATCAATATAATATGAACGATTCAACAAATAAAATATAAACTACACTGGATAAACGAGAGTATAGAACTAATGAGTTATGAAATTTAGATAATTCAACGGAATACGCGATAGCACTACGTAATAATATCTGTACGACTAAATATTTTATTTTTACAGGCACTGCAAAGAGGTCTGTGAAAAATTAATTCATCACAATTTATACTCGGTCGGATATTTTTTCCTCCAATACTGAGAAATTCATATTAATTTGTTGCGGAGAATAGATGAGCGTATTGCGTACAGATTACAGTTATAAAAAGGTTTTTACCGCACTCGTGACATTCATCTCTCTTATATACGAGAGACCTCTCTCGGACTTGTAAGCTATTCGTCAATACGTCTCCTCGGTATCGGGTCTTTAACTATATTTAATACTCGATATATATTATTATATTATATTATACACGTCGAGGCGAGGTTAGAAATACGCGTGATCGGTGCCCTATAGAAATCACTATCGAATCGTCATCGTCTATAGACGCGCCACGACATCAAAGATCTCGTAATACTTTTATTATTATTATTTTTTTTTTCTATTAAATAATATTTCATTAATGTAATCATGTGCGAATTGAAAACTCAAAAAGGAGACAGAAATGGACGAGATTATTTTCTTAAAATAGTGATGGATGAGAAGAAGAGAAAAAGATAAGAGACTGAATAAGATGGTCGGAGTTGTACGGTGTATATGCAAGTGTGTGTGTGTGTATGTGTGTGTGTGGGTGGGTGACGGATTTGTCTGTGTTCGTTTTGACAGCGACTGATACGACTGAGAAGATTAGCGGGTCTGGTTTTCATTTAAGTCTGTTTAATGAGACACCAGAGAGGAAAAGGGAGCTCTTGGCTAGGCAGTGGATTTCCTAGGGCGGTACCAAGCGTTATGCTTTTCATTAAAACCTCGGTGCGAAAATGAAAGCTTCCGGACCGACGAGGATTAGGCTTTCACATAAACAAGGGCGACACACGAAAAATTACTTGACCTCGGGGTGACTGAAAATATTACATTTATCAATGCTCTGTAGAAAAGAGACCTTATGTACGTTGTATCAGCTGTTGCTGCGGTTGTCAGACACACAAATGTTCGCATAATATTTAATTTTATCATACTTTTCCAACCAAATGCGAATTCGAAATTAATTTAATTATTAAGTTTTATTATAACACTTTAAACTATATTTAGCCTAAATAACTTTGAATCATAAAAAAACTATTTTTTTAATTGTATTTAACCAGTACTTTGCCTACCTATTATAAGAGTTAACTTACTCGTACTTGTGCATTATATTTATATTAAAAATAGTTTCATAACAAAGGTGGTGAAGCCGTAGGTTATTGTCGTCTATTTCATGATTATTAAAATGATTTTAAGCATGTTAAATTTAAGTTTTTGTATTTATATAAAGAAATTATGGAAATTGGACAATCCACAAGGATATACATATTATAAAAACATTAAAAAAATACTTATATAATGTAAGTACTCAATTTAGTTGTATAGTTGAAAACATAAATCAATTGTGAAGTAGGTTTTGATAACTTTATTCAACATTGATCAATATCGCAATGCATAACATAAACGTATTACAAATGAAATAAACGTGAAATTTAAATATTATGTAACCATAATTAACAACTCATCATTTTACAAAAGTTACAACCCAGTTAATTTATTTTGTCTTTATGAAACCTTATAAAAGTATGTTCTTTAGGGTATAATCTTCAATCTACTAATTTTGAGGCTCATTCTATCACTGAAGTTTAAATTTAAATTATGGAATTTAACAAATAAAATACGTATGATAGGTATGATACATGGATGTATTATTATTTTAATCAATAGGTATCATATTTTCTCTGTATATTAATATTAATTTAAAAAAAAATATTAGGTACATAAAATTAAATTTTCTTTCCAACAAAATTAACATCGTATGCCGTCGTAATATAATTTATAATAATGTGGTGAATCATAATTATATTAAATATTTCTACATAAACGCTGGCGGTTAATAATATGTTGAAGCCTTATTGAAGCTTAAATAAATATTGTTAGTTAATGAATTTTAAATACACTACAATAAGCGACTTTTAAACTTTTTATGTAATATTATTTTATATTGCTTATTATCATTATTATTATTGTAATACATTTTACTTGGTTTTTTTTTCATTGTCAGTGTTACAAGTTTCATTATTTTATTAAAATGTTACAAAGAGATGAACTGTCATGGTCTGATGTTTTTGTCATCAAATCATCTCAACAATCGAATAGCTTATTTACTAGCAATCCAAATAGTTGTCGTGAAGTCGCCAATATTTAGGATCTACAATAATGCGATTATTCGAGGGTCAGTCGAAAGAACCCCCCTCCTCCAAAAAAAAAAAAACAATACTGGTAATGTTCTATAAAAAAATATTTCAAGTCTTAACTTTATACTAGTCGCACAAAGTGTTTTCTTTTGATCGCGAATTTCATCTTCAGTAGTTTTTACTACTGTTGGTTGTACAGATAAGAGTATACTTCTATATTGTACTTGTTGTCAGTTTAGTAATTCATCTATCGTTAGATATTAGTTGCCTGTATATTATAATATGTATATTGTATGTGTGTGTGTGTGTGTGTTGCGAAACTTTATAGGTACTTACGATTGTCAAGAGAATGTGACATAATGTAGTGAAATTTAATAAAGTGTCAACGAGCTTCTGCGGAACTTCTAAAGTAGAAAATGTCATCAAGTACATATTGACGAAGTCTAAATGTTAAACGTAACTAAGTACCTATTATAGTAGTGAAATGTTGGAATGCATAATACTGTAAACTAGGTAATTAAAATATTGTTCGTAGATTTTGGAATTCTCAACTAAAGGTATTTGAATATTAATTGTTTCAAAACATAATACAAATAATTGATATAAGTACAAAAATGTATGTATTTACGAATACATTTTACATTTAAATCGCAATCACACTGTTACAGTTATGTTTTATAGGTATATGGTGATAAAAAAACAAATAGTTTCTATTGTAAATTGTTTTATTGATATTATAGTACACAATCCGCAATATATAACTACGCAAACTACGCCCTTGTAATGCGATTTACGAGTAGACCAATAAAGACTATTTTAATATACCAGGAAATGTAGGTATACCTAAGAAATATAAAAAAGTTTTCCACTTTTTAGAATTCTTTATTACTTGTAAATACCTATATTGATCAGCTTTATCTATTTTAAAAACAATATTATGCTGTAAACGAGTGTAATATAATATTTTACATGCACTAAAATTAGATGAATTTGCTTCTACGATGGTATTTCTCACAGCATACGCGTTCGCTAGAAGTCGCACGTTTTTGTTTAAAAATCGAAACTAGATTACTGCAAGCCTCCACAACTGCAGTGCCTAACTATTATTTCGTATCTACTGATAACAATATTCTGATAATGTATTATTACAATGCGTCCAGTGTCGCAGAATTCTGCGGTTAAATCAACACAGAGTAACAGTTACTCGCCGAAAAGACTGCGAGGGGTGATGGTGCCCATCACGTTTTAGCTGAAACGACAGCGTTCAATTTCGATGACTTAACTCGGCTTTAGTGGCACGGTCGTCGACGTGACTCGTCTTAACGTTAAAATAACGCTGTTAATATTTAAAAACCGTCTTAAAAATGTGTGGCGTATTTCGCGTAGGAATTTATAACCACGTCGTCGATGTAAGTTCAACGGCAACAGCGCGTCGTTGACAATGTCGTCGCGGTTACGAAATCACTCCAAATCGCTATGTGACCATTACGCAGTACCTACTTATCTATAGGGCATCGTAAGAAATAATTTTTGTATACATGTGTCGAAATATGAGTCCACTGAAATATTGTAATGTCTCTAAATATGTGTCCACCGCTCAATCACGACACACATTTTGTAATATTTCAGTAGCAGATCTCGGCGATTTCTTCGAATCCGATTTTTTACCACGCGGCAATGTACTATATTATATATATTATATTATACTCGGAAACGTTGAGGGAAATTATGAAAAGCGCCGTTTCGGAAAACGTGCTCGCGGCATGTAAAAATATCGGCTTTTACGCGGAGTCCCACTCGATTTATTATGACTTCTCGCCTACTATACTAAGCGCGTATATCCTACGCACAACAGTATATAATATGATACAATATTATACAGTAAGATATTTATTGTGCGATATGATATTTTGATATTTTATTTAAGTGCGGCGCTGTTTCGACGTTACGCGAATAATACGATTACCACTAGCGTAATACGTCGGCCAATCGGATTATTGCAGCGTTTTACACTGTGAAAAGGCGTTATTCGGAATATTGAATTATATAATTTCTTCACGGCCCCCCGCAGTGGCGGCGGAAAGGGTTACAGCACTTCAGAGTTTTCGTTTAATTCGTACTACCCGTTATGCGCAAATTACGCGTTACGTATAACTCTGTACTTACTCGCTGTGTGTTTCTTATTGGGTTTGCACTCGAGTTTTCGCCCCCGCAATGTACACACAGGTAAACGCGCCCCCTCCGCACAAACGTTTGCACAGAAGTCACGCGCGAATAATGCACAAATGCACATTCGCTGCAGTTTCGTGCAGTTTCGTGCAGTTTCGTGCAGTTTGCTCGAATCGTTGTTGATTCGTATATAATCATGACGCTTACCTGTTCCGCACGCGGCGGCCGGAGAACGAAGCGCGCCTCGGCGTCAGCGATACGCGCAATTATATAAATATAATATTATATTAAGGTGATTCGTTTATTGTATAGTGTTTTAACGGTCAATATTTCGAAAAATCTTAGCTTTAAAAAATACATTTATATGATGCCATTGCAAACGAACTACATTTTACCATTTTTTATTTTTTTTATAGCACAGGCGGCGGCGCATTGCAAAATGACGGTTCACTGCAGTACTCGCGACTCATTTAACTTATAATAGTTATAAGTGTTTAGGTTAGGTTAAATGAAATCAATTAGTTATAAGTTATAACTACCTAATTGATTACTCGTCTTAGATGTTGTTTATTAATTGATTACATTTATATTTGCACATTATTCTACGACAATACTAGTTCAAAATCCGATTTGTACGCATAGAAAAAAAAATTTGCTTTGTAATATGAAATTAAAAATCTAAGTTTTCTAATAAATATTTACATACGATTATGTTTTATAATGACTTAAAATTATGTATACTACAAAATATTTCCAAAAACGTTATAATTCGACTAGAAAATTAGTGTTTACCATTAGAACTTCATCGTCTATGATAGAATATATACTTGTTCTACAGTTTGTGTACCGTTACGCAACATTGTATTCGACGGCTATTTTTTATTGCAGCTAAAATAAATATTAATAATAAATAATACCTAATACACAATAAACAAAACTTCTCTTCGCGTGCGATTATTAAATTCTTTTCAAGTCCTTGCCGAGTTAGACGTTTGAGTTTCCCGAACTATTGTCTGGGTCTATATAATGTGCCTCGGGGAAATATTTTTACCATACAAAGAATGGGTAAAAGTACTTAAAGTTTAACACCTTTACTGCCCACCGTATAATGCTAATCGCCTGATTTTGATTCCGATTCTGATTCCGTTTCCTATTCTGGTTTTGTCCACACTACGAGTAAACAGCCACGTGCAGCAGACAGTGCTCGTTTCAAAGTACCACTCGAAATAATGGTACATAAATATACCGTTTCACTGCCGTTTTTAACGCGACGCGATAACAGTGATTTCGTCCAACGGGGAAGGTTTATTTTTTTATAATCGTTTCTACATAAAAAAAAAATGCACCTTAAACATCGAGTACATCGAAGCGAACGTCTTGTAGTTTTCTCGCTAAACTTGATTAACCTAGTTGTTTATAGCCGGTCGTAATAATATTATGGTCCGCGTTTATAAACTATTACTAATCAACAAACTGAAAACGTTCCGAGTTGTATATTTAATATATAATAGCGGTGTGCGATATCTGAACGTGCACAGCTCAGGTCGACTTATATTTCATTATTGTTTTTTTTTTTTTTTTACAATATTTTAAACGTTTTTGTGCGGTTTATACGATTTGAATAAAAATATCACTGTTTTTATTGGTCTACATTTTGGATAGTATTATCCGATTCCGGCATTCAGACAATTGATTGATAAAGACTAAAAAATATTATACATAATATTATATATTTTTATTGCATGAGCTTGGATCCATAAATTTAACATGGTCGTGTTCAAACCTATTTTATAGATAATTACTTCAATATGATTACAATAATCCGAATAATTAAAGTGGAATATTTAATTAGTACATAGACATACAAATTATAGTTTATTACAAAAGACAGACGCAAATTTATTTTATAATATTCTTGTGATATTAAAATATTTTGAGATCTCATTATGCAGAGTAAATTTAATTACATTGCATTATCCGACGAGTTGTAAACAATTACATTTTTTTTTACCGAATTCATAATTTGCGCAGTTTCTTTCGTTTACCTAAATTTACGTTGTTCTTGTGTTAAGTTAGTTCTTCGTCAAAAGTAATTTTAATCACGACAGTTCTACGAGCAAAATCCCTCTTAATCCAACTGAATAGACTCCTGGATAATAAAAAAATGTCATAAACTCTTGCAGGTTATGAAAGACAATAAGATCTTTAAAAATACCCGAAACACGGAATACAAGAAAGATAGTGAAACAATTAAAAAACTATGAAAACCTGCAATAAGACAAAGCACCAGAATAAAACTAATGTTGCTCTAAAATATTATGGTATATTTTTATTTATCAATATAATATGTAAAATTGAGAAATCTAGTGTACGGCAATTTTAAATTGACGATTTTTTTCAGAAAATTATAGAAATTGTATTAAATGATCTGAATTCTGATCAATAATCTCGATGTGAAAACGCGAAAGAAAATTTAAATACCTATCAAAAACATGATTAAAACGAAACGCTATGTTGTTTATAGTCTATATAAAACATAAACGAATACAATTGTTAATTAAAAAAAAGACGAAAATCCATCGTCTTATTCCTAGCGAAACATCTGGAAGCGGAAATAATCGGAACCGCAGCGGTAGAAAGGAGCTCGTCTAAAACCATTAAGAAAAATACCTCGACACGACGGCAGTTATACATAGGTACGCCCTATCATAATAATAATCTCTAAAATAATAATAATTTATAATACAAATTTTGATTACGTTGTATTTTACTCAACTTTTTCCAGACTCTCTTCCTTGGTAGGACGGAGGATATACATAATATTATAGTTTTTTTTGAATAATCCTCACATGCTTATAAATATTTTCAAAACTTCTTAAATATTCTTCTCTTCTCTAAATTATTTTCCGGCAGCTCGACAAACGATTGGCGACTCGGTCGTTGTGTCGGACCGCGCTCGTTCGGGGAGTGTCACGCGGAGCTACCGGAATACAGAAGCAAGATCGTCCTCCGATGATTTTTTTTTTTTACACAAAAAATCATTATTTATTTCGTATAGAATAATAATTACAGAGACGCTACCGCCGCGGCCGCCGCTGCCGATATATAGTGCACAGTTCGGACCTCGCACAGAAATGCTGCTCGGCTAAATACCACATATTATTATTATTGTATACTGCAGTCCGCGCTTATATTATGTCGTATACGAATCGATGGCCGTGCGCTGAATGAGCATTCATCGAGCGCTTAACGAAGGTCGGACGTCATGCAAATCAGTGCCGCACGGCCGTGCAGGGTATGCGATACAACACGTATGCCTATATATATATAATATTATACGGTTTGCCGTTTTTGTTGTGAACGCGAACGAAAAAAAAAACGTGTTCAGACAAACACGCGGGAGCGGCGCGCGACCCGTTCGCATGGAGGCGGCGCGCGGAGGTGATTTCTGTCCTGTGCCCGCGACGACGACGACGATCGTCTCTCCCGTGTACGGCGAGGGCAGTTGTAATCGGGGCCCGTAATGAGCATCCGATGGCGGCCGGGCGGTATCTCCTTGCCCGTTCTCGTTCTGCACACACACGCGCGCGCGATAAAGGTACGCCTATAATATTATATTTTAGACGAAGGCATACATCGTGATATCAACTCGAACTCGCGCGCGCCGTGTGCTCGCGGAATTTTCGCCGAAAGATCATCCGCTGCAAAGAGCACCCTATATTGCCCATCGTGTGTAATATGCGTATACCGAGTGATCCGTTTGACGCAAAACACTACCTCTATTTTAAAACCTGTTGACTTTTTTGGAAATACATTTTTTACATTAGTCGTTTAACTCTTTTAAAGCACGCGTTTTTAATCGCTTGTTCCAAAACAGAATATTTTCCGGAATACTCAGCGATATATACTTTAAAAAAATCAAATTATAGACGAATATGGTTAATAATCTGAAAAATGTAAGTCTACTACACTGGCTCATCTAACAGTATATAACTAATAGACTAATATTATTGTCTGAAATTTGTTTTTTATACGTCGAATACTCGGAATAATATTGAAAATGCGGGTCGTCGTTCAAAAGAGCAAAAAACTAAAAAATATAACGATAAAAATAGTAATGAATATCAATTTTTTTCCAAAAAAAATGTTTATTAACGACTTGAAATCGTGTAAGGGGAAATATTTTCAAAAACGTTAGTGTTTGCGAGGAGTGACTTGTGTTCGACGGATCACCCAGTGTAGACGTATAGTAAATGCGTAAAACAGGTGGGGCTCTTAACCGATTCAACAGCACCAGCGTATAACATCGCAGGGCGAACGGTATGCGAAAATCTATACATACACGTGGTTTAAGCTTCAATATAATTTGATGTTATATGCGCACCGGTTCCACTCCCGGGACCGACACTTTAATCATTTTTATCGTGTCGATTCGACGAAATGTATAGTTGCATATCATATACATTATGGTATATTATACACATACCTATAATACCGGAGTCTCGTCCGTCAGCATCGAAGTGTGCACCTATGATGATAAAACAGTTCCGCCAAATCGATTGAAGTCACCGCACTTTATTCGTATTACTGTGCACATGCCAACACTATATAACTGTCCACAGAATTTGATTCAAAAATAAAACTCTGCAATAATATTGCCGAGGTTCGATGACCTGCCGATGACGTATTTCTGTTATGGTTCTGTGACCAGCCAACGTCTTTATCCCAGTCATATCCATTATTACCAGACTACTAAATGTTGTACGTAAGTACCTACTTAGGTTTACTAAACGTCCATACTGATATCGATCTAACGAAACGATGGGAAAAAACTACAAGACTCCACCGTCGATTATTTTCAATTCCCTCGAATATCGTTGGATCGTATATACAATCTCTCACAAGATTAAAAGTTGCTATATCATATAAAGTTTATCGGTTCCGATAATAATTTATGTAAGAAATTATTGCAGGTCAATCGTCTTCATATAACGCCACTCAGGAAAACGGAGACGTTTGATATTACGACCAAATAAAAATGCAATATAGTTGGAGAATTCATGCAGAACTTAAGAAACATAATATTCTATAATAAATAATATAAGTTAACATTTTCTAGACAAATAACACAACGTATCATCAATGTCTTTCAATATTTTATTTTTTCAGCTGATATTTGAAAAGTTTAGTGAAAAAAAATCGTGTACTATTTAAGGCATATATTATTATAAATAAAATAATTTGAAAACATAAAACGCGTACACGCCATCGTGACTTGTAAACATTTCGGTAGGTCACATTCTTGACCACGCCAATGCAATTTTTTTTTAAAACATTCCAGTCCAAAAAATGTGTCCCTCAGCGTTCATCGTCCGTTTGCGCCTATAGGGACCCTCGTCCCATATACGGCACTCGCATTTTTTCTATACGATTTCCGCGTGCGAATACCAAAAAAAACAATGATTTCACCTTTCCCGTATACTCCCTGACTACCTACCGCAAAAACGGATTACGTCTTTCAAAATTCCCCTTTTCCTGCGGTCTCGATATAGCGCCGACAAAATGTTAAAAGTTTTTCGGTCATTGACGTGTGTTTGCGGTCTGCGCTGTTCGTTCGAATTGCTCCGACACGAGGCGTGTCTGTCTAATAACCACGTGTCTGTAACGCGGAGTCGACTGTTCGAGGCTCAAACTTTGAGCAAAACGGTTTTTGGTATTTTGGCGTGGACTCGGTGACGTGGAGAAAGAAAAATATTCACAACTCAACGATTTGTTAAAATATATTGTAGGGGAATGCGCGTTCGGTATTAAAATTATCGGATATAGTAATAATTCTTCGGTACGTCTCGTCTGTGGAGCGTCCGAATGAAAAACTAGGGAATAGTGAGGTAATACCTATAATATATTATATGCCATTGATTATACGTTCGCGTGACGAAAAGTTCAGATGATATTGGAAGCCGGTTTTAAAAACAGCTAGTCCACCACGACATCGTAACAATTCGACTTGTATCGAATGTCAATTGTCAGTCGTACGTGATGAGATCTCCCGTCGTAGAGTTTGAGTTTATTATTATAATATTATTATGTTCGTATTGGCACTCCGTTCGGTGTCTGCAATCTAAAAACCATGTGTCTGTAATGCGAAGTCGACTGTTCGAGGCTCAATTTTTGAGCAAAATTGTTTTTTTATATTTTGGTGTGGACTCCGTGACGTGCATTGTGCATATTATAAAAGAAAAATATACACAATTTAACGGTTCGTTATATTACATTATACAACGTGCGCGTTCGGTATTGAAATTATCGGATATAGTAATAATTCTTCGATACGTCTGTGGCTCGTCCGAATGAAAAACTAGGGAATAGTGAGGTAATACCTATAATATTATATAAGTCATTGATTATACGCTCGCGTGACGAAAAGTTCAGATGATATTCGAATGGTTTTAAAAACAGCTAGTCCACCACGACATCGTAGTAACAATTCGACTTGTATCGAATGTCAGCCGGACGTGGTGAGATCTACCGTCGGAGAGTGTGAGTTTATTATTATAATATTATTATGTTCGTGTTGGCACTCCGTTCGGTGGCGGTATTTTCCAAGTCGACAACATCGTTCTTCATAAAATATACGGCTGTCGATATTTTACAGACGTTTCGTGTATATTTTTACGAGTGAAATATGAGCGTTTTGGACATCGCAGTGGTGTACACAACGTGTGATGTACACATAGGTAATCGGTGTAGGTACACGTATTGGCCGTTTAATTTATGTGACTATAATATAAACATATATATTTTTTTTTTTTTTTAGTTGCAACTGTGGCGTATGAAAAATAATCCCGTGATCTGTCATTGTGGGGGGGGAGAAAGGGAGGGGGAAATCCTATGAAATATTATCATTATCGTTTTTTTTTTTTTATAAAAAAAAATAACAAAAACGATACATACGAAATAATTGATTAATCCATTGTACGAATGTCTATACCGACAAAATATTACTGCTGAAAACGACTATAATAACAATTTACAATATATATTATGATGTATAAAGTATACAACAGTGATTTTTATCAAAACAAGAGTTATTTGTTTTTGCGAAACATATTTACATATTAGAGCAGAAATATTAAACAATATTTTATTAAAGCATAGTAGGTATGTACCGTATCTATGCTCGCATCTTTTATACTTTAATGATGACATTATTAAGTTTTGATTTTTTTTTTAAACTCTTAAAAACCATAATATTTTCAGATACGTTATTCAGGTTATGTTTTTTTTTATACCGTTTCAGAAGTATCCTGTGGCTATACAAACTTTTTTCTAAATGATAACCATCCTATTTTACTGTAAATTGTTCAACAGACTTGATATTTTCAAAGATTTTAATACATCGTCTCGTTTTTATCGAATTTTTAAAGAGTATTTTCTGAGTTATTAAACTTCATCTACTTACTAAAGATATTTTACCTTAATGACGGGTTTACATCAAACGTAAAATAGTTTTAATTTTTAAACCTAATAATCCGGAAACTAAGCGTTTAATTTTGATTTATATGCATCAACATATTTTTTAAATAAAACAATCTGATTAACAATGTATAATAAAAAAGGTGGTTTTCATTTGAAAAATAAGTTTGTACCTCATCGCAGAACACTCCTTAAATAGTAAAAAAAAAATGAAAAGATTTGAAAATATGGCCTTTATGTAGTCATACTTAAAAATTCCAATAAACAGATTTTTAAAATAATTATTATTAAAGGAGAAAATTAGGATGTCTAGTGCATAACTCTATAAAATATAATTGGTATACGTTTGAGATGACGAGTACCAGAGCACTCATACAGAATCGAACGCTATATAGGTACATACTGTTATTATTTTTGCCCGAACTTAAAAGTGTTTTAGCGATGCAAACATAAGTATTTACTGCACACAATTATAACCAAGCGAAACCACCATAGGAATAAAGTCATCGGTTTGTTGGACGGAAATTATAATAATATGTACACGGACTACCTCGCTATATACTCCGTATAACTGTGTTTATATTATACTTGGGAGGGACCCAGCCGTCGGACGAATTACACGCCTAAGTAAAACTTTGTCAACGGGAAGTAAATCGAACTTTCAGTGTACTCTATACTTAACATAATTTGCAAGCTGTCCTGGCACAGAGATTGCTTAATTTAATCATGGCCATCGGGTAATGAGTTTACGTGGAGAAACACTTATAGATGACCCAAAATAACACTCTTCTATAGCAACCGCACAACAAGACCTATGCGCATTTTTTAAAAGGCCCCATTAAATGTTTATAATAATAGGGTCCTTGTGGTCAGGAACGTACCATAGACGTCGTAGAGAACAACGAGTTGTATAAAATACCATAAAAGATTTTTTTTAAAAATCATAATACGCGAATTTCTCAATCGATTTGTATGAAGAATTATTTGTAAGATATATTCAACGCGGCAAAGAATATGCACAAAATCCAATTTATAGAATTAAAAACGGTATTATTAATTAATTATTGTTTATGGACATAAAGAAATAATCAGACTATTTTAATTCTGTTTACTTGATACAATTATGAAGGACCTTTATAACGCAGTTATGTTCGTTAAAACTACTTACTATACCTAAGGTTATAATTAAACATTAAAAATAACTGTTATCTTTTATTACAGTTGAACGTATATTGAAATACAAAACGAAATAATTAATTAATTTTACGATATAGAGTTGGGCGATAAAAAAAAATTATAATAATTTAAGATATTATACTTAGGTACCTAGTAAATTTTAATACAAATTGTAACAATTATATCCAATATATTCTGTAAAAAGTACGGTTATTTCGAGAGTATAATTTACAAATTTACTTCTATAAACTTTTTTTAAACTAAAAACATATTTAATTTTGATTGATTCTCGCCTCTAAGTCTGTAATAGGTAACCTCAACAACTCTATACACTATCTATAAATTCGATAAACAAATATTAAAGTATTTAGTACAAAAATCAAGTCCGTTTAATCATAATATGATTTTCGGTTCACGATCGATCGACGGAATATTATCGATATCGTAATATATTATGATGTGGAACACAACCAATATAAACGTCGGGAAATATTTAATGGCCAAACACGTAATATATAGTTTCGCGTGCACAATTATTATTATATCGTTTGGTGTTTCGCGGGAGAGGATAAAGTCGGACCGAGGTTAACCGTATTCGGTATAATAATAATATGCAAACTCATTAAAAACAAATCTTTCGGTCGGAGGGGTCAGAGATATTATTATTATGAGTCGCGTCGCCGACGATTTTTGGCCGGACGCCGCCGCCGGTCTGGAGCACGTTTTTAAAGGCGCCCGTTGGCGGCCACCATCACCCACGTCACGTGTAGTTTATGCTGAACATGGGCCGAGGGTGGCCGTGCTTTTCACCAAACTCCGACGAGGATCGCCGAACCAGTGAAAATTGAATAATTTACATCGGACACACAGTCAACCGAACGACAACAATATCCAATTAAATCAGACCGCATAACGGTAAAAGTGTATTATGTTAAACAGTCCGAATATTATGCTGGTGCGGCGTACGCGTGTGATACGTGTGACGTGCCACGATATTAATTGTACGCTTCATCGTGCTCGGAGGCTTATAAATTATTTACGTTTTATGGATTTCTTCGAGGGACAAATCAAAAGACGTGGGTAGACTGCAATTTCTCGGAACAGTAAATATTTAAATATTTTGGTGATTTAACAAAACGTCGTCGATAACCGCATATTATAGACGCGAATTGACCAAATGTTTCGGGAAGGGGGGTCCTCGATGATTAACAACCAATGATATATCGATTTCAAAATTATAGCACCTCACGTCCCCCCAACAGCTATAGTTTTTGACGTACACATTCAAATTATTATTTGCATAGTTTATACATTTAATATTTACTTTATTAGCTTTATATACTTGAGTAGCTGACAAACACACGTCATCAGTGGTGGCCAAAAGGTTGTGGTGGTGAGGGTGATAGATCACTCGTGATGATCTCTCTCACGATCAATAATATTGATAAATTTCAGTTTGTGACTTATCGTATAGAATCGCTTCAATCTTTCCTGAATTTCATTTACGATCTGGATAACTAGATCGCCGTTCAAACCCAAACGTGTTCACAACCGGCAACATACTAAATGCACATATTATGTATATGTTGACCACATTTCGAGTGTGCGCGTATTTATCTAAAAATTATCGATTTTAATATAAAGTAAAAATTTTCATTTGAGGTTGATTTCTTTCGTCATACTTCAGTTCATTGTGGGCATGGGTTTTTTAATACAAATAATAAATATCGATCGTAAATACTTTCGGCACACATAATATTATATTATTATATAATTTATATAATACGTATACCGGCGTCGTAAACGTCGTAAAACCACTTCGGCAAAGTAAAGTTTGAAGGGCAAAAAATATCCGCTCTTAGCTTGTTACTCTCGATTTATTAAAATAAAAAAAAAGCTACTCGAAACGATAGTATAAAAGCCGCAGTTTACTGTTCATCGAGTTATTACTATATATATTATATACATTATATTAAGTATATAACCGTGGTTTTATTATCGGACGGATTAAGTACATAACCGTTATTTCCCTCGTCCTTATCCGAATTTCGCGATCGCGGTACGGACTTCGTTCAATTAGAAAGTATGTCGAGTTTTTTTCATATAACACGATAAAATTATATCGGTTACGCATTATCCCCGCAGAGGGTGGGGTCGTACCGGCTCGAAGTCTTTATTGTCCACGTCGCGATCTCCTCCACCTCCACCCACAAGCGTCTGATTAAACGCCCCCATGCATAATGTCCGACCTTTCGACCTTTTTTTAGCCACCCCACCCCTAAAGGGCCAGCGTACAATTCGTCATGCCGCCGACTAAGTTTCCAGCTTGCGGTGACGTGATTAAACGGCCACTAGTGGCATTTTCATCGCGTAGCTTTATTTTTTTTAATTGTTATGAATTTCTCCGTCTCTTTTTGTTATTATTTATTACGTTTTTTTAATTTTTTTTTTCCGTGCGCTGTTGACGGTAGGCTATTATTATTATTGAAAAAAAAAAATTGTAGTCGTTTGGTCGCGACAGTTCAGAAAGCGAAATATCTCTTCTCCGTCGCAATAGAGAGGGTCGAATAAATCAAAACTGAATATTATTATACACGTACATCAAGCCCAGTCCGTGGACGGTTCAAAACCATTCTAATAAATTGTTTTTAATGTGTGGCTCTGAATATCCATAAGTAGTGTGCTTCGTGTTTTGTTCGTTTTTAAAATCAACACACAATTTTACTTTACACGCTCATCGTAGATAACAAAACAATTTATTCAATATAGAGGTACCGGTATAGAAAACGTCCCAAGTTTCTTGGTAATAAATACTTACCAAAAATGTTCTAATCTCACACTGCTTGCTTGCTTACAACATAGGTAGCACATACCGACATATCTATCTACTGCATTTTCCCTTATGACTGCGTTTTTTTCATGGAAAAATGTACTATCTATACAACGATTTGCACTGAAACGATATCTAAGGACATGCATAATATTATGTTCCCTTAAACATTTCTGTATAGTAATTGGATTTTTTGAATTTTTTCATATACTGTTTTTTTTTCTATGGAGGAAAAATAATATACATCATATTATTATAATACAATTCAAGGAAAATTAATGATATTGTTTTTTTACAACGCAAGTGGATGGTAAAAATTTCGTGTTCAATAAAATCACAAAACGATTTGTAAATCACGTGATGTAATGCACATGTGTTTTTTTCATGACTCTACTTATGTGTACTCAAATCGTAATCACTAATAATTATTGTCATAGAATATTTTAATTCAACGATTCGTTTGTGTCTCAATGGAATATGTATATATATATATGATATGCAGAGTACCTATACCAGAAAGAAATCGTAATACATATTATGAACCTTTTATTATTATTTGTATTGTAATGATGTGTCGATTTTCAGGAAGTCGATTTTTTTGAAAAAATATATATATAAAACGCGAGGTCTTGCAGGTTGGAGACGACAATGTATTTCAACCAGACGAATATATAGGCAATAGGTCATAGGACATGAATCATATAATATTATACTGTTGCATTCGAATTTATTTGAATAAGTCGTAGAAAGGGTCGGTTTCCGAACGGCTCTACTTGGTTTGATACTCGTAAAAATCGAAAACATATGTGTCAGTCGAAGGCGGTTTCTTTTACGACAGCAATAAACTAGGTCACTAGAGGAGTATGTGTTCAACATTGTCCTTTCAATATACATATATTTACAGAGTCACTAGTGTAACAGAAATAACTTAATAATTTATCTTTAAATAATAGAGTTTTGCAGGACAGTAGATGTCAAGTGTGCCTCGTAATTGAGTAGGTCACTGTAATGGAAATATGGAATAGTATAATGTTTGAATTCATTGTATACGATTAAAAACGTTTTTATCCGAGGCAGTATAACTTTTTGGTAACCATGTTTACTGAATAATTATTTTAATAATAATAATAGTAATAATAACGTTTTAACAAATGTTTATATTTTTTTCTTTGATTATTTTAAAAAGTACTGAGAAATTTATATTTTTAAACAAACTAAAGTACAATCTAGATCCATTTTTATATCAATAATCTCATATAAGATAGATCAGCATAAAATATGAAGTTTGATTCAAAAACAAAAATTAAAACACTCATCGTTGTGAAATCAATACATCCATTACTCCGTTCAGCATCTGAAAATTATAGTTTCTATATAATTTGTGCTTTTTTGGCTCCAAGATCGTTCAAGCAGAAATTTGCCGAAAAATATAAACGAAAAAGTCGAATTTTAGTCACAAAATATAAAAGCCCCGCGTGGTCTACAATATTGTCCGAGAGGTTTCGCAATGGGAACACGCCATATAGGTGAGCTCAGACGAGAACCACGAAGAATCAGATATATATTTTTCAAAAACAAATATTACTCAGAAAATTGGATTCGGAAAATCAACAGAGCAACCAAAGTAATGACGAGATAATGAATACATTACAGGCGCTACTGCAGACAAAGACCGATAGTAACGTCGTATCTCCTATAATCTTTTTTCGTCGCGTGCGAAATTTTAGTACCGTGTTTGAATACCGTGATAACAATACGAGTATTATTATCGTACTTTCGTACTTCGACGTTTCGAACGTTCGGCCGTATCGTGTCCGCGTGTACACAGCACAAAGTATAATAAACACGCGTACCTATATATAATATATTATATTACGATCTGCACACGAGAGAACATTATTGTATATATATATATATATATACACGCCCTTTAACGATGGTTATAATAATAATATGACATAATGTGTATAAAGGAGCGATAATAATTGTTCGTATATTATAATCGCACTCCCATAACGCCGCGGCCGCCCGCAGACGTCTAAACTCTTGACTTTAAATAATAATATTATTTTACGGCGTCTCCACTCGTGTGCGCGCGCCTTTTATTGTTATTAGCCGCTAATGGACGGTTAAAGTTTTGGCGGGTAATAAAACGGGCACGTATAATAACACACGAAATGATGCTTATGTGTATGTGTGTGTGTGTTTGCGTGTATATATATAATGTACGATGTACCTACAATGTGTTAGTAGTTATTATTACATCAACGCTGGCTAAACAACCCTCTCGCAGACTTGTACGTAAGTATATAATACTAGTATACTGCAAGTACTGTATTATATAATACGTGCGACTTCAGAAACTATTGTGACCGCACTAATACACATGTATAACATACCCGGGGTCGTATCCAGAGGGGGGGGGGCTATAGGTTCCCCCCAAGACACGCGTGAGCGCCCTACCACTGGATACCATACCACTGATAATAAATAAAATATAATACGAATTCCGTATTTATATAATCGATGTTTATATTGCAGAGCAGGTGTTCAAACTGTGCGTTGCGTGGGAGTTGGCGAACAGAGCCGCGTCAAAAAACCGGAATTCAAAATTAATTTTTTTTATCATTTATAATTTGGGTGTCTTCGAAATATTGTGAAGACACAAAGAAGCATGAAAAAGTTTAAATACCTCTGTTAAATTGTATTTGTGTTGTAAAAAATTCGTTTGCTCCCCCGACCATACCGCCAGATCTGCAGTGATCTGGAATTCTATAACGTGCCTGAATACACCTGTACAGTATAATACGCATTTTATTATTCGCTTCGTTTATGTGGTTCCGGCCAATTTCGAGGAGAAATATCTGTTTTCTATTTTTTTTTTAAAGTATTGAAATTAATCTAATTTCGTCCCATCATAAGAATATAAGACCCATCGAGGCAAATATTTGAACGCTCGACACTCGACGTATACCTATTTAAATGTTTTCCTGTTATGCTGGTTTGATTTTGCACGGGCGGACGTTTTTCGTCCGTCTTACATGCGTTCGTCATTCTGGTTAGCGCGGTATACAAATGGTTTTTGGGAACTCGACATAGGAATAATATTATTGAAGTATATTTTAATGGCGGCTATCGATACAGCGGACTTGTAAGATACAAATTATTATTCGTTCGGACGGAATTTATACACATTGTGCGCACTTGTATATCGGTAAACGACTATGGAATTCAAATGCGACCCTCTTATCCGACAACACATATTTCAGCTGTCTGGGTAACCGGCTACGGCGGTGCATTTCGTACATAAATAAATGAAATATTTTCGAGGATCGCAATAATACTGTCGGATTTTCAACGCGATTCCCGCCGAAACTTGTTTGCCGAGTTGAAAACAATAACACCGTAGTAGGATATTGAATACGCGACAAATAAATAAATCCCCACTCAACGATAACGATGGCCATTTATGGCGGTAAGTTTACAGTATTACAAAACTCTGTAGGCTACAATATGAGTAAGTCACGGCCGCGGCGGCGAATGTGTCAAATTTAAATTCAATACGATAAATCGTTGCAATGCGAAAAACTATTCTGAGCGGATAACTAACTGCAGACTATTAGTAATTAATTTTTTCTGGTAAGTTAAACTAATTTTTGCCAAAACCATCACATATACACCTATATATTATATTTTACATTATTGTTATTAACCTATAATTAAGTACAGAGGTGCAGTAGAAGAGAATGAATAGGTTTGTGGTATAAAATGCTTACAATTTGTCTAAATATTTTGAAAGCATTGCGTGCTTAGAAAATGATAGTTTAAGTAAAAGTGAAATGTTTCAAGTTTTTAAGGTAGGTATAATATTTTTGAATAATAATTATTAATATCACTCTGAATATTTTGTTTTATAGGTTTCATGCTTTCGCGGGAATTCCGACGGAAAACACTATCGTAAAATTGAATGTTCTGTATGTAATAATAAATATTAATTTAGTGGTGAATTTATGGTTCACAGCAATCTTTCAGGGTTTCATCTTTTCTCCAGGAATACTAAGGGAAAAAAATACCGACAGGATACAATGATGAACCGGGTGCCGAGCCAATTCATTTCGCATCGCTCATCGTCTCGACGAAAGCACAAATATTGTACCATAATATAACATTTTAAAACGACGGTAAACCTCCATATTTTTTTCTGTATGGAATTCATTATAGAAGCGTATTTTCAAGTTTATCGCGTCAAATTTAATCATTTTTCCGTAATTTAAACTTTCAAGGTTTTCACCAAATCAAATGTGTTAAGACTGAAATTCGCTATGTTAAAATTATCTTTAAAACAATTTATTAATATAATGGAATTTGTATTTATATCTCAAGTCTTCAAAGTCAAAGTATTAAAATTTTAAAATTTAAACAGGAAATAACACGAAACTGTTTTCGAAAACTTTTAGTAAACTCTTATTAAAATGAACACTTTTAGAGTGTCTCGTGAGTTCAATTTTAGATCTAGGTAAATAAATGGACCTTCGAGAATATTTTAAACTAATTACATCCGTACTCGAACTATTTTTTTTTCAATTCTAAATTACTAATTATACTATACTTTTACCCATAAGATATTCTAAATAGTTATTATCATTATATAATTATTGGGAATCGTAAAATATTCTAAACTTATTTTACATGTAAAATGAAAATCAATTAACCTTAGAGCATGTTTTATATTATCAGCATTAAAAAAGTACAAAAAACTAAGGTACGCACATTCTGTTGTCCTGATAATGTCTTTCTGATGACTAAAAAAAAGTTCTGTTCTATATAATTTTGGACAGTGTTTGGCTTTGCGTATATGCCGAGCTCACATTTTGTATACAATAACACAACATAAATTTCTGTAAGTTTAGTAATGGAAATCATTCGGTAAACGAAACTTGATGACAATAGATATCTGACACTTTTCGAGTAATAATTTTTTTCGATAAACCTATTATTATTGTTGATGACAAAGATGCTGAACGCTTTCTTTCAAATCGTTTTATTCTACACGTCCATAACGTGTAAATGTGCCGAAAAACGTTTAAAACATAACGCAATCCATTCCCCGGGACGACGTCGTATATATGATGAAAAGAGTGAAATACATCTGAAAAATTGTATTTCGAAAATGTCACTTAAGGTTTAATCAAGATACGCGGAGACAATGTAACGAACCTAAAGAGAATTTGACAGCGTCTTAGTACGCCGACACACACACACATATATATATATATATACACACACACATCTATAATAATATAAATACGCGGACGTACGACGGTTAGCGAACAGGACCGCGGCAGGATGAAGAGGAGGGGGAGAAGGAAGGAGAAAATAAGGCGCCGGTAAAAGAAGGAAAACATGATTACATTTCATCGGATCGTCTTCGATAGAACAGATACTCCGCACACCCACACCACACCGTGAAAAGGGCCGCGTGTATATATATATATATATATAAAGTGGGTGTGTGTATTGTGTGTGTTTAATGTAAGTTTTAGCGGAAAAAGCACTTCGGCAAACTTGTTATCCGGCCCGTCCCGGTTCATTACTTTGCCAGCCTCGCACGCACACACTCAATTATGTCCTGCGCGCCTAAACAAAGTAGTATGCGTGTGTGTGTATATATATAACGTAGCAGTTCATCGGTGCAGTAGACTATGTGTGTGTGTAGAACAGGTCTCCTCAGGTAGTACCGCGTGTATATTATTATTGTGTATAAAGCGTACACACCTGCCCGCCTGGCAGCACCCCGACTGCAGCGGCGGGGAAGGGGGGCCGGGGGCCGCGGTGGGGTCTATTAGTATGGGTGCGTGTCACGAGCTCGAAACTTATAGCAGAAGCAACTGCAGCTCTCTATATTTCACTCTCTCTCTCTCTCACCGCGTGTGCGCGTGCGTATGTGTGTGTGTGTGAGGTGAGTGCATTTCGCTTCATCTCTTTGCTCGCAGTTCGCCTTTGACGACAGACCCGAAACGTATATTATACCGCGGGCTGTAGCACCGATATACATATTATACCGTGTACCACCAACAAGTGTACGTAATGCAATATGTATAATATAATGGTATAAAGTCAATAATAATTATTATTATATCATACGCGCACGCGGGACGGACGTTCTACGGCTTTTAGACCACGTCGATACGGAGAATATCTGAATTTTCCGAGACGCGAGTCGAAAAAATCTGGAACTCGTGGGTTTTAACGACTTTTGACAACCATTTCTAAAGTTGTTTTTTTTGGTTTTTAAACGTGGACACTTTTGCGCGGTTTCCGCGACTCGTCCGTGAATCCCATATTATTATATCGTCCTCTAGATTCACGTCGTACACACGTTGTCGTGCGTTTCATCGGCCTTTGATATCGTACTTTCTATCCGTCGTTATAACGGTCGTTAACCGAGAGTCCCACTCGAACAATATTCGAACCGAACTAAAATATATCGTACGATATGTGACGTATACATATATATATATATATATATATGACTATTACGCGACGTATGCGGTGCCGTATAAAAGATTTTTTTTTTGTCCTTTTCAGCCGATTCGAACGGTAATCACTTATGACGAGCCGCCCGTACGCAACAAAGGTCCGGACCATTTATTGTGTCGCCGGGACGAATAATATATGCAAATGAACGAACCCATTTACACGTTGCGCTCCGCCGTGCTAATGTGTGACAGAGCGCACGTGCGGCGCACGATGTATACTCGAGCGAGTTGTATTATCAGCAGCAGGACGGCATGACCGAATAATGTAGTATTATGCGTTATAGTTACCTTTGTCAAAACAATTTTTGCGACCGATTTATAACACGCCGTTAACACGATTTCGAGAAACGATTAATTAATATGCTCGAACCGTAACGGCGAGTCCATACGCGCGATTGTAACGTTTGAAACACGCGCAGTGTGCGCCCAATTAAATATAATATTATTATTATACGTACCTAAGAGGTTGGCTGGCAGGCGGGCAATCGATTGATTGATGATGACTCGACGACGCTGATCCGATTTATTTTGAATTTTTTAACACATAAATATTACCGAAAAACAAGTATAATTATACGTATTCGGTTTTTTTTCTAGTCGAATCTCAGTGATCGAAATCATTAAGTCCCTCCAGCCCCGGTATGCATAATATTAGTAATAAAATTATTAAATTCTCTGGACAACAACATTTCACCAGTTACCGTTACTGTATGCACTTTTGGAAACACGTTATTTTTTCATAATTTAAGGTCGTCATGTTCCTATTTTTTTAAATAGAATTATAGATTTTTAATTTCATAACATCTCTTTGAGAATTTAAATATATACAGAGTGATTTACTTAGTAAAGCGTGCACACCAATTTTTTCTTTAATAATGTAGTTGTTCAAAATCTTATTTCCGGAGCAAACTTTGAGTATCACCCTGTATATGAAATATAAATCGAATTTAAAACGAGTAGTCAATCGGTTATAACTTATTATTAAAGTTTGGACGAGCGGCGTGGAATAATAGCACGGGCGGAATACCACGCGAAATGTCAGTCCACCACGCCACTCGAAAAATTCAAATAACGATATAAAAAAAAAATAGTGAAAATAATAATTTTTTTTTTCCAAATCTGTTGTATTTTTTTATGACTTTGAATTGTGTAAAATAATAACAAAACTCCCGAAAACAATAATAGCGCTTAGCGCGGAAATAAGTGTTTACCTCGTGTGCAAACGTGTGCGCGCGCGTGTGTGTGTACTAGCTAAAGCTTACGAATATATAAAGTCACTGGCACTCGAATTCATTCGGATTATTTTTACCCGCGTGTGCGTATTTAATATTTTATATTATATTGTTTGAAATTCCCACTCTCCGTGGGGGGGGGGGGGGGGGGCGGTCGTGCAATGCCCCGAAAGCTTTGTTCTATCGGCCGGTTGCTCTAAAACATAATCGTTTCGAAGCACACAGTATTATTATACCTATTAATATTTTAATATAATAATTATTACGTACGATTTTTGTAGTGCGGCGTATATGTATAATAGTTATATGTATATGTATATATAGTTTAGCCGAGCCGTAAGGGCGGCGTTTCGAGTGTACACAAACACAATATGTATTATTTGTATTATATTATGACGTATGTATGTATAGGTATAATAATTGTAATGTGTTTTAATGTAATTTTACTAATAATATATACAACAACAGTTTAACCAAACAAACGCGTATTTTGTAGAATAGGTACAAAAAAAAAAATAGGCCCTATTTCATTTTCCGCTGTTTACACATCGGCAAACCAATTAAACAAAGGGAAAACGTTTTTACAATGGATTTAGTTTTAATTTTTACTACTTACTGCAGACTACTGTTATACGCATAAAATAATATTACCTTTAACGATATTATTATTATTATTATTATTATTATTATTCAGCAGCAGCAGCAGCGTGTTGAACGTGCACGGTTTACAGCCATAGTGTAAATAAACACTTAAACAATATAATTCAAAATACAATAAAACGGTATATACTTTAGTTGATATTTTATTCTATATTAGATCGTATATTTAATAAGAGCATGGACAGCGTAACTTGTGAGCTTTAATGGAAAAACTGCAACCCTAATAATATTATTATCCTTAATGCGATTTACCTACTTATATAATAACATATAAAGACCGACCTCTATATGTATACATTGCGAATAAGAATTTTGTTATCTATTATGTACCTAATATATAATATCCTGTATATCGATATAGGTACTTACCGTCTGTCAGACAACCGTCTACCGACTCCTTATTAGTCTTATTTGTTGACAAATACTTAAAATACTGAGCAAAATCTGAACTGAATCCGTTTTACAATTTTATCTTTGTTGTCCATAATCCATAATATAGGTTTTAAAATGTAACAAGTGGGTTAAATAAGTGGGCTTAACTATCATATAGTTCTTCACTCTTATATGAGCACATGGTTGAAATGTAATGATTTTAATATGTTTTAATTACTCGTCGATATTTAAAAAAAAAATGGAAACCTCACGTTTGTTGACATTGGATTTTACGTGATCGTTCAAGATGATATGTTTTATGATACTTATCTTGGGAAAATTCAAAATATGGGAACTAGAACTATTATATTTAAATATTAAAAACCAGGACGAGACTTAGTCACAAAACGTACATTTATCATAATATTTTAAATCAGTCAAACTTTTGAAAAAAAATCATTTCTGACCCGTCAGGATCACGTGGTTGCTAAAAAAAACTCTTTAAATGAAAACAAATAGAGACAATTTACCAATATTAACACTATACATATTTTATAAAAGCTAATTCACCGCAAAACTTTCGGCGATAAGACTATATAATATTATGTGACGGTATACGTATAGTATACTTATGTCTGCCGCTCAAATTTATCAAATTTCTACAGCGTCGAACGCGCTTTTTGGGTTTTATTTAGGTTTAACGGTCGCAGTTGATGAGATTTGCACTACAGACAGCGGCGGCGGTGGCATTAATTCGGTTTTTTAAACGTGACATTAATTTTATTTTCCGGTCCAATAGACATCGAAAAACGTAAAAAACGAATTATAAAAAAGCTATACAGTATGAGAGAAAAAAAAACTATAATTTACAATAATAATTATAATAGGTAATATTATAATGGATTCGACGGTGGCGGCAGCGGCGGCGGCTTTTAATCTGTAAGGCGATAAAACGCGTCGAAGATCGTCGCCTTTCGTACGATATACAGCGAGTTGCGCTTGTGGCGGGAGTTTTTTTATACGTTTTATACTCACGTCCCCCCTGCAAAACAACCCTTCCCCCTCCCCCACGGTGGAGGGTACGTCAAAAGCGCAAAAAAGTAAACGATGAATATTAAACGATTTGGGGCTCGGCGGCGGCGGCGGCGTTCCCGGCCGGGCGTTCGAATTTAATATACACAAAGAGCGGCTGACCGGCTGATCAAAAAATTCTTCGCATTTCATCCTCTTTTTCCCTAGTTTCACACACACACACACACACACACACACACACATATATATATATACACACGCTCGGCGGCCGCAATAAATCCAGTACGTCAACCCGTATTGTTGTTACCCTTCTCGGGACACACATAAATACTCGACTTCTATTATGTACCAGTCGGCGTGGGAGGATGGAGACGAGAAGGGGGAGGGGGGGAGGCGGCAGACCTTTGAAAAAACCTCTCCCCGGTGCGTAATAATAATAATTATTGCGGTAACGTATTTTCGACGAGCGTTCGCGCGATTATCATTACGTGTGCGCGCGCGTGGATGTCCCGACGATCGCGACGACGTTTTATAAATAATATTATTTTGACCCAAGTGAAAAAATAAAATTTACGAAAATCCGGGGTTCGGATGATATCGCGGCGTGTCAGTCAGCGGGAATTTCGTCTTCTCACACCCACCCGTATGGGTATTAAAATATTAATTAGACCCGCGCCAACGAGAACGGTAGTTCCGTTTTAATTACCTATCGAAGTCAACGCCGCGCAGCAGTGGAGGTACCTGTGGAGGTTTAAAGTGTATAGTTTTATACTATCAAGGTGGACGTAAATCCACGCGATCCGTTTAACCTCGAGGTCCGAGAAAAATATACAAGGCGATTCGTCGAGCAAGCTCACCAAAAATATTTTTTCGTTTGATTAGGAATTTATTTAAATTGTGTTTTTGAAGGTTTTTAATACACTCAAATGCCACAATTGGCAATACTAAGCTTATATCATTTAAAAAGTGTCCTGTGGCGTTACAAACTAACTTTTAACAAATGAAAACCGCCAAAAAAAAAAATACTGAAGTAAATTGTTAATCTGATGCTTTTTTCTTTCTAAATCAAAATTCAAATTTCCAACTCTGTTTCTGAGTCACCAAAGTAATAAAATCAAACTATCATTTAATAAAACGAGGGTATGAGCGTGCTTGGTAAATATATTTAAAATGAATCGTCGAAGAAGAAAATTTTACATTTGAAGTTTACAAATAAGCCCTGCTTTATATAAAACGTATCTTATATTGCTATAAGTTGTAATAAACGTAAACCAAACGCATCTTATACCGTATACACGGTATTTGGTTTTTACTGCAATCTCGTCGATAACTTTTTGTCATTCGTCGGTGCGCGTGTATTGGCTATCGTTTTAAAATATCAATGACGAACATTGAACTTAAAAATAATAAGCCGAAAATGTTTTACGTAAACGGTAAAAACGACAAAGGTATTTCTATTGCATATTATATTTCGTCGTATTGTTATTTTCGAATACATTTTACGTCTAAGTAAATACGTTTTTGGTTACGACGCCGTCGTTTATAATGTACAGGGTGATTCAACTAGCACGCTGACCACTCTTATTTGTCCCTTAATAATGCATTTGTTCAAATTCTGATTTTTGAAATGTTTAAGACTTCTTATAAAGACCATATAACATTAGACCCTCTAATGTTTATACCGGTTGAAAAGTGCCATGTGCTATACAAACTTAATTTTTCCAAATGATAACTGCTCTTTATCATGGTAAATTGTCAAAGCCATGATTTTTTTTTTTAACTTTTATACGTCTGAATCGAAATTTTAACGAGTATAGTTTTTGGGTTACTAAACTTTATGTTCTAAAGAAATAACCTTTTATAGTCGATTTATATACGAGTAGTATATAAAACAGATTTAATATTATTCAGATATTCTGCAGTCAAGTACTCCGATGACTTTTGCAAACATAAATGCTTATATTAATTACAAATTATTATTGTAGTTGATAAGTCATATCATAATCCCCATATATTCATAAACCTATTATCGCGGATTATTATTCTTAGTACATTTATAGGTACTTATATCTAACTTTATTACCATTAAGCTAAAGTTTCAAAAAAATCATTTTTACAACAATTTACAGATAAGAAGAGTGGTTTTTATTTGAAAAATAAGAAGTTTGAATCAACACGGAACAATCCTTAAATATGGTCTCACAGTGTACTTAAAATTTCCAGGAATCAGAATTTTGAGTAAATTCATTATTAAAGAAAAAGTGGGAACGAGCATAGTCGGTGAATCGTCCTGTATACATATTAAATGTTTAGAACCTGTGCAAAACGAATTTCATTTGTTTATATACTTTTCGTGAACAATTTCCGTTAATAATAAATGCCGGAATGAAAAAATGTATCTCATTCCGCCGATTGAATTTCGAAACGTGTATTCAATTTGGATGTAAAGCTTATCAACGCACTTTGAAAAAGCGATTTTTATTAAAAAAAAAAAATACATTTCCCGAAGACTCCGCGCGTTTAACGTGTCGTCCGTGGCCGGCGAAATCGATTTCACTAAAAACCCATTTGCTCGATGTACTAAAAATGGAATAGAACAAAAAAAAAAAAATCTCGCTAAATTGAGTGACGAAAGACAATCGTTTTTTTTTCTCCCGACAGTGCCCCGAGGTGTTCGGTTTTTTTTATTTTGATATTATTACCATCACGTGGGTAGTAAAGGACCAAATCCTTTTTATGATCCAATGTAGAATCAATTTACTCTCGGCAGCTTTTGGGCTTGGTGTACACGAAATGAAGAAAAAACCGCTGATAATAATAACGTATATAGCTTCTAAATACACTGCGAGAGCGCGTCTTGGTGAGCAGACGATAATGATATATAATATATAGCCATCGCCGTAATTCCTAAAGATATCGTGTGTCGCCACACGTTTCCGGATGATAAAATTCTAGAAATCGGATTTTTGACGTTTATTTCTTCAGAACGGGGGGTTTTTTTTTTAGCGCACATTTATTTTAACACAATTAAATCGCAAGACTTAACTCCTTTATCATAGTCTATATATATATGTTAAGGTGAATGTCGACATTTGGTAAGCGTTGAAATTCGCCGGTGAATGTCACATTCACTGAAATTTCTGGTGAATGTCAATTTCTTCTTATATGTAGACATTCACTGGTGAATATTGACATGCACTATCAAGTTTTTGGTGAATGTTAACATTTTTTACTGAATACTTAGATGAATACCTAGTGATAAAATAATTTTTACAAATTAATTCGGCACTCAAAGGGTTAATAACTAACCATAAATTATTTAATTTTATATTACAAAAATTATTTGTTGCAACATGATGAGCTATTATGACATTTTGAATTACATAAAATGCCTGAGGATCTACAACTACACTTCTTCGATACACACTTTGTCTTACAATAGCATCTCAAGTACCCCTGTCCATCTGTTTGAGAAATTAAAGTGGAAGCTTTCCTTAAGGACACGGATTGGTCAGTAGCAACTTCATCAGGAGATAATGGTTAGGTTCTTTACATACAGCAAATTGATTACGGGTGTATAATTGATTTATTACACCCTCTTCTGTGCCTAGTGTATAAAATTCATTATCAACTGCCAATATGTTCTGTACGTTTCAACTCAAACATAATTTTCCCTTCACCTATTGTGAGAACAATATCATATCTATAAACATTCACAATCTTTATGTATAACACAATAACGTCTATACTCCAATTTTAACTAAACATTTTTAATATTCATTCAAAATGTTGACATTCACCAAAAACAGCAGTGAATGTCAACATTTACCAAATGTATCGTCATTCACCTCAACATAATATACAAAAAACTATTTTTTAATCGATGTAATTTTTTAAGTTTTATTTTTTTAAGTCAAAGTGTACGTTTTTATTTCATATTACAAAGCAGAGTATATTTTCTGAGAATTCCTATACATAAAAATTAAATTTAAAAAGATTATTTAATTAGTATTGTAACTGTTTTCTTTAAAATTTGATTTTATATATTATTAGATTCTCAGAAAAAAATGTTCTGCTTAGAAGTATAAAAATGCCATTATAATATTTCTTCAGAAAAATAAATCCTTAAAAACCAAAGCGATAGTAAATTAAATTTTTTTCTGAAATGTTATTTTATAATGCCTTCATAGTAATTATATATAAAAAATATATTAATTATTTTTCTATATAACGATATATTTTGACCTTTAAAAAAATCTCAACGTATAATAGTCGTGTATACACACACACACAGAGAGTACAATACTCGTATATAGGCTCACAGCCTACAAACTGGATCAAAATAAATTGAAAACGTAGCTCATAATACATTGCAGGGTGTCACTGGACAATAGTATATTATATTGATTAGAAACTGTTGGTTTTAATATTGTTAAACGTCTGAAAAATAAAAATCTTTTATTTGGGATTTTCACATCGCTCCTATAGTTTTGATGCAGCCGCAGTGCTGCAGCGTGCATTTTTCCGTTGCGACGGTCAGACGAGAGCCTGCGGCGAAATAGTGGTATAGATATACGCGCCAAATTGATCCGTCGACGGCGGCGCTATTGTTTTGCATTACAACTAAAACTCGTGTAAACAGAATAATAATAATAATAATAATAATAATAATAGAAGTTCGGCAGTTTAAAGTTTAATTATAACCCGCGGTAATTATACGGCCGTCGTTGCCGTAGGCCGTTCGATCGCGTATTTGTTTTCCAAAACACCGCGACGGCGGAGGCTCGCGATTAGAAGCTGAAACGGGAGCGTCGCTGTTGCACGGTCAAAGGTCATTAATTCGTGTGCTCATCGCGAGTCACGCAGTTCGCGTGAAATTAATTAAATCGCGTCAATGCGAATGGAAAAAAACATAGACAAGGGGACAAAATATTAAACGGATTTTTAACGATTGTGTTTTCGTAGGCTATATGTCGACGAACGACGAATTCGTTTCTACACTCGTCCGCGAACAACTCTGACGACCACCGAGGATTTTAAAATTACGTGCGGGAACGTGTTGTGTCAAGACATTTTCTAGTGGTGGTTTTCCAATACATAAATATATTGATCGACGATGTATATAGATGTAAAGGATATCGATAAAAAATTACTATCTTGTAATACATATTATGCTCGTCGTATTACATGTTGTTCGTTTACTGCACATTACAGTTAAAATGTGAAACCCGTCAAAAATGAGGCGTCTACAGTTCTCCAAAATACCTACAAGTTAAATATTTATTTTAAAATAATATAGTACATAATATAGGTTAGGTACTAAATAGAGTAATTTCAAAAGAACATAAACAGTAATATGGTCCTGTCGAAATTAGATCTCAAAAAAAGCCACAACCACGGTGCAAAATAACGCAACTGGCAAACCGTTGTGAATTATTTTTAAAACATAAAACACTGCGAATTCTATCATAAAAACCTATAAATTACCATTTGATATTGATAAACTGAGAATTAATATCTGTGAAAAAAAATCAAAAGATTACCTGTCTAATATAGTTGTAGCAGGATAATATTGTTATTGATTAAACCATCACAGTCGACTTGCATTGGTCTCCCCTATACTGTGTACCTATACGCACTACGATATTATGTCGCACGACGAGGATTTCAATATTATTATCGATAAAATTTGTGAAACGGCCATGACGTTATCGCGATACGACAATGATAACACCGAAGCGCTTTCGACCGGAGCGCATCGAAACGCGAATCCGTCGCGTCAGCACGAAAATCGTCTCCCACATTCCGTCGAACCCTATTCCGGAAACGTCGTCGATAAAAATCTATTATTCTTCGAAAAACGAACACGATACGCACCTACACGTATTATTATTACTTAGCCATTATACGCATAATATATATAAGTACGCGCGCGAAGTCCGTTACGCCGTTTCCAAACAATATACATAGCGTGTGTCGTAGTCGTAATAATAATAATAATATTATAACGCGCATCACCGCGCGTGGTCCCGGACTTTAAAAAGGTTCAAAAAACCAAAAAAAAAAAAAAAGGGAAAAACGGTTTTCTAGATCACGAATCCCGAGGAGGACGAGACACGTCGTGTTCCGTTACTCTCGTTTATATAGACATTAAATGCAGGCGATTAAGTGTGCATATCCGCCGCCGCCGCCGCCGCCGCCGCCGCCGCCGCCGCCGCGCGTTTCCGACATGACCGTATTAGGTACGTCGTTTCGAGCGCGTAATACGGCCGACTTCGATCCGCTCGTCGTTCGCGGACGGGGTAAACACATTTTATGCGAAAAACGTAATATCGCGCTTGTAATAAAATAAAGGACGAATTCGATTTCGTCTTTTATGTACCTACACGTACGACGATGTAAAATAAAGAATATTAACAATAATAAAACCGTAAAACGATCTAAAACGAATTCCATATTTCTATGCACAGCCCGGATTCGTATACCGTTCGTTTCGACCGACGAGACGAGTATAACGGTCGTCGCGAGGAGATAATCGTACGACGTTCGATTATTTCGCCCGACTTATTGTTATAACTATTTACTCTTCGATCGACTTAAGCGTTGTTACACTGCTTTACCCCAAATCGGTTAATTCGTATCGTTAAAATATGTAATTTTTTTTTACATGTACGCACGTATTACTTTATAAAACTTTTAACCAAATGCTTTCATAACTTTAGATTTTGAGCGAATCTTTGTTCCCCTGTCAAAGAGCTTGACACTTTGATACAAAGTTCCTCGTGAGACGTTCTCATAATTGTATAGCAGTCAAAAATGCCAAGACACTTGAGGTCACAGATTTTATTTTAAAATCCGACTTGATGATGAATATTTTCAAATTATTTTGTAGTTTAAAAAATATAACGATTTTAATACCTATAGGCTTGAACATAAATTATTACAAAGATCCTCATAAGTTTTATTTATAATAATTCAAAAAAATATTGAAAATTCTCATTCCATCTTGACGAACTTGGAATTTTAAATGGAAATAACGATTTTTATTTAAATAGCTTTAGTTATTTTGTATATTTCAAAAAATACTTACTGATAAGACTTTTAGTCATAACGTAGATCATAATCTTATATATATCATAATTTTGTAGTTATTATATGTTCATTTCTGCTTATTATCATAGCTCCTATTTTTTGCGTTACAAAATATATACGTTAAATAACAAATCTTGAGTACACAAAAAAATATTGTTTTAATTTAGTTCTGTTAAAATATATGTAAATTAAATTGTTCGAATTACCGAGTTTTTAAATCATATATTGACTATATTACTATATTTGTAATATGTATAATGTGTTTAAGTAAAAAATCTATGAAGTTATCGTTAATTGATGATAAATTACGAATAGTATTTTATCCACGCGAATATATTACTTTTCAAAATTTCAACTGATACCCTTTCCATCCAACCTCGTTAACACCCTACCTTTCCCACAATCACATATCAAAGCAAAGCCAAAACGATTTTTACTACACATGTCCAGCATAAATATCAAGTTATTATAAACCTTTTTCAAAGTAATGATTTTTTTGTCGTTTTTTTAAGATTTTTTTATCATAGTTTATTTTTTCACTAATAAATTAATGGTCTAAAAAATAGTCGCAAGCACAGAATTTTGAATTTTTATTATTGAGTCTCCCTCCTTCTCATAACGTAACTAATTAATTATTTATTGAATTAACTTTTAATTTTCGGATGGCGCTTTACAATAATAAAAAATCTAATTGTAAATTCTCAAAGAGATTTTTTTCTATAGACCTTGATAACACGCAACGTGCACAGTATACATTATCAAATAACGGGAGCAAACAGTTTTTCTTAATTATAGTAATTTAAATTTTATAGCGGCGGGATATAAACTATAAATGTATTGTATACGATACGATTTATCTTTCTATAATCTTTACCATTACCAAATAAAGTTTGAAAAATAATAATTATTATTAACAAACAGTTAATCCGATAAATCATCTGCAACGTTTTTCGGAAGGAAAAATCACTGAGCTCGTGATATAAAAAAGGGACGATTTGCCGGGGAATGGGCTGTATAGCGGTCAGTGCAGAAATTAAAGAACTCTGATGTTGTAACATATATATATAAAGACCTATAGGCGAGTCGCCTGAAAATATAATGTGTTTACATTTTGTTAAAGCTTCTAAGATTGTCTAAGCTTCTTGGTTCTCAATCAACTGTGCTCGCATTTGGAGTCCTAATTCTCAAAAAGAGTGATGTAGAGGATCCACGGAAAAATCTAGATTAAATTGAGTAATAATTTATTATATATAGCATTGTTACTTTTAGATACAATATTATTTGGACCGTACAGCAAGAAAATAATAATTTAGAGTTTACGTTGGTTAAATAAATCAGAAAAAATAGTGGAACAACTGAACAAGCCACTTCAAGTACATATAAAAAAAAATGATGCGTATTATTAAGCATATTTTAATTCTGATGGTTTAAAAATAGTAAATGACAATTCAAAAAACATTCTGATACTACGACTTTAAAAATAAAAAAAAATATTCAAAGTTATTTGAAAAAAATCGGATAAATAGAACATTCTTTAACTCAATTTAAACATTCTGATATATCTCAAAAAATGTTTAAAACCACCAAAATATTTGAAAAATCCAATTTTATGACCAATATTGATATTCATTATAATTGAATATTTGATATGATTTTAATGATATAAGCTTGAGAAAATTCGGATGATTAGAACATTTTTTAACTACTGATCAACTATACTACTACTACTACTCGTTGAAAATTCTTTATTTTAAAATTGTCAGAAAAATAATTCGCTTTGGAACATAAAATTAAAAATGTCATTGAAAAACACGTTTTCAACATTAAAAATAATTGCGATTTAAAATCTTAAAAACATATTTTGATGTTGTTGCTCACAACGATAGCAAATTATGCAAAACAAATTTCTAAAAAAAATTGAGTTTATACCTTTTAATGAATTCTCTTGCTGACGATATACACTTTATTGACTAATATCAAAAGGTTATGATTACGTTATTAAAGCAATAATAAATTGTTATATAATAAAAAATAAAAAGGTCGTTAATAATAATATTTTAATAATCCAGAGGCGTATCATAATATTCTGCATACGTTTTTACGGACCGGGCCGAACGGTTTTTCTGCGCAAGCGTGACCTTAAATTGCCTACCCGTAGCGCCGTCACAGTTCTTTGACGACAATATTATTATATAATAACAGTATACGTCTGTATTGTACTATTATTACTGCCATCATTATATAAGGGCCTACGCCTATACGAGGCCGAGATATATTATTATTATGTACCTATACGAAATATGTGTTATAACGCGAGAAAAACGGCCACACACGAGGTCGGAGAACAATGTGTACGCGTCGGTCCCGGGGCGTATAATGTGCGCGCACACACTTCAAACATAATTTAGAGCAACGGCGGAGGCGGCGGCGTTGGCGGTTCGAGGAAAGCGGAATAAAAATCTTGCCACTTGCCCGCGCGCGTGCGTGCGAATGCGCTCGTGTTGTGAGAGTGCGAGTGTGTGTGTACACTGGGGACTCCGCCATAAGAGCAAAACCTTGTTCCCCCGACGCTTTTTCACTATTTTATTATGAACATTTTTTCTATATTATATGTGTGCGTGTGAGTGCGTGTGCGAGTTGTACACCGACGTCTTCTTTGTTTATTATTTCAGAGACACCCCATTTAGCCTTTTTCTTCAGTCTCTCTTACCTCCTCCCCCTCCCCCCACCCCTCGACCACGTCCGACCACCTGTGCGGGTATAATATATATATATATACATATTATATAGACCCGCGTAGGTACGACACTAAGTGTGTGTGCACATGCGATAATACGTATATAGTATGCTCTGCACACCGCGGCGGCGGCGTACGGATTTCGTCGATTTCCGAAGGAAGACGGCAACGATTTCCGCGCCGACCCAGCGAGACGGTGCCCTCGTCGATTTTGTATTTCTCTTTTAAAGCTGAATTTATTCAAACTCTGATTTTTGGCAGTTCCGAATACCTATATATAGAATATAAACTTTATATAAAGACCATAATATTATTATAAAAACACTCGGATTGGCTTGCCACCAATTAAAGATCATTCTGTTCTTAAACGAGGAGCTACCTCTAATTTTGATTTCAACGGTCAGTATACATCCGGTCAAAAAAACACTTTTCCACAGTTATTCTGTGATAATGTTATTATAAATCATACCGTACGTACTTTATAGTATGCTCAATGAACTGATCTTTTTAGTTTTCCTATGCGTTATTATCACGACATTTACTAGTCGTATACCGAGGGCTAGATTTAGGAGGGGGGCATAAAATTAAACTTTTAGGGGGCCTCCACGAAACACGTCCTTTGGGCCTGGGGACCTGGGGGCCTCCCAACCCTACATCCGGCACCGTGTATGCCTAATTATACAGTTTTTATATTATTTTCTACCAAGACAACATTGTTTTTAAAACACGAGGCACTTATTTTTAATAATAATATATCTGTAAGCAATTCGATGCGTTATGATGTATAAATAATGTTATATAATACATTAATAAAATTGAACTGTGTGATTAAGCGTTTCGTGTCGCGCGTGCACACACAAAGATTATGAAAATAAATGGTTATATTGGAAAAAATACGAAACTCCACACGTCGGCCAATAAATTATAAAATAGTTGTTTAACGACATTAATAAATACTTTGATGATATAGTTACGATATGATAATCGAATCGTGTTTGTATCTCGAAAATATCATTCCAATATTATCCAATTAAAAACCGTATAGCGACATTTTCGCCCGGTAATGCGTGTCGTAGCGATAAATAATATAATAATCTTAATTGAAACGAATCGGCTCTCGTATACTTACGATACATCATAAAAGCGCTACACGACTATTATATAGCACACGCGTGAAATCCATCAATAATAATCGATACTGCTCATCAGTTTTTTTTTTAACTGCCATAATACGGTTTATTCTCTGACCGTATAATAAACATAGCCATTGCAATAATGGTCATTAAGTCGATCGTCGATGTTCGCAGTGTTTACACAACGTTTAACGTGTAAACGTATATGGACTATATTATAATAAGTGGCTACACCCAGGGCCGTATTTAAAATTTAGGCGCCCGGAGCACCTATAAAAATACGCCCCCCCATTTTGTGGCAGAAAGAGGAGGGGGACAAGGCCACCCGCAGCGCGGGTGGGGGGGAGCTGAATAAAAAAAAGTCCATAAAAATTTATCGCCCCCAAAAATTTCACAAGAGGGGCAACAGCCCACCCTGGCCCTCCCCTAAATACGGGCCTGGCTACACCTAAACAAATGTTTAACGTTCGATTCGTTTTGACCCCGTTAAATAATAGTTTTTCTCAGATAAACGTCAATAAAATGTAGGTAGTAAACGTACGCGATTCGATAAACGATTATTGTTATTATTACGACAATATTATATTATGATGTAAACGCATCCGTCACGTCTTCTTCTAAAATAATAAAAAACCGTTACGTTTATAATGATCATAATATTATAGGTATGCCTATACCCTTTGTGAGTGCCAAAATATAGTATCATGATGTTTGTAAGTACAAAATTTAAGTAAAATACCTTACCTCGGAATATTATTATAACATAGTAAAATATTATAGAACGAGACGATGGGGGTTTTTTTTTCCACGACCCGCGATCGCGACGCGGAGACCGCGTTTTATTTATGTTGTTACACTTTTAATTAGTACGTTTATCAATAATACGTTTATTAATAGCAATAATTTTTGCGCTTCTCTCGCGTGTGCCGAAACGAATTCGACCCTCGTAGTGTTCACGCCTTAACCCCCCGGAGAGAAAAAACATTGCCGAGACGTTTCCCCCGCGGTAAACATTGCAATATATTGCCATGATAGCGGGTGGTTTACCCGGGGCAGTTATTACATTTATTTTTATTTTTTTATTTTTTATCAGGCCGTTTAATAATTATTGTTATCATACACACAGCACGACAGAGTTCGGTCGCGGTGTTCCGAACGCGCACCCATTACATATTATTATAATATTACATTTTACGATTCCGAATTTCGCAGGAAAAGCAGGTCGCGCTTAAATGTATACTTTGGAAGTGAGTAGACTTATTATAATACAGCGAGTTAACATGTAAAAAACTTACTGTATCGGGTATAATTATCAAAAACTTCACGCGCACAATTTAAATGAAAAAAAATATAAGTAAATACCAACAATGTCGAAATTCGGCCGCAAAAAAAAACGTTTTTTTTCGAGATTATTATTATTATTATTATCGTATGGTAATAATATGCAAGCATTACAAACTAGATACAGATAAAGATATATATATATAAATAATTCACGAAACGGTAAGAAAAAAATTTAAGACTGTGGGTAACTTTTCCATGTTGTCAATTATTTGATAGTTGTTTAAAGTTGGATGTCAAGTGTCCTTATCCATTTGACCGCGTTGTCAGTTGCATAGTGGAGTTCTTCCACTGTCCCGTTAAATGCATGGAGAGGACAATCACTTATAATATGGGAGATGGACTGTAATGGGTGGTCGCAGTCACAGCCCGGACTATCTCTCATTTTCCATTTATGTAGCATCTCTCCGGAGCGACCATGTTCTGTACATAGGCGATTAAGTGTTACCCACTCGTGACGGGCTAGTTGTTGATCAGGAACTGGACTATCCAGGCTTCTAATTAGGCTATACTTGTCTATGGTAGAATTCTGCCATTCTAGTCTCCATTCGTTCATACCGTCATACAGGTTATCAAAGAGCCTGGTTGTAGTTAGATTTTAGCCTAAGATTCCGGTTTGACGTGTCTTGATTTAATGGAAGGGATGTATTAGATAAGTATTTTGACCATTCTCTGCATGCAGCCTTTTTACGCCGGATGTGTGGTGGTAGAATATTGCAGAGGACTGGGAGCCATTCTATCGGAGTCAATTTGACAGTACCAGAGATAATACGCATAGAGTGATTAAGTTGAACATCGATCTTGCTTCAGTGCGAACTATTTAACTATACTGGGGAGGCATATTCAGCGGCAGCGTAGACTAGCGCCAAGGCCGACGTTCTTTGGGTGGGCATAGCTGCCCCCCAAGATGAGCCAGCTAGTTTATGAATAATGTTGTTTCGAGTTTTAAGTTTAGCAACAGTATTTTCGATGTGATGTTTATAAGTTAACTGTCTGTCAAGCGTCACTCCTAGATATTTCGGTGTCGGATCGTATTCAAGACTTTTTCCACCAAATTTAATTTGGGGCTTGTATTTTGACAATCGATTGTTTAAGTGGAATGTAGACACTACGGTTTTATCTGTGTTAGGTATAAGTCGCCATTTATGTAGGTAATCTGATATTAGTTTTAGGTCATTTGTTAATATTTCCTCGGTAACTTCAAACTTATTGTGTTGAGTAGCCAGTGTGATATCATCAGCATAGATGAACTTACGGGAATTTGTAGCTGGCAGATCAGATGTATAGAGGTTGAATAATATCGGGGCAAGGACAGAACCTTGTGGTAAGCCGTTGTTTAGGCGACGTACTTTACTTTGCAACTCTCCTAAATGAACTGAAAACATGCGATTGCATATCATGTTATTCAATAGTTTATATAGTGTGAGGCATGGGAACAGTTGGAGTATTTTTGTCAATAGGCCTGTTCGCCAAACAGTATCGTAGGCAGCTGATAGATCAACCAAAACAACTGTTGTTTTCATATTCCTCTGGAAACCGTTTTCCGCAAACGAAGTTAAGGCCGCTATCTGGTCAGTACAACTTCGATTCGGTCTGAACCCAGCCTGTTCGGCAGGAACAACCCGATCAATAGTAGGGCTGATCCGATTAAGAATCAGCCTTTCAAGCAGTTTGTAGCTAATACTCAGAAGTGCAATTGGACGATAACTCTGAGGGAGGTCTTTTGGTTTCCCCAGCTTGCAGGCTGCTATTATTTTGGCTTTTTTAAATATTGGGGGAATATTTCCATTCTCCAAAATGTTGTTAAAAAAGGAAACTAGCCAAGCTCTAGTACGTGGTCCAAAGTGTTTGTAAAACTCCGGGAAAATCTCATCAACACCGGCAGATTTCCCGGTCTTAAGTTTAGATATAGCCATGTTGATCTCATCTAGTGAAAATGGAGCAGATATCGTGTCTCGTCTGACAGCCTCTTTTTTGAGAATAAAGAGTTTTTTCTTAATATCCATAGTAAATTGTTTGTGTGATGGAGCTAATTTCAGTTAGACGGTTAGCTATGAGGTTTGGATTAATCTTTTTTCGAGATATAAACACGCTACACTTAGTTCTGTAATTTAGGAAAATATTTGTTCATTTTTTACGAGTATACGGTGAATTTTGTTTTTGAAATTGTATTCGGTATAGTTGCATTGAACTTCTAATCTTATTTTGCTGTACATAGAATTGGAAAATTAATTTTATCGTGTAGATAAAATTTTAAATATATAAACTAACTTTAAGTGAAAGCTTTGAAAGATAAAACTTTTTAAATTAATTTTTTAAAACCAAATGTTTAATTAAGGGGGACCGCTTTCTTCGACACACAATGACAAAGTGTATTTTATTTTTATGTAATCACGTTACTGAATATTTATGAAGCCGAGAAATTGTGTAAAAAGTATAAAAACCATGGAACATTTTTTTATCTCACTAAAGTTTTTTAAATATTTTTTTAACAAATAATTCCGACAGAATCGTCGTATTAAAAAAAAAAAAAAAATGCATTTTGCTAATCTGTAATTGCTTTTACACAATGACGCGTTTTCAAAATCTATAAATCAATCGCAACGACTTGAAAGTAATATATTAAAGTGGAATTTACGTGGCAGCGTCAGAATTTATTTCTGTTAGTAAATACAATATCTTTAATTACCATTTACCAATCGCTTATATATAATACCCGCTGTACTTGCAGCCCCTAAAATGGTTTTAAAATTCGGGTTCATTGGTCAAATTTAAATAGCATCGCGTTAACGTTTCCGTTTCAAAATATAATATGCAATCCATGTTCACGGTTTTCTAAATGATTAAACTTTAAACGACTTTTAGCGCGGAACGCAATCACTACGAAATTATATTTGAACAGCCGCGTTTCGAACATAGAAATAGTTTTGGGGATGTACACTCACATCTTTAAGAGAAATAGGTACAGCTTTAACAAAATAAAATACAACAACTATTTTCGCATGATCTTTTTTTAAATTCATTCGTTTTTTTTAATTATTTGTAATATCCCTTTTATAATATTGTTGAACGTTAGCCTCCCCTCATCCCTTACTAAATGCGCCAATACGCGGTCCATGTACGTCGGACTTGCAATGTTTCGACAAACTAGGTGCGTGTCCAAATTTTTAGAATATTTTTAAGTTAACGTTATTATTCGTATTGTATTAAACGTAATACATTTTTACTAAAAATATTATAAAGTGTGACTAAAAAAGAAAAAAACGAAATACGAAAGAAGTAACACGCCGGGCCGGGACGAAAACGGGGTATAATATTTCACGCGCGCGCGCCGAATACTCGACGTCGAACGGAAAAAAATGTGCTTTGCCCTCCATACCTGCTCATACATATTATATTTATATATATATGTGTTTAATACACGCATCTATATGATATTGTGATGGTCATTTAAAATGCACCGTAACGAAGTGTATGGCTCGAGAAAAAATAAGAATCGTTCGTGCACCGTAAATTACCTATTATATACACGCACGGGAAGGCAGTAAACTATATAATGCGCGATTTTTCGACATTATTGAATTATTTATTTGTACGAATATTATTGCGTTCTAGAAATGAAATAAAACGGGAAACGCGGCACCCGGAAAATGGAAATCAAAGCTCGGGTGATTATGTTTCAGCGGGCTTATGACGAAAATAATTTGAACAAACGTATATTATTTCCCGTGCTGCGCATAATATACGCGTACAACACTGCCGACAGTGTAGCTATTGTATATAAAACTATAAATGTGCCTTCACATTATTATAATACGGTGCATCCGAATTGGGTCCCAAGTACTAGGGTCTAATCGCAGGTACTACACTAGTTGGGTCCGGGATTTTTTCAGGTACTACACTAGTTAGGTCCGGGATTGTTCTAAGTAATTAACAAAGCATTTTTAATGGCAAAAAAACTAAAAACAATAAACTGTAAAAAAACATTTCAAAAAAAAATTAGGTACTTACCCAACTAGTGTAGTACCTGCAAAAATCCCGGACCCAATTGTTATAGCAATTTTTAATTCGGGACCCAACTCGGACGCAGCCTTATAATATTGTGTGTTTCGTATTGTAGGACGGACAGTATACTTATAATGTCATATATCGAAGGACATCCGGTCTAGTTCGTCAGAAGCGACAATATTGGTATAAAGATTTATTGGTCAAATCCATAATTCATCGAAAATACGATTGTAGGTCATACATTATGATACTTGTTTTTCGTTTGTTTTTAAAATTCAACGTTCAGCAGTGTTCGTTCGCGATCAATAAATTATAATAGTTTAAGAATGTTTTCTTATCTTTCAATTACTATCTTCAGGTATAATAGTGGCACTTCATCGCGGTCGTGTTATATATATATTGACCCGATGTGTTTAGTGACATAATGAAATACATTTTAAAATATTTGTATTTGTTTTAAATAAGTGGCTTGACATGCATCTGTTTGGTTCTGTTTGAATTGAAAGTGTATACTTTTATACGAAAATTATTAGTGTCCATTATGCATTTATGCTAATTGATACAACTATTTTGATCACATAGTTTTAATGCAATAAATAAAAATAAAAATCGAAATCAAGTACATAGATTATGTTTACTATTGATGAAAAGTAGTTTGACAAAAAGTATTATTGTCAAATTGTTTTTGATAGTTTATAAAAAGATAGTTCATATTTTGATGAAATGTTTTTTTAGACTAACTGTTCTAGATTCATATTTAAATCTTGCAATATCATTAAGAATACCAAATTTATCAAAAATCAAACTATTAAGTATTTTTTGTTTTTTTTTTATAGCTTCCATAGAAGTAAACCCCGTGAAAAATTTTCCCACCACACATATTTATTATGGCCAATATAGAGTCGTTATTCGAAACAAAATGTAAACATCTTTGCCGAATGACGTGCAGGGAAATCTGAGAGAGAGAGAGAGAGAGAGAGAGAGAGAGAACAACGGCACCAATAAGCAATAGCATTGATATTATACCATGGGTTGGCGTGAAAGGTTTATTTAAAATTGAAACACGCGCTGTAGAGGATTTACTCGGATTAGTGAATTTCGGCTATGGTGTTCGATTAACAGATTACTCTTATCGTAAACAAATTCACGAAGTAAACAATATATCAACAGAGGACAGTGTAATGCCTAAATAAATATCATAAATAAACAGACGCACGTTGCGTGTCGCCCCGCGCAGCCGTTCCCGTCCCGTTAAATGGTCACTCGAAAAATACGTTCATTGCAAAATCGCAATTGATATTTTATAGATTTTGAGTGAAAAAGAAACAAAACAATTTTACTATCAATTAGCTTGCAAGTCAGCTGTCGATTTTAAAAATGTTTTTGTTTTTATTGTACGTTAAGACTCTTTTTTGGATAATAAAAGCGTTTCACAAGTTCGACATTTAAATATTGAGAGGTGAAATAGTGTTTTGAAAAATACATTTAAACGAAAACCACCAAAAATTTCACTCTCTCACGTTTCGATTATCTGTTCTCCAGTAAAAGTCTATTAGACAAAGTCAATATTACAGTGATTACTGATTGTATATATTATGAAGACTGGGGAAATCTGGGATACATTAACTAAAATATACGATTTGTTCCAGCAGATTGTTTAGCCAGGCGGTAATCATTCCGAACTAGTCCTGATTAAAATAATGTAGTGGTTTCAGTGTGGTGAATAGGTACTTTCTTCGAACTTGTTCAAAAAGGTTTTGGTGGTTTTCTGGAACACACCAGTTGCCGATCAGAATGGTTTTTTCGTGTGTAATGATATATGATTTAAAACATTTCACGAAAATCACCTAACTTACATGGTGGTACTCTTCAAAAGGTATTTCTGTTTACTTAACCATCACTGGATATGGAGGATTCCAGTTGTCCCATTTTACCCCCGTGTACTCGTCAATGCCTAATCGACATCTCCCCTCCCTATACTGCAGGTAGTATTTTATGTCGTTGTACGAGTATAATGCAATATTGGCCCGTATAACTTTATAATACTGTCAAAAATCGACGAATACAACGAAATTCGTGAATTTATTTTAAACTATCGACACAGTCGTCCTCGGAAACTTTGATCGTCAGTCGATCGCAGAATTTTTACTAACCGACACCGATTGCGCCCCGTAGCAAGGAGCGAATTCAAACCGCGGCGACCCTCGAATTCCGCGAACTCTCTCGCTAGTCATCCCCCCCCCCCAGACCAACTCGTCGCTCGATGACGAAAATCGTACAGTCGCGTCGTCGAGATTTCGGCTGCCGACGACGACGCGGAGAAGCGAATTTGAATTTAGTGTCGCGGGGCTGTCGCGATAGGGTTGCGACGACGACGGCGTGTTCGTCGTGTGCGAACGGCCGCCACCGGCAGAAGTTTGCGGCGGCGACCGCTTAAAACTTAAATGACATCTTTTAACAAGATGAATGTCGCCACCGGAATTATGTACATACACGATATGTGTATACATATATATTGAAATATATGCGCGCATGAGTGTGCGGGTTACGCGGCGGCGGCGATACGACTAGAAGTATATATACGACGACGACGACGATGGTATATAATATGATATATTATATTATATATATAAGATATACCAGCCCAACTTTTGCCATTTAAAGTGCATATTACATTACGCAAAACGCTCCTCTCAGTCCGTCCGTCGGGGTGTACACATTATTATATATATTATTATTATAATGTGTATAAATAATACTCGACTTGTGTAAATGCGACGGGAGACCGGCGGCGGTGGCTTACGACCCTCTCTCTCTATAAACCCGTATAATATTATAATATAAGCACGCCGCCGCCAGCTCTCGCGGATCGCGCGATTCGGTCGATCAATCATAATATCATCATCACCAGCGCCGCGAGCTTTTCAACGCGGCGGCATATTATTTAACGTACCTATATAATAATATGATAGTAATAAAAATATACAACGACTTACCGGAGAATACATATACTCGTCATAATAGTAAGTACATCATCAGGCGGAGTTAAAAAGGAAAAATATTTAGTGCGAGAGCGTCCAGTTGTAGGTTAGTCAATAATATGATACGAGTTATGACGTAAATTAATAACAATCGAATACTTTACAATCGATAATCGCGGAATGCGGACCATTTTCGGTGGACAATTATTTGATGTTTCCTTCGCATATCCGTGCGACTAGAAATTGTAATAAATAAACAATTTTATGATTTTCGTCTTAAAGAAAATTGATAAGAAAATATGAACCTTTAAAAATAATTACTTTTAATTTGTATAATACTTAAAACATTATTTTATTGCGTCTTGAAGCTTTTGGAAACAGTGGGGGGGAGACTTTTGACACTAAATTCACACTGTCTTTCCTGTATCATAATTTCAAAGTATTTGTAATAATTTACACACGAACTATATCTTAATTCGTGAATTTACCTCTCGACGGTTTGACAGTTTAAACCACGGAATATAACCACATGGAAGATATACCATAGATGAGATGTCAATAGTCTGTTAAATTTTCGGACGAATGAGTGAAACCACAAATTTAACAATATTCTAGACAATTTTCTACAATCTGAACCCTCTGAGTAGTGGACGAAATTTCGGTGGTTGAGAGTGTCCGGTATTTAGAGGTTTCAATTTAATAAACAAAGGAAAACATTAGGAAAACATTATTATCATATACCTATAAATAACATTATTTAAAATATTCAATTATTATTATAATATGTATTTATAGGCTTCAAATTAGTTGAAAAAAATTGTTAGAAATACGAAATACGATTCTTATGTATCCAAATACTCCAAAAAATATTCTGTTTCGGAAAGTGAAATTAAAATGCATGTCTTCATTAAAAAAAAGTTTAAAACATAAAAAAAATTAAAACGATAAAATGCATGGGAAAATATTATAAGCTGTATTCAAAAATGTTGTATTGTGACGATCTCAAATTATGCAAAAAAAATATTTTCAAAACTTTTCGGAACAAAGAGTGTAGGCACTTAAACGGATCACCTTGTACATAAATACATAGGTAATATATTCCGGCTTGTTTTCGTGACAATCAAAACTACATTATTCATTTTTCTTTTCCCCTTCGCCTCCGTATTATTTATCGTCGGAATGGTAAGTATGTAGTTTTTTTCTTTGTCTTTCGTCGGCTAAGACCACAAAAGCTCTGCGAGTGTACTTGCGCTAAAACGACGACACGCACACACACACACACAAGCATCAGCTGGCTCGTCGTACGCGCACAAGAAAATACCTCTTTTTAACGACCTTTTCCCTCAAAACGTGGCGATTTCGATCGAATTCAATCGAACACGCAATTAAATCGACAATCGATTAAATTGTTGTTTTACACGCCTGCTACGATTTCACGACTAAAATGTATTTGTACGCCGCCGCTGCACTCGTGCGTTCGACAATCGACGTTTCCGATGCCGTTTGTCAAAATATTTCCACGTACAGAATATACCTATAATGATTGTTATAAAACATTTTCCGATAAACCTCGCCGAACAGTTTCTTTGCCACTGTAAAAAGGGTTATGCAAACGAATCGCAGATTATTTTTTTTTATTCGTCTTTGACTTACCGTTTTCCGCGACCGCAAAACGTTTATTTTGTTTTTATTGGAATAGTATTCAAATATCGTTTTCTATTAACGATGACCTTATACAGTCTTTGAACACACGACTTTTTGATTTGCTATAGGGGTTTTTTTTTTTTGTTGACGATAATATGATATTATGACGTTAAATACATATTTTCGATATTTTAAAAATGTTTGCCTTTCTAGCTGCTTCTAGGTAATTCGCTTGATTTGGACGACGACGTTCAATCGAACGGATGATGCATTTAGTATTGTGTACTGCGGTAAGTATAGGTATACCTATATATAATAACCGTAGCTGTACCGCATTGGATTCAAATATTATAATATTTTCGACTCGAAATAACATACTTTTTTCCATACTCGTTTCGACATACTACATAACATCACTCGTGGTGTAATTTAATATATTATACAGCAGTCTGTGTAGTGCATACGGAAGACGTATGTGATGGTATAGGTTCGATTGGAACTCGTTTTTCACCCATCCATACTTTATCTGACGTTTTAAATGTGATCGAAAAAACTACGAAAGTCAAACGAACCGATACTTGCTATCAATCTTGCACACTTTTATATATCATAGTTTCCTGCTCGTTCCGAATTTCGTATTTTATTGCCACTGTACAAAACACTGAGCCACGTCACGAGAAGTACCACAACAGTGTTCAATTCGTGATTTAACTCTCATTTCTTGGTTTAAACAATTGAATCGTTAGGTTTTCTATATTATTTGCACTCGGATTTGACTCACGATGATTTATCATCATAGTTATAATATTATCGTAAGGCAATATCGAAATTAATTGAGAAGTTTAATAAATCGTACAATTATGCAATATTATAGTGGCCTACTATAGTGTTGTTATGATTGAATATTATTTAGTATTGAATTTCGTCGTGTAAAAACTAAAACGTGAATATTAATTTTGTTATTATAATATAATGATTACAGTCGTTAATTATGACTACAAGTATACTCCTCTTCCGCTCGTGAAAATGTTAAAAATAATTTTCTGAGTGCTAAATTATATGCAATTATTATTATGCCAAGTTACGGTATCAATTAACGTGTATTCTTAATTTCCACGAAATACTCGAATTACTAAAACCACTTATTAATATTGCAAAGTATAATTTACCTCGAAAACGATAGGCGTATTACTATAATAATTGATAGGTGCGTATAGCCTAACGATAAATATCATCTGTTCGGTGTCTTTGCGCCCAGAGTGGCTTAATAATAATCAACGTACAAACAACGTTACGTCGTCGTTAAAATAATATTGTATTAGCACTCGGAAGGTCGTCAATACTGCGCGTCAGACAACACGATTAAAACTAAAATCGATTTCGGTATAAAATAATGTTGTTGAAACGATATTATTCGTATAATAATATTATTGTACACAGCAGTCGTTGTTTTCGATCGTTTCGAATCCGTACAACTAACGGCGCAACCCAAAATCCGAATAAAACAAATCGGATAAACACACAATATTAGAGGTATGTGGGTCGGCACTATAGGCATTGTGCAAAAATCAAAGAACTATAACATCATCATTATTATAGTACTATTATTATTATTATTATTATTATTATTATTATTATTATTATTATTACTGTACGCTACACGACGGCGACGGCCGAGTAGTATATTATTATCGCGTCTGTACATTGAAACCGTATCAGCTATCTATCAGTAGTACGCCATTAGTGTCGGGCAACAGAATTACATTTCGTTTGATTTAATATTTGTACATAATCTTGATGGGACGCCGCCGTGCGCAGAGCGGGGGAAAACCACAAAGGGTCCCTTTAATCACGATAATCTAAAACGGCAAATCCGATTTTCGCGCAGCCATATACACGCTGCACTGCGCTGCACACTCGGCGGCGGCCGCCGCTTTGGATCGTATCCAAAATATTGCATTATATTTCTGCGCCTACGACACATGATATATCATACGTCATTATATTATAATAATATTATTATTAAATCCTGCAGTGTTAATTATCCGCGCATCGCGACAACCGTTACCTTTGGTGCGCTGCCGGCGGCGAAGTGATTTCGGCCGAGTGCAAAGCGTATTTCGGATTCGGCGTGCGTTGTTCGCGTATTAAGTTGTAGCCGCCTAAGCCAATCATATATTGTGTCGAACTCGTATGAGCTGTCTGAACGTGTCTGAACGTCTGAACAGCAGTCGAGTGTTTAACAAATCACGTTTTGTTTTCGAGTAAGCCCTTTCGGAGATCGAAAGCCGCCTTCACGATGCGCACAGTGATTTCCAAAAAAAAATTATTTTACTCATTTTTAATGATGATAAAGTGTGATTCGATCGTTTGTATCGACGGACTAAACGGTAAGTGGTAACTGGTTTTTATAGACAAAATACGCCTCGAGCAGGATTTGGATTCTACTCTCTGGTACGTATATGGAATATCATTCGATGGTAACATTGTGGTATGAGCCGCTTACTAACAGCGAGATTCAGCCAATCGAGGCTCCAAATTGTTGTACGAAAATCACGGTTGGCTCTATTATACGTCGCAACATACAGTTTCAATATCAGTGGTACCTAACTAATTCTTTTTTCAAATATACCTATGCTCTTTACTCTATATTATGTATTTTTGTGTTGATTTGATGTATTATATCTTTAGATTATTTATTGATTTTTCTATGATCTAGGACTTCTTGTTGAGTTTTGAATAGCTTTATACTCATTTATAAATAAGTAATAAGTTAGTATACTTATTACTCGAATAAAGACACACTTCTACAAATACCAATAAACTAAAAAAAAATACATGAAATACTTATCGTTCCTATAGTTCCCTACATAAATGCATTAACTCCTGTTGAGGGAATTACTGATCAAATTAAAAGTGAATGGCGTAGAATGAAAGATAAGGCAAAATCTAATATTTCAAGACAAACGTAGGTATAATAATATAATACACAATTTGAGAAACGATACTCTTACGCGCACACGTATATACCACCTCGAGGCTAATGTGCCAGTAATTATTAATAGCCGCACCGCCGGCCCACACGCGGATAAAGTGGAAACAAAAATAACGATTTCGTACTTCGGCCGACTATTAACCATGTCATTATACCTATATGTAGCACAGCCGGCCGAAGGGCTATTCAGTAAAAATCAGGGTGTAGGATTTTCGACACCTCTGCAGCTGTTCGGGTGGCGTTTAATAAATATATACCTTTGATTTTGCCAAGTGTAATGCACTTTGAGTACCTATGTACTTATAAGGGTGAAATTAAGTATTTTTCACTTGATGTTATGTTAACGATTTAAGAAAATAATAGTGAATACTGTTAACATTTTATACATTTTTAGACCAACTAATTTTACAAAAAAAAAAATAATTCAGTTTATTGGTCTGCCGACAAGTCATATGCCCATACGACAGATATTATGAAAGATCTCGGCGGTTCAAAATCAGGCAAAGAGTTCAGTGTTTCAAAATCTTCACGCGCAAAAGCCAGATAAACACGATGGAGATACTTTTTATAAAATAACTAGAGCCCGATTTCAACTATCACTTTTTCAGAAGAAAAAAAAACTTATTTGTAGAAACTAAATATTACGTTTGTATAAATTTTTCTACTTATACGACCAAGGATACATATCATATTATCATCTATTCTGTAAATTATGGATGACAATATAAAATATATACTATCGTTCGAGAAATCAAATAGGTTTATAGGGTGATCCACTAAGTACGATCATCCCTGATTTTATTTTTAATCATGAATTTATTCAAATTATGATTTTTTAAATTTTTAAATAACTTATTTTCAGATATTTGAGATTTTTTTTACTACTTAAGAAGTGACCTGTGGTGATGCAAATTTTGTATTTCAAATAAGAACTTCCTTTTTTACTATACATTATTCATCGGATAATTTTTTTGAAATTTTTTATGTACTTAATTCAAAATTTAAACAAATAGTTTTTGAATTGTTAAAATGTTTAAACAAGGATAAAAGTCCTTATAACTAGTATAAGTAGAAATTCCAAAAATCAGAATTCGAATATATCCTTAACTAAATGAAAGATGGGAATGATCATGCTTTGCAAATCACCCTGTATACTTAAGAAATTCCCCACCGATTTAACTGTATCATCTCTTATTATACGGCTTGCAAACTTTCATACATTACATTATTACAACCACGCATATCGGCGGCGAGGACGAGTGAACAATATAATACCGACGCGTAGATTTGCGATATTATAATGGAAAAAGTTTTAAAAGGAGAACGAAAAGTGGCGCGGGCTATACCTTCGTATTTGAACGTTTCGATTGTTTTTTTTTTTGTGTCATTTAAAATATTAATATATTAATGCTGGAATCTTGCCGTCCGCTACTGTTTATACTTACACCTACCTACTACACACACGCACAATGTTTAACCGTGGACAGCGTTAAAAGTTTTTTTTTTTCCAAAGTACCTTTCCGGACGGACGTGTAAAAGTTTATGTTTCGTGTAATTCTTAAGCGTATCTAACAAATGGACAAGTCACGTTGTTTTTTTTTTCTTCGCATACCTACATAAAAAAGTCTCGGATAAGCTATTATTATATATTCGTAGGGGTTTCGGGGTTAAATGGAGGGGGGAGGGTTGGGGGAAAAACGGAACAGACGCTGCTGAGTGCGCGAGTTATACACACGCCATCGCCACTTGCAGCGTTCCGGGCACTGTTGTTATAATATTATTATATTACACGGAACAGAACGTTTTTACGAGGAAAAAAGTCGCGCATAAAACGTGAACTGCAGTCTACGCGCGCGGAGTAAGTCGTATCGTATTAGTCAATTTTTTTAAAAATATTACTCTTGCGCTCTTGGTTTTTTACGCTCACCAAATCTCTCCGTGTCCTCTCATATACCCGGTACAAGCAGTATTTATACACGTGGCAGGTCTGAGATAGATTCAGCACCCCAACCCGCACCCCCCCCCCCCCCCGCGAAATGTCTGGGGACGTTTTTGAAAACCTAGTGTTTTACCAATATCCATTGGTAATACGAGTTTTTAAAAAATCTATTGTTGTTATTATTAATATAGTATCCGTAAACATATTTTATTTTTCTAGTAAAAATGGACAAAAAGTTTGAGCGTTACATAATAGACCATAAAAGTACCGAGTATACCTTGAAAAATTAGTTTAGAAATTTAGATTTATTTTTTAAGTGTACGCTATTTTAGTAAATTAATAATTTAATTTATTGTGTGCACAAAATATTACTGAAACATTTTCTACTTTGGAAAGAAAGACATTTTAAACAAAAATTCGTAAATATTTTATGCCAACAATAAATTAAATTATGTTTTTACTAAAATAATAAACAGTAATAAAAAATATAATTATCTTATCAAAACCTATTCTTTCAAACATAAAACTCTATTTAAATAAAAAAGAAACGACGAATCGCAGAACCCAAATTAATAATATATTGTAGCCTAAAATGTTCATTTTTTCTTTATTTTCAGCATCATCATTATGGTGTAGAAAATGATAAACATGACCCATGTTTTCGGGTAAGTGTCGTGTGCGTAATAATGTGGTGCTCAATGAATTTTCCATATTAATTATCAGGATTATTAAAAAAATGTCTAAATGCATAAAAATCTAAACTTTCAACATTTGAAATCAAAACATCTCATTTTTTATTTGTTTTGTACCCGCTGTGGTATTCTTATTCATTATTTTTACCCGCCTCATTCTAAATTAACCTTCGGTTCGCCCCCGTGTTTCGTATATTACAGTGGCGTAGCCTGAAAGGGTCGAAGGACGGGCGCACACTAGTTGCCTCCCGAAGTCAAAAAGGTCAATAATTTTTATACGAATTGCCTCCCGACTACATACGAGTTGCCTCCCGGCGTACCCCAAATTTTATCGTATTGAATAGGGTCTAGTACTAGTAATCTTCTAATAACCAGGTAATAAATACACAAGTGGTTCTAAACATCTTCAAACATATTATCATGTATCAAAATAAGTTTGTAATTTCAAAGTCATGATTTATTTTGAGTCTCCGCATCCTAATATATATAAATTTATCAAAGTTTTAAAACTAATTCAGACTGAGACTGTAATTTTAATACAAAGTTCTAATAAGCCTAAACTACATGGTCGATTACAAATTAGAAACAAAATAATTTTCATTGATACTCAAATAAAAAAGCTAATTGAAAAAAAAATATCAAATTTTGAGTACCTACAAATATTGGCTAAAAAATATAAACCTAAGCAATGTTATAAATAATTTTTTATATTTTACCTATTTTATTTGGCTTATTGACTAATTTACTTATTATTTTTATAGTTGTGTTATTTTTATATAAATGTCGTATATTATACCTAAGACTGAAAGTTTTTAACTGAACAATTTTATATTTTTAACAACTTAATGACTTAGTATAAAACAATTTATAATGTACCTATAATATATAACACATGTGTTATAAAATTATAAATAAAATTATCAATTAATATTTGTTTTATATTATTGTTGTTTATATTATTATTGTTTTTAATATAATTTTATTGTGTACCTATTTTTTGTGTACATGTACCTATATAATATATTATATACCTAAGTCTCATATTTTTAATAATAATAAAATATAAAATAATTAAAAAATAAAATTTTATAAATTCATCTATTTATGTCGATTTTTTAGTGAAGTTTATGAACCACTACTTAATTCTATACAGGAGGCAACTAGTGTGAAATTCTTGGGAGGCAACTCGTGTATAATTATGAACTACCTGGTCATCGGAGGCAACTAGTGTATATTAACCTTTATATTTACGATAAGGATGGGAGGCAATTCGTATATTTCGGGAGGCAACTAGTATGCTCCGCGAAGGACAGGGGAGCTGTGCCCACCTCGCCGTTGGCCGTATTAACTTAAAAAAAGGTATTAATTTTTTTTTTTTGTCTTTATCATTAGTTTAAAGTTTTATTTTTAAAACGGTGTTACAGTCGAATCGGCACGAGTGCGCGCTGATGAAAATTTAATTCAAAAGTTAGGTATATCATTACGATTCGCGGGGATTTGAACGGTATTATACAGGTACGAGTCGCATAATTTTTCCGCCGCGATGGTCGCTCGACGATATCAGTTTGCGATTGCAGCAACGCAGACGGCATAGTAATAATAATAATAATTATATGTCTCTCCGAAGACGTTCGCCTCGGAGTGAAACAAGCGCGCTCGGTGGCACTTACAAAGTTTTCCGGTTGGCCATTGTTGTTTTCCCGGCGTCGTCGCGCGTCGGCCGAAAATCTAATTACAAACAAATTAAAAAATAATAATAATAATAATGTTCTTCCCGACCGAATCCGCCAGCTCTATTCGTGTACCTAAATTATTATAAAGGTACACACGACGACGTATATATTATATACGAGCCGTGTAATAACGACGACCGTCCGAACGAAACTTTTCGCCGCCGAGAGGCGCGGCGCCGTAATAACTGGCAAAAGCAAACTATTTATTTCTAAAAATTAATTTTCGTATAAATACGATGCTTGTTATAATATTATGTTTTTTTTACGTGATTGCATTTTCAGAAATATTGAGTGAAAAATGAATGAGTTAAAAATATTATTTGTGTCGACTAGCCCCACACTTCCCCATCGCTTATAAATATGACGTAGTTATATGTGGTTATGCGATGACCGGTTGTCGCCAGAGATATGTTGACGGATAAAACGAATTCATAGCTCGAGATCGTTTCGAATCGGATCCGATGTACAACATTTTAAAATGCGCATTTGACAATGCGCCGCCGTCGCGTGGTGATAATTAATATAAAGACGGGGAAGATTAATATTAAAGCGACGATGACTGAAAAAAATTGGAACTGAACAAAAAATAAAAATATTAATTATATTATTTATGATCGCATAATTTTGTATAATTTTAATAGTGCCGTAGACGGTTTGAAATATTCATGAAAGCATATAATAGTAACACGGTTTTAATTAAAATGTTCAGCTAGAAAATCATAAATATCACGTCGAAAAATTCGAATTTTTTATGCACGATAATATAATATTACACACTATTATTAATATATGAAACAGACCCATACAAAGACGTACCCTTTTTGCACGCGTTAATTAAGAAGAATAATTTGCCACACGCACAACATGATAGAATTTAAATATATAAGAATTGAATTATAATATTATTATGAACTATATTGAATTTCTTTATTAATCTTACAATATATTATTAATATATTCAAACAATCAATTAAATTGAATAAGATATTTTTTAAATTTTTAAATCGTTCTTTCGTGAATTTTTTTTTTTTTATTTGTAAGACGGATCAATAAAATACTCTGTGACATAATAATAATATTATCGTTGATAGTAATCGAAAAAAAGATAAATATTTAATTTGTGTAATTAAATTGTAGGTATTGTTCTAGTGTAAATTGCTTATTTAGCGCGTTAATATTATAGTTCGCTCTAAAATCTTCGCACTTCTCTAGAAATATTTTATACCCACTCGGGAATGCGCAATATCAACTGCACTATGCAGCCACCCCTTTATTTTTCATTTCTTAGTAAATAAATATTAATAATCATATCTGAAAATATTTGCTTACCTTCAATTTGCGAAGACCGTAATATGACCTATACATTATATTTGTTTAATACACCCCATAGGATTTCTTCTTGGAAGAGAGGTATGTATTCTAAGAACCCCTTCCTCTCAAGTTGCCATAAAGTTGTGATAACTTTAACACGATACAAAATGATGTGAAACCCGTCACCTGGGAGGTTAAATATTTATTAGTTAAACAATATAATGACTGGTTAAATTGATGTGGTGGTGTTAAAATAGATAAATTTGATCGAAGGACAAAAATAGGTAGTGTAGGGTGCTTAATTGAAATAGACGAGTCCTCTCCGAGGGAAAAGAAAGTTTCGCCCAAGTCAAACCCAACGTGGTGACATAATACCACGCCTAAACACCCGACGACCTTAGCATTAAGTTCTGTCTTTGACGAAGAAAACCAAGAACATTAATCACCGAACAATTATTATTATGGAATACGTGTACGAGGGTTGTGCAGGGTGTTCGGCTTGTAACGCAGATTTCTTAATATTATTAATAAACGTGACAGAGAAACGTTATTTTCTATTATCAAAGTAGAGATTGGGACAGGTTCCCGTAGTTTGTAGTGATGAATGGAAAGCAAAAACTGTTTAAGAAGCCGTGGATTTACACATAAAACTGTGAACCATATCGACAATATTTCCTCGGTCCGGTTGTGGCGAATTACATTTTGCAAATCACATACCACAGTGTTAAAAATATGTTTGTGTCCGTCAAACCGATTTCGAATTCAAAATCGTACTGTTACAAAATATCGTATACGGTGCTAACGCGTTCGTTATATATGCCATTCGTCCGTCCACAGTTTTATAAGTAAACCGGTGTTGTTCGGGTTGTTTTTTATGCAAATATTACGACAAGAGGTACATTATAGGTATTATGTTCAAACGATATCGCGTAAAACTGCAATATTGTAATGACTGCGTTTTCGTTTCTGCTCTGCGAGACTATGACGTGCGAACGTGGACGATTAGTGATGAAAATCTGTACATAATAATAATATGCACGGCGCATATGCAGACGGACACTCGAACACTCGTTAGGGCGAAAGACAGTATATCGTTTTAAACAAGTGACAGCGACAAAACCGAGTAAATAAATAAAAAGCGAGCGTAAAATATTTATAGGACACTTTAATATGCATTTTTTTAACCGGCGTCTCTTACGGACAACTCTTGCGGGCTTCGACATTTTTCTAAAAAAAAATATGTGCTACTATTTTTTATCATTATTTTTTACTTTTTATTGACGAATTCATTTTTCATTCTTTATTCCATGTTAGAATCATTTTCGGAATACTTCGATATATTATAAAAGTCGAATTTCGGGCGAGTAGTCTATGAGTTATATTATATATCATAGGTATTTCAAGTCTAAACGAGAAGAGTGGAGTGATGTAATAGTTGTATTATAGTTATATTAGTTATAGTGGTGTCCCGCAAAATGTTGGTCCGCTACTCCACTAGTCTTCACTTAAAATACTTATAATTAATTTAACTAATTATTTTAATAGACCGATAAAATCCGATTCTGCTCTGGAAAAAAAAAACTAAAAATGTAGGTATATGTTGTCATTCAAGAATTAAAAATCTTTAAAAAAAAATCACGATAAAAAATAGTACGAAACAAAATTATTTCCCAAAAATGATGTTTTGTAACGACTTAACAATATCTGAAAGAAACATTATCAAGAAAACCAGGAGTATTTCTTAAATAATGACCACGTCTCAAGTTAAACGGATCATCCCGTATACGCGTATTGTTCGAACAGCGCTATTTATTGCGGCATTTATTTAGTTTGACGATCCCAAAAATCAAAATTCAAATTACAATGTGTATACATATTGTGCGTTATCAAACGATAAAAAATAAAAACGCGGGCTAGCGTGCTTCGTGCGAATCGCCCTGTACAATATTGTTATAATAATATAATATATTATATACTGTACACAGCAGATAATATTATGTATTTTGTTTCCGAAACATCACAACAAAGTTTTACTCCATTAGTATTGGGCATCGCGGGGACAAAGGGGGGGGGGGGAAGTTGCATATATGTACTGTTATAATAATAATATATAGACTGTAATACATAATGTTATTATAATATGTTATAATATTATTATAACATACACACACGAGCGCGCTGCAAATATCGCACTGGCGTAATTTCGTTGCCGCGCGATTTTGCTTTGTTCCCGTCCGATCGAAACTATTATACATCAATTCTGTATTTCTCGGAGCTCTCTCTGTCTCTGTCTCTCTCTCTCTCTCTCTCTGTCTCTCTGTCTCTCTGTCTCTCTCTCTCTCTCTCTATCTCTCTCTCTACGTATATTATTATAATATGACCAAAAAACCGCCTTTCTAAGACCGTTTGTTTGTTTGAAGATTCGCATTTAACTCTCCGGCATGTGTGTGTAGTAGTAGGTACCTATAATATAATATGTATAATAAAATATATGTATACGAGGTGTGGCTGTATAATAGCCGACAGAGTGACAATAACGATGAATAATGACTTTTGATCTTCTATTGAGAAAGTAGTTCTATTGATTGTTATTCGATATATTTTAATCGTAGTTTTTTTTTCACTTATACACACTGATGGTATATCGTATCGTAAAGCTCCTGCGGAATGCAATGATGCACTGTAGAGAGAAAAAAATGCATTGAAAAAAAATATATTTCAAATCTTTCGCGTTTTAGAAATGTTCGCATAAAATATATACGAACAAAGTCCTGCAAGCTAACTAAACATTTAGACTTAAAAATATTTACACTCACACATGAAAAGTTATTTGCAAAAAAAAAAATACCGAAATTGACGAAATCACCATTCATATAAATGCAATTAAACTAAATAAAAAATCTAAAAATGATAAAAAAAAATGCAAAATACAATTTTTATTATACCGTTGTACAAGTAATTGAAACTCGATACCTACTAAAAAAGACAAAGAACAAGGAAATTTATTGTAAACGGTAACAACTTCACAGCCCTAAATGTAAACGTTTAAGGAAACAACCAAGGATTAATAACAATACTATAATAGTGTCGAATGAGAAGATTTTTTTGCTGGCTTTTAGATAAAAATATGTTTACACACAATCGCAAAATGCCACCTATCGAGGTTCGCGGCTAAATAATAATTATAATGTTCGTCAGCTACCCATAAAACGTGTACAGGTACGTCGTTTATAGTTTATATTCTAGGTAGATCCACGGGATAACTTTATAATCGAATGAATTCTGAAAACTATAACATAGCTTCAGTATGCTTTCGACTAAGGACAATCGTAATTAAATTCCCATAAAATACTATAATATCATTTACATAGCTTTTTGCTCGCTCGCATTTATTCAGTAAATATCGGGCAGCCCGACCAATGGTTATGGGCACGTTAAAGTCTAAATGCGATGTGAACACACACCGTACAAAACGTTATTGCAATTTAATAATATTATTATGTGCATATTCTACGGTAATACACGTTTTTTAAAAATTATTTACATATACGAGTTTAAGCGACGGATAAACAACGAGTGCGCTGTATAATAATACGAACAGTGTAGTTAATGTACCATATAATAATAATAATATAAATATTTAATAATAATAAATTGTGATTTACTAACTTGTTGTAGTGTAATTCCTATCCATTATTAGTAGTGATATTGCAGTCGCATGACATAATCGTTCGAGCGCAGTTTCAAAAAAAAATAAACAAGAAAGTTAATAATGTAAGCAATTTTTAAAGAAAATATTTTTAAAAATTCGTCTCATAACGAGAAAAACGTTATTTTTCAGCTCACTCGAGTATTCTTGAGATCGGCGTACAGAGGTTATTAAAAAAAAAAAGAAGCGAAATTTCATTTTAAAAATGTACATAAGAGTGTACACTGTAGTGTCGTAAAACTTATTCCATACTAAAAACTATACAACTTGGCATAGGTTTACGTCTTCATTGGATAATAATATTATATAAAACTCCCGAGGCTCGGATCATGTAAATATGTCTTATGTTATTAAAAAATAAATCGTTTACGTCGATTTGATCGTCTGACGGACGCGTCGACAGTGTCACTCAGCATTTTCGCAAATTTGTTTTCTAAACCGTCCCGGAGACATCTACGCTTAATGTGCGTATACAAGTGAGTGACGAATTCGTTCCAATTATCGAGTAGTCAAACGCAAAATTGTGTTTGGAATATTCCAAACGAGGTTAGTGTCTCGGCTTCGTCTCTCTCGCGAATCCAACAGGAAAACGAAAAATGTCTGTATTTTGATTTTTTTATCATTCAAATAATATAATAATATGACGTGTAATGTCATTAAATCGCCACCGATTATTTTAATATATTTTATACTGTCAATGAATTATTTCATTATTGCGAGACGTCTACGTTTTTTTTTTTGCGGTCAATGATTCCACACGTTTTTATTTACATTATTATACTTCTTGTACAATTATGGCACGCCCGTTTTTAGATTATTTTGCTTCTTACGTTCCGCCTTTTAAATATAACACGAATCACAGGTTCGTTTTGCTAACCGTAGACGACGCTCGTACTATAATTACAGAGTAGTACATTTTTTTGTTTTATTCGCTCACTGAACTGTCGTCACTCCTTCGTAGTAATCTCGTCCCGTCGCTATTCTCCTCAATAGTTGAGACAAATTAATTACGCGTTTGCGATGGTACAACTGGCTACAAATTACAATACATTTTACCGTGAACAACAGTGCATTTTTTAATGTGCTAAAAACACTTGCTCTTATGCACAGCACAATAGGAAAATCTGCACTGCAATTTTCAAAATATGCGAAATCGTGTGAAATAAACTTAATTCGATCAATTCACAATTACGTAGGTACTCGTCTATCTGCAAAAATATTGTATACTGCAGACAAACGTACCGTGTTAAAAAAAAAATAGATCGGGTTCATAAAAATAAAATCGTTTTTGACAGATCTTGTGCAAAATAAACTTTGCATAATATACAAATCGTGTATTAAAATACCTTAAACAGAAGATGTACCGTCGAGCGTACGACATCGCCCTTTGGCCTCTAGCCGTCTTATTGCAGTCGCTCCCTTGACCGTCGCGGCCGGGCTTCCCTCGCTGTCGTGGTCGTATACGGAATAATAGGTCACACTCAACACGCTAGTGTGGGCCCCCAAAAAGAATTAACAATCAATTAATTAAGAATACAATTTTTTTGTAGCGTACCAAATCTCAATATAAGATATCAAACGGTTACCTTACTTCCTTTTTTTTTTGTTTTTCCCGACGTTCTTAAAAACTTTTGAGAATTTTCAAAATTAGCTTCCCAACTAGATTCACTTCCCCGCCAGAAAAGATACTGATGAAGAAAATCGAAGCATTATTTCGACTGCATATCGTGTGTACAGACAGAAAAAAAACACCCACACCATTGTAAAATCAATACATTAAAAAAATCATTAAATTTAGCTCCGCAGATGAACAATGTATAATACTGTTTATCTCAAACATTCAAATTTTAGAGTGGGATTTTTTTTTCTATTTTCATTTTGTGCAAAATTTACGAGCGCTTTACATTATACTTAACGCTTTGGAAAATGAATCATCACAAACTGAATAAATGTCGCCGTCGCCGTCGTCGTAACGTAGGAATACCGATTATGTAAAAGTTAAAAAATAAAAACAATACTTTTTCAAGTAGTTTCGTATAAAATAGTATATATACCTACTTAGTAAGTATTTGTAACGACGATGCCGACGATACGTCTTGTAGTGTATAATTTTCTAACGGCCTGACGGTAAAAGGGGATGGGGGTGGGGGACAAAGTACAGAATAAAAAGGGAAAAGAGCAGAACAGTGTACGTGATGGAATCATGAAGTGGAGGACAAGTGGGACGAGGTAGAGCAGAAGTTTTGGTGAAATCGATTTTTTTCACGAGTATATACATCAGAATAATATACAGAAAACGATGGTTGTTCGACGTCGTCGCACGAGAGCAGTTCTAGACATCTGTCCCGCCGCCGCGTCGACACTTATAAACTAAACTATGTAATATAATATATCATATTATACTTACAATAAGTTACCTACATTACGTTATGCGCATAGGGTGTCACAGGTGTCGACGGCCAAACGTTAAGACCCGAGTCTTGCAGGACTGCGATCGAAAACATGTGTACCGATTTTACAAACACGAGGCGTGTTTGCTGCCCTGGGGGTTTCACTTCCGGTAAAACCCATTTCGTCTTGGTCGACGAGGTCGGTGATGACCAGTTAAATATAGGATATTCGCGGGGGGAAGAAGTTTGTTTCTTTTGAATATAATATTTCAACCGTAGCTCGCGGGAGCACGAGTGGTACGTATTTAGGATTTTAATATTACAAATAAATATAGATCGATCCGAATAATAATTGTCAATACATAAAAGTTTATTATTACTTACGAACAAAGTTTACCGAAACGTGAGGCTGTCTCGGAGTTCAGGTGTGTGCGTGACGGTAATCGCGGAGAACTGCAGCCGTTCTCTTACACAATATTGGTGTTTGGCCTTACACATTCTTACGATAATAAATGTGGAACAAAACTGCGGAGAGACTTAATATCTAGTCAGCACACTGTACACACGTCGCGTGTATAAGATAATACATAATATGTGCCCATTGTACATATTATTATACGTTTATAAAACATAAGTATATAATGAATCGTTACAATCTCCAGACTCGTCACCTGTTGTAGTCGACAAACTCGGCGCTACGATCGTTCCACGGGAAATATAATATGGTACTACCCCGGGTGTACGTGCCATAGCAGGCGCCTTTTGAAATGCCCCCCCCCCCCCTTACAAATACGTTTGGAATGACGAAGGATGACGATTTTAGGAACCGACTCGACGACGACACCGCGCTGTCGTTCGTCACTGAAGTTTGACTGCCGCGGCCAGGGACGCACCGCGCATATTAATTTAATACAATATAATATTAGTGTATAATATTATTTAGTAGCAACGGAGGCGACGGACTTTGGCCCGGGCGAGTGAGCCGGCTCTGATCGAGAGAGAGACGACGACGACGAGCGACGAGCGACTTTGGCCGGCGCGACTCGTCGCGAATAATAATAATAATAATAATTAATATACGTAATTGCGGATTCGGTGGGAACCGCGATCAAATGAAATTACGTGCGGTCTGATTAAAATAATATAGTCCTGCGAACTTTACGAAACCATTTTTGCCGTCTCCGCAAATTGTTTTATCATTTACCCGTCCAGAGGATGATATTATTATTATAGTGTTCGCGCATAATTATTACACATACACAACAAGTATAATAATATGTGCCGCAATGTGTGTGCATAATAATAATATATCCCTTTTATAATCGCGTCTCCTATCCTGCGACTGTCCCATAGGTGTGTGTGTATATATATGAAAGCTACAAGCGCTAATCTATTTCGAAAATATAGAACGGAAAGACCGTCGGCGTTCGTGCAAGGTAATACACGGCGGCGGCGCGTATATTATAATATAATATAATATGAATATATTTCGGACAAAGTTTTGTCCTTCATATTTTCCATCAAAACTTTATTAAAGCTTCTCGTTTGTTATTTTATTTATTTATTATTATTATATATTTTTTTTTTTTTTTGTAATTGAGTAAAATTAATTTTGTTTTCAAACTTTTTCGGGTATATTATGCATTATGCGCAAAAAAATTAATTATTGAAAAACTAAAGATCTCTAAAAGTGTCACGCTATAAACACGGCCGTTTTGCGAGCTAAACACAAACGCGTGACGTAATAATTATTTTATCAGGAACTCGAACTACATAACGTTCAATTTCGGCAAGAAATATTGGGCAACGGACGCTTTGACAACAATCATTAACGGCGCAAACAGTGTTAGGATAATTTATCTTTGAAGCATATGTTCGAACATAACGCAGCCGCGACATTGTGTCGATAAATATTGCGAGTGCGTTGACAAATGTTTGCACCAATTTGTTTGTGTTTTGGAAAAACTAATATAGTGTAAGTATAGTATAAACAGAACTGTAATGTAATGTATGTGTTTTTCAGGTATAAAGAGTTTAAAAAAAATGTTGCCCAACGTTTAAGTTAAAATAATATAAAGTCTATAACTATACAATATACATATATATATAAACAATATTATTATTATAATACACCTACGAATTTTATATCTGGTCAGTGGTTATACGTACAGGTAGATATATTTTAGTCAAATTTTGAGGAAGAGATTAATTTTTTCTAAATAATTTATCCATTTAAATGTAGGTTAACGAATCTGCATAACAACGCTCTCCCACTTTCAATAATGTTATAAATATATTTTTTCCTTGCACACGTGTATAATATATATTATAGAATATAATATTATGTTACCTCTTATACAATTATCAATAATACATAAATAAATTATGGTGAATTATAAAAAACCCAAACAAATAGCATTTCTATAACAGCAGAAAATCAAAAACGTCTTGAACAGTTACATTTGTATTCAATAATTCCCTTTATAAAAAAATATGATTTTATTTTCAGGTCGGGCCAAAGACCATACACCATTGAAAAACTTACCACCCGCATTTCGTCACTTGGTTTAGAGCTATTTCCCCAACACACTACAGCCCTGATTTTACGACCTCGATCTTCCGAGAAAACGTAACCTTTTATAACCTTCTTCTCCCATCGGCCTCATCTTACATCTTACATCTGATTCATTTAAGCTTTTATTGAACGACTTACTCCTCAACTAACACATAGGTACTCCAAAACGACCCTGCGAATTGTGACATTCTCCGTCTCCTCTTCAACTGCCACGAACCGTTGTCGCAGATGTCTCTTTTCAAATATTACAACATCTCTCCTGCAGTATTCGTAATATTTTCTCTTTCAGACAGAAAAAAAACTCTAATTATTTTCCCAATAATTACATCAATCCCCGGAGCCATAATACAAAGGCTTTATCGTTTAATTTTTGTATGTTTATATTTTCCAACGTAATGCATTACCACTTAATATTGTGAAAACTGACTGTAAGAAAAAATTCAAGTGGCGAAATCATCGGCGTCGATACGCGTGTACTGAATACGATTCGAGATTTCGAGACAATGTCAATCGGTAAAATTGAGTCCACGATGCTCGTGGTTTGGAAATACATTTTTAAATAACAATCGGGTAAAATATGCCGCCAAGTCTCTGTATCCGTAACGGCCGCGACGACGAGTTGTCCGGGACAATGAATTTATACATTTTTTTTTTTTTTTTCCACTAGTAATGATCCCGAATGTTTGTTTGCCGAACATGACCAAGCACTTTAACATCGTTTTTCAAACGTCACGATAAATCACCGACCGACTTCATTCCGTCGGCAAGACTCCGCGCGCATTCGGATGTATTATATTATGTACGTTATACACAAGTCAAATCGCGACGGGATTAAAATTCCTCCGGCGGCCGGTCCACGCCGACTGCGAGGAGACGAATTTTTTATTATATATTTTATCGCCGCAGAGCCCACCCACGGCACACAGGCTTCCGGCATCGACTGCACATTACACGCCTGCAACGGGACTAAGGGAAGCGGACTCGTGGTCTGTAGACGTGACAGATGTCAAACCTATCAAAACTTTGATTTGATTTTTAATCACACGATTTGTTTTCGCCGATATGATATAATTGTGTTGTAAATTATTTAGTCTATGCTTCGATTTCTGTCACGACAATAATAGATTTTTACTTTTTAGACCATTCCTATTTTTGATAAAAAAAAAATAATAATCCCGATTGCTCCTCCGGCGTACGCAGAACGGTTACACAGTCTGTACACGACAAGCATGTCGTCATAGCGATACATTTATGTATGACATATATTTTTTCCGGACTCGTGTACCACCGCCCACCCACCACGATAGTACTCGCGTATTCGTTTCATTTCATAATAACCAATCAATAGCACAAAAGCAATATAGCGCATATATCGATGTATAAATAATGACTGCGTTAAAAAAAAAAAAAAACATCCCTAACGGTGTACTCGAGCTTGGGCCGTGTGCCTCTCCGACGACGGTGGCGGCGGCGGCGTTGTCCCGCGAGAGAAAGTTTTTAAATAATTTCCATCCGGAACTTTGCGCGAACAAACGGAACCGTCAGAATCCCGCCGCGCGCGTCTCGAGTTTATACATTTTTCTCGTGTGCCGTGCGAACATAACGCGGAGCGATTTCTCAGGTTTTAATAACACCTAAAAGTTTCGGCGGAAAAATATATATTCTTCAAAACCAAATAAATATATATATATATAGAGAATATTATTATAATACGAGTTGAATGCGAGTTGTACATTATTTAAGAGGCACTTCACATCCGACATCGATGATAAATCACCGGCGGCGCGCGCGGTATAGATTTTCGTTACGCGCTGCAGTTTAGGGCTGCCCCGCCGCCGCCGCCGCGCACAGCCGTCGATTAAATAAAATATTATTATACGACGAAAAGAGACGAACGAGCGATAAGCGAAGCGTCGCTCTTGTTACACGCCCGAACGCGAAAATACCTTTGGCGGAGGCGGCTGCGGCTGTCCCTCGGTTCGCTCCCAGCACTATTCTAGGGCAAAGTTATGGCGTTTGAATCATTTTTCCAGATCTGGTACTTTCTTAAATCCATAAGTATTACCTCAAAACACGTTTGGTAAAACTGTTGATTTAGGTTCCTTTTTTTTATTTTTTTATTGCCACTAGCAATACGGTTTTGGTTTTTTTTTCATTTCAATACAATTAAAATTAATGTATTGTTTTAAAAACATACAACTCGTTACATAATATACGACGATTTGAGTAAACGACGCGTTTCAATTATATTTATTGAAATATTGTTAATTCCGAAATTTTGAATGGAGAATATCAATGGTCTGGATTCTGGTTTACTCCTAATACGCTTCAATTACAACCATCATCACTGATGTGGAAAGAAGTTGGTCTCCAGGTATAAGAATATATTTGGTTTCGCTATAACAGACGGTCGACTCGAAAACCATAATAATCACTTGTTATGCAATGCAATAATGTAAGCAATGTTTGGTTTCGTTTTATTATTTTTATTTATACTATCAATTTTTCTATATTTTTTTAAAAATGATTTCAATGCAATTTTCGAATGCATAAGTGAAATTTTTTATATATTTGTATACGTGCAATCATATCATAATCAATTGAATACGTTTTTAAATGTAATAACTTCACTGCACAAATTATTATGACGAACGTCGCGTATGCGTTACTAGCAAAATATGCAAATATGATTTTAACGGTCAACGAAACAGGAAAGAGAAACGAGTGAAGCGGAGAGATATTATCACGGGACGGATTTATTAGAGTTAGCATTTTTTTAAGTAAAACCCCAAAGAAACATTAAAACAATATAATATATATGTTTTGTGTATCACACTTTAATGTATGTGATATATTTACATTATACGAGGCGTATCCCAAATGTAAGGTCTCCTAAAATTTTTGACGTAGGAATACACCCGAACATTGGTTGAGTATCTATTATCTTATTTTTCAACATAGTCGCCCTTTACTCGGATGCACTTTTCAAGTCTCGCTAAAACACGTTTTTCTATGCTGTACCTACTTCTCGTAAGTTCATAACAATTCTCCGCCACACGTCCTCCTCGTCCGCCCTCACAAATGTTTCTTCAATCTCGAAAACAAGCTGTGTCTGAAGGACGATCTGGGCTATAATAGGAGGACGGGGTTAAAACGTCCCAACCGGCAAACTGATCCAATACGGCTTTTGTGTCGCAGGCGACATGGGGGGTTTAGCGTTGTCGTGCAAAAGGCAAATCTTTTTTTTTCGGCATACCTCGTCATCGATTTTGCATTGCTTTGGCTAGCTTTTTCACAGCAAGAACCTTGCAGGGTTGATTGTGGTCCCGTTAGGATTAGAACTCGACGTGAAGAACATCACATTCCGGTCCAAAAAAATTGTTTTTGAAAACGATTTTTAGGGCCTATTGCGTCATTTTAAAATTCCGTTTATTATTATTTTTTAATGATGAAAACCTTACATTCGAGATTTTGGACACGCCGTGAATGTACAAAAGTAGGTAGTGGAAATGTATAAACGATTTTACATTTTCTTTTTCTATATCATATAATGTAAAAATATAATTTTAATATTGTAGTCTTACTAACGAGATCACTTGTTGCGTAATCAGCGAAATTGTTTCAATCTATTTTTAAATCATGTTTTACTATCGACTTTTTATTGTAGACGATAGTAGGTTATCTAGTCTCTATTTTGTTGGTTTATACACAATACTACAATATTGCAGTATTTCACGATGGCGCTACACTGCGAACTCGCGTTCAGCAGAAACCATTTAGTTTTGTTAATCTGTACTTTGAAGTTTGAATATTAGATTGAATCCGCCCGATTTCAAACCGTAATATCGTTATAGGCTTGAACATTACCCACATTGTCCTGTCGCGGTTTATTGCGATACTTAAAACTTAAATCTAGCTATATGAACTATAGTACGAGAGTCACGTTATATTTAGTTTCGTTCGAATAATCGTATTTAATTACATTTTACCCACTGTTACGACTTATACGGCACACGAGTGGTACTGAATATCAGTAAAAAAAAAAATAACTACGTACGTTCTCTCCCATACGGTCTGCGCGGGTGACCGTCGGTACGCCAAAAAGAGGGGTATTATAATCATATATCTAAACCCGCAAAGGACGAAGACCCTCACACGCACGCGTGTATGTATTATCTATAATAAAATACACATGCATCGTTTATGAAGTCGCGGGTTTGACGGTCGTAAGTAAAAACTTCTGCGGCCCGTTTGTGCAGCACAACAAGTCGGACGGTTAGCTACGGCAATAATGATGGCTGTGATGACGGTGATGACGATGTGATGATGATATGTAATGATAAAATAGCCGACATATTCTCCTTTCGTCGTTTAATTCGATATTTAAAACTTAAATATGGCTAAATGATCTACAGTATGAGAGTCACGTTATATTTCGTTTCGTTTGAATAATCGTATTTAATTATACATTTTACCCACTGTTACGACTTATGCGGCACACGCGAGGTACTGAATATCGCAGTAAAAAAAAAAAAACTACATAGTACGTTCTCTCCCATAGGGTCTGCGCGGGTGACCGTCGGTACCCCAAAAAGAGGGGTATTACAATCATGACTAAACCCGCGGAGGACGAAGACCCACACACGCACGCGTGTATAATAAAATACACATGCATCATTTATGAAGTCGCGGGTTTAACGGTCGTAAGTAAAAACTTCTGCGGCCCGTTTGTGCAGCACAAGTCGGACGGTTAGCTACGGCAATAATGGCGGTGATGATGACGGTGATGACGGTGATGATGACGGTGATGATGACGGTGATGACGAAGGGGATGATGATATGTGATAATAAAACAGACGACGCGTTAGTGCTGCGACTACGTATATTTCACGCCGCTTTGACCCCCACTGTATGACGGAGGCGGCGGCGGCGGCGGTGGCGGCGGCGGTGGCGTTCGCCGAGCACGGTCAACCCGAGAAGTTAAATATTTATATCGGAATTATTTATTACGGCCACGAATAAATGCATTTCGCCGAGAAAACACGGCGTTCAATTTATTTTATTGTGATTTATTGTGGTTTTTATATACGACCGGCGAAAATTTGTTTCTGTCACTGAAACTTACTATATAAGCGTCGCACGCGCTCGGCTAAAATAATATCACGGACGATCGATTGATATATATATTTAAAAAAAAAATGTTTAGGATTTAGTACGTTCGACAACGACCACTCGTAAGAATACGCGTATAAGTGTGTATCTGAACGTATTTTTGAATGTATTTTTCAGAGCAGTAATACTGCTATCTAAGCACTTTTGTATCACCAAAATTAAAAAATTAAGTAAACGCATACGTGTCTTATTCGGCCGAAGTAATCACAGAATAATAATTATTCTACATTCATAATTTCAGTAAATTTGTTTTTCGTATAAGACGATTTTTCGATATTTTTTTCCCCCCTTACTGTAATAGATCATTAATTGAAGTATTTAAACACCGGTATTTACTGACGCGAAGCTAATATAACGATTTAAAGACATTATGGGAGTTTGAATTAGTAATAAACTGTGAATCGACGTTTTACGATTTAACGTAATAGTTTCGTCCGTCAGCCGCGCGTGAATGTAAAACACGATTTTTTCACACGTTTGCTGTCCGATTTTCACTCATTTGAAACACATTCAATATTAACGCGGTTTTTCGATAAAAAAAAATACCGGGAAACCGTTTGACGCGCGGCGGAGGTTTAGCCAACAAAAAAAAAAAAAAACACATCAATATACGCTGTCGAAATCATGTTTTCAAATTATACACACAACTGCGCAGCTGCTATATGCTGTGTCGTGTTGACATGCGCGCCCTTAGGTTCTAGACATTATATTTAAGGACAGAAACATATATTGTTCGTGTCATATTATCACGTCGATCAGAGTGGAAATAAAATAATACGAACGTCACAAACGACACATTTACGGTGATTAAAGTGAAGTGTGATTTTGCACGTTTGAGATCGTCAGCCGTCGTACGTCAACGAGTGTAAGTGTGTAACGATATACCTAAATATATATAAATAGGTAGCCCGCAATACGGGTTATTGTAGATCAAAACTTGACGGCAGAAGTGAGATCGACGATAACGCGAATGTGAGTTTGTTCGAAAACGGTTCGATTCGAGGCGAAAGACGAATTCGTGAAGGTGCAGATGGGTGAAGTTTAACCGTACGGTAATCGAGAGCAAATATATCAGCACATATAGCAACACACGATATAGTAAAAGCCTGGATAGAAAACAAATGAAAACCGGCGTGATATGGCGGACTATGGAGGACGAAATTAGTGACCGTGTATAATGTATGACGCAAAATGTGTATAATTTTTAACGAGTATATCATGACATATTATGTTTGTATAGAATATCAGCCGTATAGAACATTTTTAGTTTTAAACGATTTGAAAGGAACATACACACTAGAGCTAAATAATAATATTATGCCGACAGCGCCTGATTAGTCAGATAATAATATTGTCTAAAGTAGAACAATATATAAGTTATACGAAATCGTCATACGTGTCGAGTCGGCAATACATATTTAATAATATAATAATAATAATATGACGTACACTCGTACAATACGGACAAAAGCATATATTTTATATGTAGACTGTATACGCCATCTTCGTCGCCGTCGTCGTCACAATCGTCATCACCGCATATAATAATAATATTATTATTATTATTATTATCATCATTAGCATCATTATCTCATCAATGAGAGCGACTGCGGTCCGCGTTCCGTTTTCCCGTTTCTGCGATCGAGTACATCGGACGTTATAATATCCTTTGTAAACGGTACCACAAAGGTAATTTCAATACTCGCGTAATCATTAGAGACAATGCGTCCGTCACGATCGCGGTGGCTTCGTTTCGACGACCACAACCGCGGTATTGTCGGGTCCCATATATACAACAATATTATAATATACCTGAACGCTCGTCGGTCTCACCGGCGTTTCATCTGCGTTCAATCCCACCAGAGTATAACATAATATTTCTATTTCGGTGCCGTATAGGAAATTAAAAGGAACGTTTTAATTAATAATATTAATTAATGTAAACGAATTCACCGTAGGCGGTACGAAATACCTATATCTAAAGAATCGGTATACAAGTAATGAGTGTATAATATGGAGAAAAAAAGTGGCTATATGGGTATAGTAGAGGTTGTCCATTCGACTACATCTGTTAATTAACTTTACATCAAAGTGTCAATACTACGCACTATTTATACATTATATGTACAGGGCGTGACTGAAAAATATGACGACAATTAATGTGATCAACTATATAATAATTCTTGTTTTAAATGTAGTATTCATTTTTTATCTTGTTTATAACTTACAATTATTACTATCATAAAACCTAGCAATAATAACTAAATTAAATTACTCTTCGTAAAAATTGATGAGATTTAAAGTAATTAAAAAGTCAGTGAATAACATCAACTGTCACTTCTATCAATTATATACCCTGTATACATGATATACAAAGAGGCAGTGTCACGCCACGCCGGCTTTAGGTAAATATTTTAAAAACCTAATTAGTCTTCTAAGATCAAACTGATAGTATGATAGGAATTTTAATTGAACAACATATTATGTATGCATTAAATAGATTACATAATTAATCGCGTTCGCGTTTCGATTTGTTGTCTACAACCGGGGCCGGAGAGAGTTTTGATGGGCCCGAGGGCTAATTATTTCCGGGCTCTTTCACTCATATACACTTATTTTACTGAGATTTATAAAGCTGTGTAGCACTTATAATGTTTAAGCTTTAACTTGTAATTCTAAATTATATAATATATAAATATATAATTTGTATAAAAGTAATTTTTCTACTCAAAAAATTAGTAAAATTTGTCCTCCTCCAAATCTCACCGCTCTAGGCCGGGCCTACAGAGCCTGTGCGGGCGTGTGGCTGTGCCTTAATAGGCCTCTGACAACGGGCCTCTCCGGAGGTCCGGGCCCCGGGGATCTGACCCCTACTGCCCCACCCTCTCGCTGGCTCTGTCTACAACAAACGAAAGCTAGTGATAGTTCTCTTTTACTTTAACTTTACGAGAACTAGGACACGCTGATATTTTCAGACTTATGGAGGACGAATGTTAACAATTTTTTATGCATCTATGGGCACTCCGATGAAAAAAAAACCAAATGTTTACAATATTATGTCTATCTTTCCGATTTCAGACCTTTTATTACCAAAATTATTTTCTGCTATTAAATATTTGAATTATTAATTTTTTTTCGGGTTGGTGCTAAGCTATTGTTATTTGTTAACCATTAACACTAATTATATATTTAAATCGATATAATAATATTATAGTACTTTATAAATCATAGCGTACATCAAATAAAAATTATAGTTATTATATAATATATATAATACCTATAGGTGGTCATATGATTGAAATATAAGTACGTTGCAAGTACATAACAGCAATTTTTTTTTTAAATTTATTATCGTTAGACGTCGGTTAAACTATTTTACTCGAACAAAATTTAAACCGATATATAAATAACATAATGCATAATTTCTCGTCATTTTCATTTTATAGTAACCCTAAGGATTAATAAAAAAAAAAAAAAGGACATTAATGAATTATACGCAAGTCGTATTAATAAAACGCAGGACATTTTTACTGTTATTTTTATGATTGCCACCAGGACACACTTGACCATACAAAACAGAACGAGTGTGCATATAATGTATATAACACTGCAGGACGTCTGATCAACCCGACTAGAACGGTTTATATATACATATTATAATATGCGACGGCGTATGTGAATTTGAATAATAATATTGTGTATACCGTCGGCAAACTTCGATTGCATTAATTATTAGTTTAACCGCAGAAGAATCGTAAACAATCAAAAGAAAAATAATTTAAATCCGTCGCACATAGACCGATTATAATATAACAATAATATGTCGTCTATTATTATAGTTTTGTATTATAATTGATAATGAAATGGTACAGGCGATATGATCTCAGTTCGAACGAGAGCGGCGGAAAACCGCTTCGTCGTGTCTCGGCGAGAACACGAGCAGAACTCACACTTCGGCCAAAACGTCTCCTGTGGGAAATCCACTTCCGGGCGGCGACGATGACGATTAGGACTGTGAAGGTTATTGCGGTTAAGTACACTTCGACGACGTCCGTACAACACACAATTTAATATTATATATTAACCAAGCATTAACCTCACCACCATTTTTCCCTTTGATAATTTAATAATTCATCCTGATTCTGATTTTTCGGAATTGTTTTGATCATACCTGAAGACCGAAATATTTTCAAATACTTAAAATATTTATACAATTATTACAAACGTATGTGCTCAAAAAGTAACCACACTTATTTTCATTGTAATTTATTGATTTCGTTGTAATGCGATCTCGTCATCCGATCGTAACGTATCAATAATTTAATTAATAAACAATAAATCCGAATAAATTGAATCGCAATAAACATACACATAAAATCTGCAGTGTTTTACGATTATTGTTATTGCTTTATATAGTAAAAAAAGTTATAATTACTTAAAAATTATACTAAGATTATGAAAATTGATGTCAATTACGCTCTACTGCTATAACCCATATCTGATTTTTTAATACAAATAACTATCACATTTTTTTTTTGTTTCAAACAAACTATGTTATTTGGTAAAATGATTTAAAAGCATTGCTTTGAAAAACTTTAAGATATTTTCCTCAAAGCTCTTATTATTATTATTTTTTTTAAACGAAAGAAAACTCAAAATATTTTTACAATAAAAAACATGATAAAAAATATAGCCTAACATTACAAAGCAGTCACGTCTTCAGTTTCATTTTCACGCACATTGTATATAACCCTTTAATAGAAAATTTATCTAATCAGTAAAATGAATCGCATTTATTCATTTTATGGGTAATTCAAAAGTTTTAAATGTTTATTATAATGTATACACTATATATGCAAACACTCGTGTTCAGTAATCAGATAAAATGAATGATTCGAAAGTCCCAAAATTATCCAATGCTATAGAAATCTGAAATTTAAGCGAGTGACTAATAAACATTTTTAGGTATTTTATTTTCTGGTGTTCGAATAATAATTAAGATGTATAAAAAATAATAAAATAATATAATTAGGGAGTTTTTGTCGTCCGCTTGCTACGCTCGTCAGCCACATCTGATGTTTTATTAAAAATTATTTTCGTAATTTCAATTATCATAACTGTCATTTTTCTTTATTTATTTTCCAATGGTTATTGAATAATATTTTTAAAACATTTTATATAAAAGAAGGATGCAAATATTAATATTCCAAAATATCCATTATAGTTTAGAATTGTTTGAAAAAATAAACATATTATAAAGGTATTGCATCATACAAAAACAAGTTATCTTGAGAAAACATAAGTGGGTACATATGAAACATGAAAATAGTATTTTTTAAATATTTGATAAATGTGATTTAAAATATTCTGAACTTTTACTAACGAAACCACTTTTTAAATTAAATAGTTCTTATTTATAATATGAGAAATACAATATATTAATAGACCAAATTATTTACAATTAAGCAATAATCTATGTAATGCTATTAAAATTTGCAAGCTTAATAATGTTTGTTCTCGCTTAAATCATAATATTATTATAATATTACATGAATTAATTGAAAACGGGACTATGTACCGAAATTGCCTATACAACACGCCGTGTTACCACAATTTTATTATTCCAATAAGAACTCGATGAAAACATAATATTATATTATACGGCCGCGGCATATGTTTATAATAGTGTTTTGTTTGATTTTCACACTTCCGCAGCTATAAAATAGATTATGTTTTTTCCGGGAACCTTAACGCAACAGTCGGTAAAATGAAGTTCACCTACTCAAAACAATCACATATTGATTAAAAGGGACTCACTAATTTTTTTTCCAAACACATACTATACGTACAACTGCCTGTGCCTGTGTATCGTACATTCGTACCGAAAGTTTGGAGCGGTTTCTTTCACCCGTCTCCCGAAATTATTTGATTAAGAAATAGACATGCAGTTTTGTGTCGTCTGCTCTTTCTCTATCACTCACTCTCTCTCTCTCTCTCTCCGTCTCCGTGTGTGTGTCCAGAAAGTTGAAACCCATCACCTGTTTAACGTGCCGGACTGCGTGTGGTTACAAAAGGTCGGCAGTGGGCACATTAATACTATTTAAACTCGCAAGAAAAACAACGAGTCCGAGCTACGGTCGTAATTAAGCGTATTGGATTTTGTGAAAACAAAAACAGCGCAAAAAAAGAAGCAAACCAAACGTACATGAGATAAACCGGACGACTGAAATAGTATATATATTATATAGACATATGTGATATATGTGTATATATATATATATTAGAATACAACAAGTACAAATAGAATTCTATAATCGAATACGGTTCGTACGATACGGGTCCGAAAAGAAAACAAACGCTCCGGAACTTTCACAAGCGTACATATCACGAGTCGTAGTTATTTTAAAACAAAAAAAATTTCCCTGAAAATGTTATTTGGTTTTCTATCTCATGAGCGTTATTCCGTCTTTGCGAAATTTCACTCAATGTAATATTATGTTGGATTCTGAGAGGAGTGATGCATGTATTGGTCTGACAATGTGTGTGTAGTTTTTTTGTCTCTTAAGATACTTTTTATAGCTGAAAAAACGTTCAATTTTCAATATCGAAGGTGGTTTCAGGAAGCAAATTGGATTTATTTTATACTTATTCCCAGTACTTTTCAAATTAACTGTAAGAAACTAAAAATAAAATCATGAATACTGAAATATCGGATACTTTAGTATAAGTATACTGGAATTTTTTAAACATGATATAATTTTCAAAATATTTTGGCTCTTTTTGTGCTAATTTTAAACATTTTAAACGTTCAACTTTTTTCTTATTAATGATGATAATAATGTTTTTCTAGTGCAAAAAACTAATTTTAAGCTATTTAGACAACGAAAATTGACACTGTTTTACTGCACTTTGGTATTGACTTAAAAATGAATAACAATAATTTATTATAGAATATTATAGTAATATAATATAATATGCCATGTTTTCAATTTACCATATCGCTAGTAGAAAAATAAAAATGTTCAGGTCCACTTTTATTTTATCCAATCGTTGTTCTATCAATGTCACTATCCAAAATATTACTGTCTCCAGAACAGCTGTGCGTCGTGCGATATGTTTGACTTTATACTTTATTAATTAAAAAAGTCGAGCACAAAAACACACAGTCGCTAGAAAACGCCAAAAAAATCAATTAATTATTTGCATTCGCGGCGGTAAAACGAAGAAAAGGTGACCCTTACACTATATTATATTAATATTTAAAATATCATTCCGGCGATTTTGACGTAAACGAGTGATCGACCATGCTCGGCATAAAATGCGATCACGATAATATAATATTTATGTATAATTCCTAATGTGGTCGTCGAACCCTGACACGGACGTCGTGCTTAGCATTCGCAGTCACTCGAGTGGTCGGCGCGGGAAGAGGAGCCCACTCGTTGTGTAGGCATGTTATGTGTGTGATGCATAATATCACAGTGGAATCCGTGTGGGCCCTGTAGTAGGTCATCATAATATATAGCATAATCAAATATTTTACCCCGGATGGCAATTGGCGATCTGACACGTTTTTGTACTTAATTTTCAAGAGCAAACAATGATGACCGTTGAAAATTGTAATAATTATAATTATACTATTTTCTGAGTAATTTAACTCTGTATGTAACGATTATAACGATACTTTTACATCAAACAAAATATAGATGTAATATTCAGCACTTATTAAAATCAGATAATTTCCATTAACATAAAAATGATAATTTATTGATATTCATACTTTAATATTCAAATAATCATATCTTTAAACTTATATTAACATGGACTATATTATCCTTAGTACATACAATTTAATAATCCAAAAATTATTCGTTTGAATTTCGATGTATATATTATATCGACATTAAAAAAAAATAATAATTTTAATCTGCTTAATTATTTACAGTATTTTGTATCGAAAATATTGACGACAACACTTAACCTGTGACATAAAAATATCAAAGTATTTGAAAATATCGTGTTTAAATATAAAATTTAAAAAATTAGAAATTCAAGTGGTTCGATAATGAAAAAGATTGTGATGACCATACCGTGGCCCGGCGAATCACTCCGTACACACGAGTGTGTCCGAATGTGCTCTATACGTCAAAATATTATAATACGAGCTTAAGCACATTTAATGAGTACTACTATTAGGGGGTCGCTGTTGATTTCCAAAACTATTAAATATAATCCGGTATAGGTATCTGGTACATCGTATATAATTATATATACCTACAGCGTTTCCGAGTCGACTCGGGAATAAGTTTCCAAACGGCGGCGCAGTGTGTTTTCTTTTATTGTCGGAAAACTATATGTGGCCAGACACTATTGTCGATCATAACAATGACGCGCCGGGTCAACCGTATTATTAAATACAGCGATAATAAACGCCGATCGATGGAGGGCCTATACGGCTATATACATATATATTGGTCCACGTCGGAAAACTTACGACTGCGTTCATCAAACAGTCAACCGTACGTGGAACTTTATATTGATTCAGACAATGGGCCGAAAACTATTTGGAAATGTGTGAAAAAACAGAAAAAAAATATGAAAATATGAAAATATAGGAACCGTATATAAGACCATCCGGGGCGTCGTCATCGTCGTCGTCTCGAAACGGAGGTTTTTTACTTGTCCGTCCGAGGACTTGATGGAAACAGCCTTCAACGGCCGTGTGAGAGTACCTATGTGGTTGCTGGTTTCGGTGTAGATCGCTCGTGATCGTGACTGTTCAAATTATAACGCGATTACGTATTATACTTATGGAGTTACGCAGTTATAATATTATAATAATACATCAGTTGTTGCTAATAATTACCTAGATGATATATGAATTATTTCATTAGAATCTTCACGCCGTGCGTTTTGTTTTTTCATCAAGGTTTGAATAATCGGCACCGTTTTATAGCCATGCAGACAGATTATTATGATGGGCGGACTTCACTTATTGATTTGTCAAAATAAAATATAAATCACCTAATTTTTAAATTTCTTCTGACCTCGTCGACAATAGTGTTTTAGTTTTTAAATAATGTACATCACTATACTATACCGGACGCATTAACAGCTGATATTATTATCGACATGGCACGATAAATAGGTACCGTATTCAGCCGCATAGACGTGGTTCGCCTTATTTTATTTAGTGTTAAATTATTTGCCAAATGTAAATTTCACATGATTTTATCATATATTCAACCGATGAGAAGATACGACCAGACATAAAGACGGGATGTCGAATGATCAGCGAACACGGTGCATATCACAAAGTTGTTGACACACCAGTTACCAGTGTACCTATACTCTGTTCAGCGAGAGAACACGCGGCGTACCGACGAAAATAGCTTTTTCTGCTCATATTTACGCGGAACCCCTTTATAGGGGGAACTGGCAGGACGGGGCCTGGGGATATGAGCAGAGTATAATCTATTTTGTCATGATTATCAACAGGGTAAAACCACCCCAATCAACTGTATGCTGTGCGTCCCTTTCGCATGCCCTCAGGACTGGTGTTAGACTACGGAGGCGAATCTTGAGCGAGTTTTCGTATCGCGTGTCCCGTTATAGTCGGGGTGTATAATTACACACCGCCTAGTTCACCGTCGTCCATATATTATTATGATCGCGAGACGTTCATATAGTTATAATAATATTATTTTCGCTATTTTTTTTTTTACTTTATTTCTCTACGCGTTTTGCTAGGAGGTAGTAATAATTATTAACTATTACAACAGCTAATCTACGTCAGGGATCTCTACATTTCTTACACTCGATATAGCCGTATAAAAATTACTTTCGGTCCAAAACACAAATCGTATGATCGCCGGTCGCAGTAAACGCGTTTACAACAACTTCGTGTTTTATAGAAAATAGAAACGCAGTGAACATAATAAATGTGTGCAAGTTTTTAACGGTTGTCGCAGCTGTTATCGAGAGTAGTTTAAATTCAGAGTAGTGTATCTTCCCGGAACTTAAATAAAAAATGTATTGAAGTTTTGTTTGTTATCGAAAGTAAGAGTAAAATAAATTGCAAATTAAAAAAATATGTAAGAATGTGAGACAAAAAAAACGTGCAATTATACTTCATAAACAATTAATATGTGATAAAAAAAAAAAAAAACAACTAGACAAAATGAGTAGTTCGGATTCTGCGGTTGTTGTTCGCTGCGGTCGGCGGACCAGTAAAAACTTGTCGGAGGGCCACAATTTGGAGACCCCTGAATCATGCGAGACATAATATGTATGGTACTCACTCATTGTGGAGTTGGCCTTCCTCAGGGTCGGACAAATCTTCCACAAGCCGATCCGGAACGCTGCGGCCGTGTACGCGCCGTCCGTGCCCGGCACCCTGTACGGTTCCCTGGTGGTCACCCACGAACCGGTCACGAAACCGGTCAGCAGTATGGCCAGGGACGCGACGCCGAACGCGACGCTCGTCCGGGACACGTTCTCCGGCGCTCGGCTCACCGCGCACATTTCGCCCGACGCCCCGCCGCAGTACCAGCGAGTCACCGCCGTCGCGACGCGGCCATCGCGCCTCCGGGCCGCGGCCACAGCGAGTCCAGCAAGACTTTCACCTGAAACACCGCGATATTATTGCTCAAGGCAAATGTATATTTTATCCGATAGTCGAAACCAGCTACCATACAGCAGAGTGCCGTGTGGCGTGCCGAGGTAAGTTTTATGAGGCGATTGCCACAAAAAAAAAAAAAAAAAAACTGGTGGCTGGGTGGATACCGAGCAGAGGATTAGGTACGACAAAAAGTTTTTAATAATAATATGTACACTATTAAATAACAAAAATATATATACATAGACTAAGAGATGTGGGCGGGTGATCAAATGGTAAAGTTCGCCTCAGATCTGAAAATAGTTCAGCACGCCACTGCGGCAGAGTGACTCCTCGGGTTTTAAATTTCCTAATCAAAATATTTTCCTGAGAATTTCAATATATATAATACTACTTATCATTGTATACAAACTATTCGAGTATCAAATTAAAAATTTTAAACATATATTTTATTCTTGGGAAATTATTCTGCTATAGAACTTAAATGTATGCTCTAATTTAAACTTTTAAAAAATAGTAAAATATATTATTTATTTCAAAAATGTTGTTATACATATTTTAATAGGTATATTATGTAGCTTCAACAAGAATAATAACTGCGGTTCGATAATATAGTGGTTAGACGCATCGATGTAAAATGCATATTGTGTATAATATACATACCTAAATTTTTATATGAAGAAAAAATGTATAAACTGTGATTTTTTAAGTAATTTTATAGTGATGTAAAGTTTATTTTAATTTTTAACCATTTGGAATGACCGGAAGGAGGTCACTGCTCATTCCAACTTATATAATATGTATTAATATTTCTCAGATTTCTGGAATATCTGTTTATCTTATTCACATTATATCTTTTTTTTACGATTAAATTATTAGTTATTATTTTAATTTTTGTTTAGTAATCATAATAATTATATTATTTACGTATTTAGAAAATACAAATGTATGTATATTATATCATATTACCAGCAACTACAATTGTATTCGGAGACGCCACGGGTGATTTCCAGAAAACGTACCGGATTTGGGCGTATTTGGGTAGTCAAATATTGTGTGTGACTGTAATTTTGTTTGAAATATTTTAATTATTACATTTTATTGTTAGCTGCGTAGCCATAGTCAGTATTCCAACCCTACAGATGCAGAAGTAACAAGACAGGAAGGTAGCTCGTATGGTGCTGGTGCGAAATAATAAATAAGCTCAACCGAAGAATGTGAATATTTCGTAAGCCCCATTATTGGCCTTCGAAAAGGGCTCGTGTTTTTTACGTTTGGCGTGGATTGAAAGGTTCGATTGATAATTTGGACGGAGTCGATACTGTAATCGCTGCAGGTCGTAAAGTATTTTTCCTTTCGTGGACAGGTGTGAATATTTGTTTGGGAATAATACCAATAAGAAGGTATTTCACTCTGAGGGAAATCAATGTGTATAATGGGTATTGTATTTTCTGAAATGGTTTACGTTATACCGCAAGTTTGAGATGGATACCTTTTCACCAGAGTATAGATGATGTAGGTAAGTACTACTATAATATTATTATAATATAATATCATAACATACGCCTGTATAAATAATATTAATTAATTAATTAATATTGTTTTATAGTAATATTATGTGCATTGTACATAATATGCGGGCGTCGAGTAGTGTTGATGGTGCTCGAATGTCCCACGGAATACGCAAAACACATGTGACCCGTAATATAATTATAAGCATATTATTATTATAGTATTTAACGTTCTTTAATTAAACGTTAAGGGGTCTTGTGACTGCTAGATTCTAAGGAACACTTTATAGGCAACTTCAAAATGCATTCGGCCGTCGACCTAAGTGTAGTTGGCTTAGTCGTAAATAATCTTTAGTGTGAGTGTACAACCATACAGGTAATAACTGTCCTCCCCGTGTGTGTGTCATTTTACGCACTCACACGCACAAGTCGAACTAGAAGCTTATATTTTATGATCACGAAAAAAGGTTTCACTCAAACGCACAATTCTAATTCCAACAGTACATCGCGATGGCTACTCCGGTTTGCATTCTAAAAAAATTGAATTTGAGTTCTCCATAATATTTATAAGGGAATAGCGGAATCGATATTTTTCAAATGTGGCCATTCAATGTGTTAGTAAATTAATTAGAAAAAAGTCACGATTTTACAATTTTTAATATTTTTCATATTAGTTTGGACTAGTTTGTTTATTTGGTAACACGCCAGTTGCGCGACGGCCCGCCCGTTGGGTTCAACGATCTCTCTTCGTCTCGCCAAATGCAATAATAATTCTATAAAATTATTTATATTGCTCGCGTTATCACTTTATCGGTTCAATTATCACTAATCGGTATTTTTTTAAGTGACAACTAAATGTATGAACTTTAGTTGGCTAGTTTAGTCAAACATACATCCACGTTCACACGGACGTGATATTTTTACATATAATTTTTCAATTCATATTATACATGAAGTATTTAAAAAAAAAAAAATAGTGATAGGTCCTTCGGCCACACACGGGTTTGAGGTTCAATACTTTTGCACTAGGAACGCTATTTTTAAATCATTAGATTGAGCTGCTCTGTTTAAATTTTGTCGATTCGAGAGCAGTACGAGCACACAAACCGCCGCCGCCGCCGCCGCGAGTCGACCGATACGCATAATAATTCCGATCGCAGCTTTATATCGGTATTATTTTAAAACCCGCCCGCTCGCAATAATAGGCAGCTTAACTCAACATTAAATAATATATTATATTATCACTGTTCGTATCAACCGGATCGCGGTCTTATAGCGTAATAAACACATCAAGTCGTACCGCAAAGTAATAGGTAATAGTAGTCGTTGGACTGCTCGAGTTTTTATGTCGGTCGAACAATTTTTACGAGAACGCGTTTAGAGAACACATTTCCAAGATCGCCCCACGCCTATTATATTATACATTTGCGGTACTCTCTCGGAAAAAAAAATAATAATAATAATGTCCATTTTTTTCATCCACAAAACCGTATTATAATGTACCCGCGCGCGTTCGTGTAGGTGATTTCCGCTCAGTTAACCCGCGTATAATACAATATATACGAGACCGCCGATCGATCGATAAATACTCGGCTAACTGCAGGATACGTAAAGAAAAACTATTTGTGTGTGCGAATGGGGCGAAATACTTTTGTGAGAGAACGCATGTGGGTCTGCGACTTTACACGATATCGTCGGGGCAGGATTTACGCCTAGGCCTGTGAGGTCCGGGCCTAGGGCGGCAAATTTTCTAAGAAATCGAAAAATAAATCGTAAAAATATTTTATGCATTTATGAACTGCTTAAATTTTGTAATTATTATAATATAATATTAATTTATATATATATTTAAAAAACATAGTAGTGAATACATGAATTTGACAAATCGGTAAACTCTGTGGCCTGCGTCGTGTTAGACTTTCGTAATCGTATAGTAAAGTGAAAGGCACCCGTTTTCTTAGTCTTGGGGTAGGGTCGGCATATTTAAAAAAGCCTAGGGCGGCATCCGTTTTAAATCGTCATCTCTATGGGCAAACGATAAGACCGCCGCCGCCAGTCTGTGGACTTGAAATATTACACTACGACGATATAAGTAGTAATATAATATTATTAATTTGTCGCGCGCGCAGTCCGATCGTTCGTCCCCGCACCGACACCCCCCACGCGCGTTTATCATCGTTTAGGACGTGGGCGATTGCATTGTAATAATTGTAAAATATATTTTTTATTTCGGCAACTTTTGAGGTGTCGACTCGACTCCGCAGAATATTATTGTCGTCGCGTAATCCGTCTGACATAATTACGCAACTCGAGCGGGGTAAAAATATTTGAACGATTTGTTGTTGATTATACGGAATTTGTAGGAAAAACGTTACTTCGCATATTCTGAGAGGGCGAAGAGAATATTTATTAGCTTTTTAGTTAAATCAAAGTTGTTCAATTTCCAGGTGGGGATTTTTTCCTTCACATAAAAAATAACGTCTTGTTTGAAACATTGAGATTTATTGACTTATCTCGGACTGTGGATATGCGCGGGGTTCGACAAAATCATCTATCAACTGACTATCTATAATGTCCAAACCTGGTTAGGAACCTAAAAATCCGCTCTCTACGCATAAGATTTATGTACGACATATTTATTTATTTATCGCCCCTAAGGCAAATAGTACAATGAATCCACAATAATAAAATAATAGACGCATTGACTAAAAACAAATACAGCATCGAAAACAATAAAATTACAACAAAATTAATTACGGATAAAGAATATTATTGGAAAAGAAAAGAAAACGTTTAATACTATTACAATTCATAACCGTTCTGTGTATAGGCCCGAAATTGTTGTAATTTTGACGGCGGTGATGAGTAATAAAGAAAGGAACGTTGTTTCTAGAGTTAAAAGATGGCACGTTGGAAAATATACCTCCTAATAATTCTGAACAATCATTTTGCTATTAATAAGATTATACATAAAACAAATATCAAAATATATTCTTCTGGAAGATAAAAGTTCAATACTTGTTTTAAATTAAAAGAAAAATTCGTTTTTTCCATATAACCAAACCATATTCTGAAATCGGACGTAAAACCATGATCGTAAATCGTAATGCTGTAACACTATAATACACCATCAAAATATTTGACCAGATCGAATATCGTTTACGCGTTTACTCTACACGACAGTATATTTTGTAATCAGCGTAGTTATTATTGATTCGACAAACAATAATAATTATTATTATTTATTACCTACGAGTTATTCCACTGCCTGAGATATTGTGGCATTATTAACACATCAAATATTTCTCGTTCGATCGCTTTTTTTTAGGTACGCCTCGTTTAATCCAGAATCAGAAATCAAATAAAAAAATACAAGTGATGTTATTTTTAAAAGTCTGAGAGAGATCAATATGTTCTTTTTTTTTCTTTCATAAAAACGTGTTATTTTCAAACAAACATAATATTTAAGATATTTAAACATGTCAAAAATATAGTGAAAATGAAAATTACTTTATATTATTGAATGCGGTGTCGTTAGATCGGCACGCGAGATAATATCGATGACAAATATAATATTCTAATATTATTATATTCTCTGACAGTCGACATCGACATTAACGCGCACATCACTTACAATTATATAGAACGTATTTAGGCCGAATAATTATTGGAGTGCAGGGTATACACATTAGCAATAATAGCATTCGACTTGATCTATATACGTTCCCGCTTCGATCCACTGCGTGGCAGGAACAGGGTGGTTTTTTTTAAACGTAAGACACAGTCATTATTTCGAAAAACATTAATTTGATTTTGAAAATAGTTTTTGCGTAATTTGATGTCAAAAACAACACTTTAGACGGATTTCCATAATTTTTTATACCAATATTGTGAACTAAGTTTGGACGATCGGAGCCGAGTGACACAGCTGCAAGAGTGCACCTACCCCGAAAACAGTGGTTTATCACTCCATCACTCCCAGATCTAAACTTACAACGTTAATATTGACTATTTGTTCGAAATTCGATTTTTATATAACCTATATCGAAGTACCCCAAACAATATTGCGCTGCAGAATATAAAATAAAAAATGCATGTAATCATAAACTTAAATAACATCGAAAACGATTGAAAAATTGGTAAAAAATTGAAAAAAAAAATGAAATCCATGTTAAGACGAAATAATAAAAATCTTGCATAAAAACAAACACCCTGTATAATATACGGTTTGTAATAACACGGGGTGAAACTCTCTTCGGCCTCGGTATAACAATAGAACATGGCTGCAGTTGAATATATAGGAATAGTCGTCGCGCTCGCGTTAGTTTTATTATTATTATTATTGTTATTGTTGTTGATGTTTTTTTTTTTTTTTATCGATCCTTTTAAACATTGGCTGCTGGAGCCATTATAGTCATATTTTTTTGTTACTTACATTAATTGCTCGTGTCGTTATAAACCTTAAAAATCGCGTATAACACATAATAATACACGCTCGATGTGTGTATACTATACCAGGAACGGACAACTCGAAGCGACTGGAGGGCCAATTTTTAGAACTATAAAATCTAGCGGTCCCGGGCATGGAAAACAAAAAAAAAAAAGGTCGTTAAAAATAACTATTTATAATAAGCATTTATTTTGTTCAATTTTTACAACTTGTTTAATGTGAGTTTTGAGAATTGTGACTGCAGACGATAACGCGAGCCGCCAGTTTCCCATCCCTGGACTACACCAAAGACCAATAATTAAATTATCACCAATCTGTGAAAAAAATTAAACGTAGAGAGAAAAAGTTTCAGTACGCCTATTGCACATTGTATGAATCGATTGTACGTCCACAATAGCAATAGAGTTTTTGAAATATAACAATATTGTTAGTTAACTGTTATCGACGTTTGTCAGAATAATTCAATAATAATTTAATACGATTATTGATTACGGAGGCCGAGTGATAAAATTATCAACGCTATAGCACTCCATTAGTGACACTCGTATACTGCAAAGGGTTTTACAAGTGTTTTGGTCGACGACTTTCTATATTTCTATATTATGTGGATCGAGATTATGGAAATAATACATTGCGGTTAATTTTAAAAATTAAGAAATCTAAGATTATTAAAATTTCAAGTGTTTTTTTGACTTGCAAACTAGAAATGAAAATAATAAAACTCGTTTTTTCGTACAGCAGGTATAGGCAGGCGGTTTCTAACGTCCTTTTATGCGCACACTGATCCATACAGAATATTATTATTCGGGATCTATATACCTAAACCAGGGGTCTTCGACCCGCGCCCCGCCTTATCTTTATTTGAGGCCCGCGAACAAATTTTAAGTATACACCTAAGTATTTTCAATTACATTTTTAACCGTTTAATACAACACGTTTCAATAGCGGCCCACGAGATTTTTTTTAAATAACAGGTGTCCAATAGTTTACAAAACCTAGCTATCGGTAAATATATGACCACTATTATTATAGTTTCGCGAGATAAGGCATTTAATAATATCGATTTCGTTCCACATAATATACTATATATGCGACGTAGACGCTACATTTTGGTTGAATTTAATTGAAAAAAATGTATTTTATTTCAGGCGGTCCATATTGCTCGTGAGTCGGGGACCGGAAGGATTGACACTTTCTCTGGAATCGGGCCCCCAAACGTCCACAAGGTCTGCGGCCTGCGCATACAACGTAACGAAGATAATAATATATTATAGTTCATACATCGAGCAAAATATTATTATACAGAAGCGGACTGAGAATTAGATTCCGGTTCGGATACATTAACATTCGTTAAGGCCACATTATTATAATATACAGCGTCATTTTCACCGAGCGTGTTCACTCCCGTTTTTTCCTTCAATAATGGATTTATTAAAATTCTGATTTTTGGGATTTCTGAGTACCTATATTTGAGGAACACATTTCGAAATACTTGAATTATTTTATATAATATTTTAACAGTGTCTAGTGGCGAAACCAACTTCGTGTGTTCAAATGAAAATCATTCTTTTGTCCTATAAATTCTTAATTAGATGACTTTTGTGAAAATCTTGATGTATCTAAATAGAACGAATATTCTAATAGATCTCATTGTAATAATGAGTTATTTAACTTTATGTACTAAGAATATTAGGCCCCTGTTAGTGTTTTGGGGAGATAAAAGAGCTATAATGATTTGAGAGTTTCGTGAATTTTATAATTTGAAAAAAAATATCCGAGTATAACAAAGACTAAATAATATGACATCTATTTAATTTTATTGTAAAGCCATATTAAGGACTATTGTCCTTAGTATATGTACACAGTTTAATAACTCATAGACCATATTTTGATCTAATTTCGATTTATATACATCGAGATTTTCAAAAAAAATCAATTTAACAATTTACACTAAAAAGATGGATTCTCATTTTGAAAAAAAAATTTTTGTCACTACAAAACACTCTTTTAGTGGTATAGCGAATATAAATAAACCTAGTTCAAAATATGGTGCTTCAGCGAGTACACAAAAATATTCCAAAACTCAGCATTTAATAAATAAATTCATTATAAAAGGAACAAATTTGGGTCATTGGTGAATCACACTGTACATTATATTCTTTCCCGGGTATGCACATTTATATTTAAACTTCACGTCTAGCGGACTTCCATAGGTTTGTTTGTGTTCAGTGTTTAAGGGTTACGAAAAAATACCTACGTCATGAGCCGTGGTAAGGCGGCTATAATACAGACAATATTCAATATTTCAATATTTTATCCAATATTACTATTTTGTTACTCTAAAAATGAAAACACAGTATGGAAACCATTCAGAACGACCGACCTCAACCCAACAAATAAAATAGCAATCTATTTTATTTAAAGTTCCGTCGATTACCTGCGAGATCGTAACACACATGGAGCACTAAAAAACGTGGATAACACGGCTTCGAGAATTGAACGAATTTTGTAGGATTGAAAAACTGTTACAAAATAAATTTATATTTTATTTAATATTGTGTTAACAGCGACGTTTATCGGTCAAAAAACTCAGTATTTTTTTCAGTATTTTCGGAGGTCGTCATAACCATAAATGGATTCTAACCACGGGCGTGCCATTTTATTCGTTGTGTGTTTGATGTGTTACGGTGACAATAGTATAATCGTTCAGCCTTTCGGCCATCGATCACAAAATGTCGGACCTTCAGAAGCATCAACCCACGCGCCATCGTTCAATCTCCCACGAAGTCTCAACTAGGACGGCCCGAGTGATCCTCCACATATCCTCCATATACAAAGGCAAACAGTGTTGTACGAATAAACTGCGGTAATCTCTTAAAATGGAAAGGTACCTATATTATATTTAAGTTATTAATTTACTTTCGCAGAAGTTATTAACCCTCTTAAGCTACGCAAAAGCCCAATTAAAACATTTTGTTTAATCCAACATATTCAAAACTATTTTATATAATGTATACGTATACCTATTCTCGATTATGGACATTTCGTCGTTCGTAAAAATTCCAACAACGATGACTCTATTTCTGCTGCTGCAGGTGAACTCGAACGCAAAATAATGGCTCGACTAAAGAACAAAACGTTTTTTTTTTTTTTAATACGGGATTGACGCGATAATGCGTCTCTGGGGATAATCACTTAAAACATTCAATGAATGTCTTTTTTTTTTTAACCATTTGCAGAGTGTTCCTCGAACAAGTGCCCCGAATAATGAGAGGTAAATTCGTTTAACACGATTATCCTAAATAATCGCATATTCAAACACAGTGGCGTACAACTATATTATTAATTAGATCAAACAAATATTCGAACGAACTTATACTTTAATTGTTGCAGCTTTTAGTTTATTTTTTATCACTATCTAGCTGCGGGTTTATACAATAATATTATAATGATAAAGTTTATTGCGACAATCAAAAATACAATACAACGAAAACATATTAAATAAGAAGTTGCAAGCTCGTACAATAAGCAGCACATTATGCTTGAATACGGATGAGCTGAGTTCATATTAAAAGTGGACTAAAAATCAAATTTAATTTAAAGCTTAATACGTAACGTCACAATACAACATAAAAAATAAAACAAAAAGAAGGAAAAGAAATTAAATTAATATTAATAACAGATTAAAAACAAAATGAAATACAGGAGAAAATATAATTAATAATATAATTCTTGTATAGTTGTTGAAATTATCAGAATAGGCTAAATTAATATTATATTTACGTAATAAAAATTCTACTTTTATCATTAAACTTTAAATTCTAAAATGTTTTTCTTTTTTTTTTTTATTCAAATTAGCTAAATTTACAATCTATACAAATGATCATAATAATTAAATGGGATGAAAATTCCAAAATTAGTGCGATTAAATGGTACAATTAAATTACAATTATTTTTTATTCTTGTATGATAACAATGTAAAACCGTGAATTCGCTTGTATTAAATTTAAACATACATAATAAAATCTGCATCTTAAAGGTTTGACTAAAAGTTCGAACCTTAAATTCAAGGTAAATCAAATTAGTGAAATACAATGTAGGTTTATTCAGAATGATTTTAATCAACCAATTTATAGTTGTAGATAAAACATTGATGTGTGCATAGTATGCCCAGCCCTACACCGAAAAATCGATTGTGCAAGAGCTAAATAAATAACTGTAGGTACAATAGTTTTAATATCTAACATATTTTTAATCGATCGAAACTTATAGGATGATTCTGACCGATATGTGATATATCTGGATTTAAAAATTCATACAAACGTTAAAATAATAATACACTTTGCATTCGTTAATTATTTTTTGGCCTCCGGTGTGGTCAACTGTGTAAAAAAAATGTTTCAACGGTTAAAACGGTTTCCCGTTCCAATTAAAATATACATGAATTACAACGTGTAAAAACGTACGAGGATTGACGGGCAAAATTAAAGCATGTCAAGTACATGTTATTATTAAAACTTATCGAGTGTCAGGAATTATAATGTTTAGGTCACGTGTAGATATACAGAAAGATTTTATTGTTTTTAAATTTAGTAGTGTTATGATAAAGAAAACAAACAAATTGAAAAGTTTTAATTATGCTTTCGTGGACGTTTTTTGACGACTTTTTAACATTTTAAATATTATATATTAATATTGTTTAACAGTAAGATTTTGTTTTATCATAAAACATCGATTAAGTGGGAAAATGTTAACTTTTAATTGATCAATAATTCGGTAATGGTGTTCATTTCGATTTTAATCCAAAAGAATTTCATATTATAGTGACTTTTGTAAGCTTTTAATATTTTTATTCACGAGGGACCACCTATAGTTAAAAGTTATTATCTTAGTTATCATCTGTCTACAACGAAGTATTTTTTTCGGTGTATAAATATTGAAACCTGAAAGTTAATTATTCATAAGCATTTGAAGTTTGGAAGAATGGACTGAGAGTAGTGCGTCAAAATTACCCCGACCCGCCTCTCGACTTATCCACTTAAAAACTTTAAATGCTTACAAATAATTAACTATAATAATTGTTCGATATTTGTACATCGAAATTCTCTGCAGAAAAATGTATATTTTCCCCTTACGAAATATTGAATGAAAAATACACAGATCGCCATCGAAATAAAAACTCGGAATTAGGTCGGTGGTAAAAACGAAATACAAAAAAAAAAAAAACAGTCGAAACTCGATATCAAGAATCAAAAAAAAAAAATCCCCTAGCGATCGGCCGCAGTTGCGCAGTTTAATAATAATTATACACCGAAAACGACCGCCGTGAACGCAATCGAGTTCGATCCCAAATAGTTTTTACTGTCCGACGTCGTCCCGTTTTTTAAATTGCAAATCATGTTGCAAATCGTATGCGTACATAACAATAATAATATATATATATTATATTATATGTTATACCTCAGAGGCGTCTGGGTCCGATCCCTCGAGACCGAGGTGGTGGTCAAGTCGTCGTTATATTCTGTCATCGTCGTTGTATTATTATAATTATTCGTTACACTATTATTGTACTATTGCACTATATTATTTCGTCGAGAATTATATATATATATATTACTGCGAGTGTTCGATCAGGTCTAGGATATAATATAATAAGCGTGAGACGATTAATCTTTCGAGAAATATCGTAGATCCCCGAGACTTGCGTGCGAACACGCCGCATTAGCCGCATCGAGAGTGTGTGTGTGTGTGTGTGTGTCGTGGAATGAATATAATATTTACAAAATAAATAAAATATGATATTAATACAACGCGCAGTGTGACAGTGTAACGGAAAAATGATTTGATAACTTTTTCTACTGAAAAGAGCGCGAGGTCCTATTGTGATCATATTTTTTTTTAATACATTTTTAAAATATGAATGTTTTTATTTTAACCATAATATTATATTATACGACACGGTTTGTGTGTTAAAAAATACTCGAAATCCTTAAATTATTGTTCTAGGTCGCCGTTGAAACATTAGCAGACACCTGCACCGTGCGATTGTAGACCCGAGTATTATAATAGGTCACCAGTTAAACGAATAATTCCCTTCGGCCATGTGCACCTCTAATGGGTAATTATATTCTCGTCCGGTCCTTCCTTCCTTCCGTTTTCTGTGTACGCATAGTTCTGTACGATAATAATATACCTATACCTATACAGTGTGTTTCCTATTAAAAGTAACGCCAAATAAAATAATGTATGTGCAGCGACATCGGTCGCATTGGGGCTTTCGGGAGGGAGCTGCGAAATATTAAAATACCCATTTTTTGACCATTTTGAAACGTGTAAATCTCTTTTGTTGTCCTCGTGAGCTCAGTACAACAATTTTTGGTAAAAATAACGCAAACCGCTTTAAAACAAAAGTTTACTGAATTGTGAGTAAAAAATAAATAATGGGTAAAAAATACACGAAATCGAATGAGAATTTGGAAAATGTCGGTTGGATGGTCGTTGAAAAATTCAATAATAACTGAGTCGTTTCTAAATTGAAACATTAAAACCGTTGGAATCCGATCGATGTTGGCTTTAGAGCCATTAGGTGTTGTCAAATCGTCAAAATGACACGACGAAATTCGGTTTTGGATAATCTGGCGTTGCCGTCTAATATAATAAATGAAAAATTGTATAATTTCCGAATGCACGCGATCAAAGGGGTTAGACGATTAAACAAATCGTCAACAAACGTGGTGGATACTTCGGTATATTCCCTGTAGCTCCCGCCGGACACTCCATTTCAATCTTAGCTAGGACACGCGAATATAGTAATTCGCGTTACCTTTGAAAGGACACACCGCGCTGCACTCGTCGACTTAAAAGCGACGCACTGCACCGCAGCCGCAGCCTCGACGAGCGACGGGCTTGCACGTTATTATATTTACATCAGATAAATATACACGAAATATACATCGAATATCACATCGTCTCGTAGTCGTCCTTAATGGCCGGAATAAGCTTAGAAAATTCACATCGTTCGTTTCCGCCGCCTTTTTTTAAAAAAAAATAAAAATAAAAACGCGTCGTTTTAATCCGACAGAATTTATTGCGCTTCGTCCCGGCCCGCCGGCGTGGAAGGAAATCGAATCGATGCCGCCGCCGCCGCCGCCGCCGTCACGTCGTATATACCTGCCTATAATATTATTATTATTATGTATACCGAATAAATGAGAAAAATCGGCGACGATTTTTGAACGCGTTTTCGTTTTTTAATTATTTCGCCCACGTCCGATGGCCCGTTTAATGGGTTTTAAAAAAGGTTTATATTATTTATAATATTACTATGTTACCTACGTATCGTATACAGAGCGATTCCTTTGTCATTAAACCACAGAAGTAATTTCGTCGGTTAAGAAGTATAATGATGTTTCGAAAACATTTCTCAGTCGTTTAAAAACCTCGTTTCGAACCAGTACCTATACCCAATTGGATTTAAACGTTGTACTATAGCGAAAAATCGGTGCACTGCTTTGCTCGTCTATAGACGCATAAATAAATTACCTGCTATCACAATTCGCGGGTAAATATTATTAAGCTTCGGTTTATGAAATCGATATATAAATATAATAGGCAGGTAGTAATGTTTATAAATTAAAATACATAAAAAAAAAAATATGGCGATATAAAATGCCGAGTATGGAATTTTTGAGATCTTGTGCGGAATTGATTTCAAATCAGGTATTTCAGTATTTGTATAAACATAAAAATGTTTCCATAATATATTATCCGCGAATTCACCGGGAATGTCACAACAGCTGATTGCCGATAGTAAAAGAATCGCCTTGCAAAATACACACTCCATATTATAATACGTTATATTATACTTCGAGAGCATTATAGTCGTATCATAATATATTTTACAATCGCGAGTAAAAGACGCGTTTTTCTAACGCGAAATAAATCGTGAAATCTTCGTTTATCCACGAGCTTGTCATATATAATATTATACGTATGATATGCACGTCGCCTCCATATCGTGTGTACGGGCTGAGCTTTCGTTTCGTCCTCCACCCGTCTCTTCCTCCGACCGCCCCTCCCCACCCCCTACCACCACCACCACTACCACCACGTTCGTCGTAAATTGTCGAACGACGCGCGTTTCATATTTTTTGACGAATACACACGACGTTTTTGATCCGCAGCTATCTGAGCGAACGATTTCGCTGGGAACGTAGGTATACTAAGCGAATTATTATTTTCTAAAGATGTTATTTTTATTGCTATTTATTATTATACATTTTTTGTTGTTTTTTTTTTTTTTTTTATTGAAGCGAAACTGTTCAATCCCAAAAATATCGTACAAAGTAAAGAAAGAAAGAAAAAACGCTACATCCTTAATCGTAAAAAGTTATACCGATGTTTTTTTTTTCGTCCGTACAACCAAACCGTTTAATTATAGCGAACTCTTTTCGATGGACTTGAACAGTTTTTTTTTTTTATAATTTTAAAACGTGATTTATGTTTTAGTATAACTATATACACGATAAACCACTTTTAAACTTACAGAAAATGACGGTTTCTTCACGTTTACATACTCTCCGTACCGATACCGATAATATATTATTGTAATTTATGTTTAATAATGATATGATAGCATGCCTAAATTATTTCAATTAGTTGGTGCGATATTGGCTGCAATGTTGGATTGTAACAAAATAATAAAATGGCTGCTGGAGTTGTAATTTATCAATAAAAAAAAATAATCATAATACTAAAGTATGAGGCAACGAAGTAATGTTATAAAATGAAGGTTTATGATATTTTTGATACTCGACCACGCGAATCAATAATAATATGATTAAAAATAAAATATAATCTCTATTTATTGAGAAAAAAAATACATCATAATATGAAAATATTGTGATGTAGGTAATAAGTTTTTGAGACCCTGAAAAATGTGTAATATGTTTTGAGATTATTGTTTTATATTGTTATATAACGTAACAAATAGTTTAAGAAAGTAACTTTTTTATTTCATTTTTTTTTTTTTTTATATATATGAAAATGTAATAAAAAAAAAGGTTTTTGAACATCGTACTTTTAATTTCATAAAAAAAAGCACATCGCATAGCGTTTGTTCGTATTGCGCGCAAGCTATTATTATAGTTTACCTACACACCTCCAAGTGGCCTGTGTACGTATATACACTATACCTATATATGTATAGAACGACCGCGACGGAGCAACAAATATTTGATAAAATTCTCGTTTGAACGTAATAAATAATATAATATATAAACGCACCTACCTATTGTGCACGCCGCCGTATATTATGTATATAATTTCTAAAAAAAAAAAAATAAGCTTTACCGGCACCGTTTTACGACGATGCGATTAGTATCGCGTATTTTTTGTGCGCCGCCGAGATAACGCGCGCGATGACTTTTGACGGAACGGAAACCGCAACGCTGCACAGGTTTTATTCGCGCGCACGCGAGGCCCGTCGCGTTTCATACTAGTGAAATAATAAAATGGTTGATATATAATATTTTATATATTCGTAGACACGCGATGCGTCGTTATTATTGCGCCTTATTACCCGTTATATATATAAAAATATAATATTATATTATGACGTCGTGTCGTACGCGCGTCAAAAACGTCATAATATTATTATTCCATCGATGTAGTACGCACATAATATTATTTATATACGTAGGTAGTAGGTATAGGTACGGTATAATAATAATTCAGACGACTGTGCACAAAACATAATATATAAATACACCCATTAGGTGCAAAGTTATATAGGCCCGTCGTTTGTAATACGCGTTGAATTACAACGTCTTGTTTGTTGTTGTTCGGTGCGCACGCACCCTTCCTGTTACCGCCGCTAACAGCAATGTTATACATATTATTATAATATTATGTTAATTATTTACCGGTCCGCTAAATATAATATAATGATCGTATAATATACCTGGGTACGCGAATAAATGACGTGTACAAGACCGCGATAACGATTTGTTTTGCGATTTGAAAACTCTATATTGTCTATACCTACTCTGTCAGTGAGCGGTATTTGAGGGGGGCGATGTGGGAGATCACCGCACCCCACCGCCTGATAGAATTTTGAAGAACCGTGTTGACACGTTTAAGACGCGTCTCTCCGCTCGTTCGATCGGTAAATAACAAAATAAAACAATGATAATTGATTTTGTTTTCACGCGAATTTTCTGCACGGAACGACGGGACTATGTCACAAGATCTGATATAATACGCGATGAACAGTGGAACGCAGTCCAAACGTGCACAGATGCGTGTATAAAATTAGTCCTCCCCCCTCCCCCAAACTAGTCCAAATTTCACCGGACCAACTGTAAGTAGTATATAATATATGGCTCAACTTTCGAGTAATTTTAAGTTGGTTTTTAGAATTTGTAAGTTCCTCGGAGCTTAGTCGTAGCCAAAATTAGTTTAATGGAGGGATTAACTTCACGCTTAACTTCCACCCACTTTGACTAAATTACAACTGGCAAATTGTAAGCCGTAGAGCTTGATTTGTAAGTGATTGCAAGTTGCAGGTTATTAGAATTTGTAAGTCCCTCGGAGCCTATTTGTGACCGAAAAATACTCTCCATGGCGGAGTAGAACTTCACACTTTCTCCACGACTTAGTTCCTCGAGGAACTCGCACAAATTCCCGAAACCAACTTTGTCGGGTGTAATTTTGATGAATGGTGTGAAGTTAGCCCCTCCCCCCCCAGTCATTTATTTTCAGCCATTTCTTCGAATCGATATCCTTATTACGAATTCCGAAAACCGACTTTCAAAACACCATCATCGGACATCACGTAACAATAGGACTGTATAAATATTATAAAAATACACCCACCCGCGAAAGGGCCGTTTCTTTCGGTCGCGCCTATATAACTGCAGCAGTACCGAATCCGAAACGTCGTTTATGACGGCGCGCGTGTATAAAATAATATTATTTCATCATCCCCTACTACCATCCCCGTTATTATATATACGTATACTCGCGACGGTATGTCTTTATGGTAGGCATACCGTATAAAGGTTTCGATAAATAAAATGTTTTTTTTTTTCGCCAGCGAAGTGTGTATAAGTGTAATAATAATACTCACCCGTACATCATATATATCGTAGGTAAATAACTACGTAGGTATAGGCATATGCGATAAGCTTCCGTGTAATAATAATAATATGATACATGCCGCGCAGAGCCGTTTCACGTTGAAAAGGAAAGTCATATACCGTCGTCGAATTTGATTTTCGAATAAAAAAAACACGCACAGGCCTTTTTAGAATAGATCCCTCGAACGAACCGACCACGGAAAAATAAAGGAAATCCATTTTTCACGATGTTTCTCGTGTTCAGTCTTCTCCTTCTCCTTCTCCTCGTTCTTGTTCGTCCTCTCGTCCTTCGCCCTTCACTCACGCACAAAACATTTACGTACAAACGTGCGCCTATTGTATACACTTTGGTATGCGCCGAGCATTACATAGGAGCGTCATTAACATTTATTGCGGACGATTTTTCTCGGAGGGGCATTATTATTATACACAGCTATATATATATATTTGTTTATAAATCCCCGTGTCGAGTACATTTTTAACATTCGACGTACACACACACACACACAAATCTGTCTCCGTGTTCTTTTTTTAATCTTCAGTCGACTACGTTTATTATAGAGCTTTTTATACAACCTGCGCGTGCCACGTCTGATCGACGCTGGGACAAAACCATTATTGGGAGGTCCGGCCGCTCCATAATTTTTTTATGGGCCGTATATTGATATTTAATAAAATAATCAAATACAAAAATAATAATTATAATAGTCACCAACGTTTATAAGTCTTATTTATCACAACCTGCACGTATATGTCTGATCTGCGAGAGAAAACCACGGGGTCCTACCCCTCCCCACCATTATTGTTTTCAAAAATAGAATATCACTCCGCTCAGAATACAAAAATTGACATGTATGCCTCGTGGCAAAATCTGTTTACAGATCAGCTGCAGCGTGTCATCTACAGCGCGTTTATAGTGAGAAACTTTGGGGAATGGAACACCGCCCACCCATCGAATATTTGAATTGTTTGTGTATAATAAGTCAATATAAGAAAGTTCTTTCGTCAAGAACGACAGACGCGTTTATTAACTGTATACATTCGAAGCGAACAAAATATATAATAATATAAAAGATTTCATAATATCATATTATTATTATATAGTAGGTACTGTCGTGCTCGCATTCAACACAAAAATCACCGAGACTGAGGAAAGTGTAAACGTTCCAATCGCTTTTTCATTGAACGATTTGTTTCTCGTAAGTTCCGAAAGAATCGACGACGCTTTTTCTTACTAGACCGAGCTCGCCGTTCGCCGTGAAAAGTTTCGCACAGCGCACCAATAAAATATCGATGATAATCTGGTCTAAACGGCACTTTGGAGAAGATTGGTCGATCTTTGACTTTTCCAAACAGTATCTACCTATGGGCAGTTTCATTAAACGCGCAAGGGAAAACTACAGACAACCGTCGAGATATTTTCCGAAGAAACGCAGCAATCAAGCGCAGTATATTATATAAAATAATATAATTCGGTTTATTGCGTTTTTTTTTTTTCATTCTTCTATTCCCAAAAACGTATAACAATTTATTGCACATTTATATATTTTTTTATAACAATTTCGCTTTGGCTTGTTACAGCTCTCGTCGCACTATATATATTAAACCTATATATACACTATATGTATATATACGCAACCGTATTATTTTTTATTGGACGTTTTCGTAGTAAAATATTCATCTATGCGATTTACTTTTCATTTCAAGGAAATTGCGGAAGACGTCCTAAATTTGCTCGGTCACTATAATACTACATAATATAATAATATGTGTAGTACTTTCCGGATTTTTTTGTTGAATACATAATTTGTTCAGACAATACACGAATTGAAATATATAAAAAAAAAATATGACGTAATCGCGGTATAATGCACAGTTTAAATCGTTTATATATATTTAAAGGGACTAGGAAAAATATAGGTTATAATAACCGATAACGGTGTCGACCACAGAAAATTGACAAAAAAAGTTATAACAAAACAGTAATCATTATAATATTATATTTAAACCACAAAATAATGACTCAAATTACGAATATTATTAATATGTACAATTTATTTTCATTGCATTCCATTATTATTGAATACGAATTCGAAAAAAATCTGTCATTTTTGTTTGTAACATGTTATTTTTTTTTGTTGTGTTGTGTTGATTGTTAGTTTTATACTATTTCAGAGTTTGTATTTGATCTCTTTCATTATTAATAACAATATGATTTGATCGGTATTTTACCTTATCTCGATATTTGTTTTTTAATCATAAACCTTCAGTATTATATACCTACCAGTTACTAGACTTTTAAGGGTAACTAACTACAGATCCAATGCTTTTAAGGCGACGGTGGATGTTTTCGAGGCGACGACGGGGAAGACGTCGTGTCATTAACGAAAGTGCTGAAGTGGTTTGATAATTTTGAGTGGAATATTTTTATAGTGGTTTTCTGCGAGTTTGTTGACCGTTTGAATAATAATATATTGTAACACTGCAATAGATATTGTGGCGATGTTGTGAAAATAATTTTTGAAGAAAAAAACCGCGAGCTTGTTCTCCCCCCCTCCCGCAGCTTTCTATTAATTTTCCCAGACATATACATATCGCGAGCGCGTACATAATATTAATAACGTTAATTAATTAATTTAAGAAAAATGAATTATTATCTACCGTGACGTGTATATTTTAATGAGCGTAATAATTCATTGTACCTCCACCCACTGTATGTATATAATCACGCACACGCGCACAGACACGTTACCACAATAATGCGTATACGTAACCGCGAGAGCATCGTAAAAAGCCGTCTTATAAACATATTTTATTATTATTATTATAACACTCGTCTTAAACGCCGTTCAGATTAATATTTTAAACGGGAAAGTCTGCGGCGGCCGAGCCCGGTGGTATAACATAATATTACTTAATATAATAGTATTTACAAATTCTTATTGAACGTGGACCTAACAATATGACTACTGTAAAACAATATTGGTAGCTCACCCCCATAAGTCAAATATGTTAACACTTCGGGGCTAATGACCTCGGTTGTTGAAAACCTCTGAACTCAATAAAAAAAATCATTATTTGTATTATATTATAATATTTGTTTAGAATATTATATATTTTATTACTCGCGCGATTTAGACGGTTACCCGTGTTGGTAGTCTTACGAATACAGGGAAAATGAAGCAAATCGCGTATGACGAAAGTGGTGGAGGAGATCGAGTACAAACCGACATAACATCCACCATTTTATCACACGAAATTCCAAAGTTCGTGTACCTATATATTGTAATATTGGATCTAGTATTTATCATACTTGAACTATTTTTACAAATTAATAATGTTAATAGATTAATAACAAATGGGGTGAGCATGCTTGATGAATTACCTTCCTACATGTGTGTGTGTGTGTGTGTGTGTGTGTGTGTGTGTGTGTGTGTGGACGTTTTGTTTTTGGTATTATTTTCACTTTTTTTTTTTTTGAAATTATTCATTGTGTGCGAGTGGTTGAAAAGTTATGTGTTAAAGAGAAGAAAAAAAGATATTGTGGGGTTTTAAAAAGAAGAATTTTTTTTTTTGTATTTTGTTTTGTTTGTTTTGTGTTTTTATTTATTTTTTATGACTGTCAACGACCTCTGCGAAAAAAATAAATTAGTAGCAATTATTACGACATATTATATTATATTATATTAGTGCGACACGGAGTACACGTGTATACGAATAATAGGAAAAACGAACTCGTGACTTGGTAGAAATTTAATATAAAATTCGTATTGTTGTGTGAACGTTCAAAGCGCATTGCGTATGCGCGCAAGAGGAGAGGAAAAAAACTCGTCGGAAACGCGTGGAATGAATTTTCGTTCCGTTTTGTTATGTATTCTCCTACATCAGAGAGTATAATGCGGCCGAAAATCACAAATTTTTATTTTCCGCGCACGCCGTCGTACCATGATTTTTACTACGCAAGTATTTTTCGACAACAGTTGTTGTGATACGACGATAATTAAAAAATCGATTACACTCGGACCGTCCGCCGTCGTGTCGTGCGACGCGATATTATCGTTATGCCCAAACATAATAATATTATATCGGATGATTCGTTTTAATGTTTTTAATTTTATGACAGACAGCGTATTATTTAAATTCCAGAGCAAAAAATCCTTCGGAGAATGCATAAAAATCGAATTTGTATCGAACTAATAGGTATACTTCAATTATACTTATATAACAAACTAATCAACTACCTATATAGCAAGTCTTTTGAAATTTGATGTTTTATGCATCGAGCGATATAAAATTACAACCATCGGTTTCTATTAAAAAACAGTGAAAACATAAATAATTTTAACGATACAAAATATAACTTTTTTCAAAATGTTTTTTTCGTAAGTACCGACTTAAAATTATGTGAAAAAAAAATTTGCGAAAACCTAAATACTTTTACGAGATGACGTTGGCGGTTACATTCGAAAGAATCACCCTGTACAAAAATGTACGTCGAGCGTACACGAATTAAAATATTTGCAATTTATTACGAGGCTTTCGCATTAAAACCGTATTATTACGACGTCGTTTTTCTTCATTTATCCACCGCCATTCGGTTTTCGGGCCGTCATATAGTAGAATAATAATGTCGTGTGCTATGCGCTTCTTATATTATAATCTCGACCAATTACGTATACTATTCGTTCAATCGTTTTTTTTAAATCGTGCGGCGCGTTTACCGCGTTTTAGTGCGAATGCAATAATAATTAATATCAGTTATTTACGAGATTCACTCGGAGACTCTCGACGCGGCGGAAAGTACACTTCGGCGGTCGGACAGGCTGATAAGAAGGTAATCGAGAGGTGGTCGCCTCCGCGTTTTTTTATGGGGTGCAAGTGGGCGGATGGGTGTAATGGCATCGGGTAATAAGTTATAGTATTTACCTAGTATTTTAGTATTTATTGCGACAGGTAGTTAAAAATGCGACGGTAAATGCAGCCTTTATATCGGGTTTTGGGGGCGGGTGGAATAATAGGCTGCATACTAGTTGCGGTCATGACGATTTTTGAGATAAACAGATATAACAGTTGCGGTCACGCCAATTTAGGTAATATCTTAGTTGCGGTCATAGCTTTATTATACTCCAATTCCAGGCGAAATTTATATTATACGATAAACATATTTTTTGATATAATGCACACAGCGTATATATGTGGGAACACCACTACTTATCTGTAAAGTTTATAAATAAAATAGATTAAATTTTATACCCCGATAGTCCGATCATAGTTTCGAATATTGCTTTCATTGTGCCTACGTCTTTTTTCACGTAATTTAAACATAAGTATCAACATTTTTAACCATACCTACACAATAAATAATAGTGCAGACAGTCCTAAGTCTGTTATCTTTTCGATATAAATGGGAAGGAAAATGTTGATTAATACATTTTTCTAAATTAAATAAATAAACGAAATATTAATTTCATATTTAATTATTATATAAACTATATTATATTATTTTATTTAGTATACTTAGTTATTACTATTTGAGTGACCGCAACTAGTATGTAACCTTTTCGATGGGTGACCGCAACTAGTATGTAACCTTTTTGAGGGGTGACCGCAACTAGTATGTAATTTTTGATTATGGCCGCAACTAGTACACACCGATATAATAGACTCGCCTCTGAAGAATTTCGAGTTCGCCACGCCAACGCGGGTGGAAATTTCATATATGTCTTATATTCACACTGTAACTCGTTTTCGAATCTGTCCGTGGAAGTTGTTCGCGGCCAGCGAGAAATCTGACTAATATAATAATCCAATGAGTGATGATTTCTAAATACAGCGCGTAACGTCGACCGACGAGACCGAGAGAGCAGCTGGCTGTGCTGTTTGATTGATGGTGAGAAAAACCGAGTAAAAACCATTTGTCGTAAGTTGACGTGGCGAGCGGGAAAAAAACAGAACAAGTGATAATAAATTTCAATAAATAAAACGTTTACTTAAAAAAAAAAACCTCAAAAGCCGAAACAAATATACACACGAGCATCGGCGGCTATCCCTGCAGAGTCAAAGTGTATGTACCGTGACGCGCCTTTTTTGCAAATTCCATCAAAAGTTATAAACATCTAGTCACGTCATTATAATTCCCATTAAATGTGTTTTATCTTATCACGTTTGATGGATTGTTTAGCGTTCTGCAGAGGTGCGAAAAACAAAAACCTTCGACCTTTTGATGTGTTCCGTCTACCATCGTCACCCACGCGCAGTGCTGCAGCTGCAGCAGTAATAAGTACAATGGATATTGTGTAGTATTGTTTTGAAAGGCGTAGGTGTTTTTAATCATTTTTTTCGACGCGCCTTGACTTTTAGACGTTTCCGACGGTGCACGAATCTCGATCGTGTGGATTTGGGAAAAAGGAAAAGCTGCCGATCTTATAATATAATACCCAAGTCCTTAGTATATACGAGTATTGTGCAAACTGCTATTCGTTTAAATATTATAATATACGAGTCTACGTCGGAACAGTAAGTACTCGAAGTTATAATAGTTTTACGGCGGTATGTATATTATGATTACGATGTATACGATAATAATTACCACTTGGAATTATTTATGGGCTCTATATAATCCTTTCGCAAGCTCTGCTGCAGTATATAGTATATTATCTTCGATACGCGTAACATGTAGGTATATTATAAGACATGAATACAATATGATATAGATAGGTATTATTTGCCGGAGTCGTGCGACTTATACATTTATCTCCGAGTAGTTATAGATATCTATAATAATATGGCTATATCCGAATAGTTATAGGGACCGACGTTCTCGTTTTCGTCTTACAATAAATAGTCGATTTTTGAAACGGTTAAATTTATTGATTGTTCAATTTTTCTACAAGACAACGTTAAATATAGTTCGTGTGTAGAGATCATATTTGGTTTTTGTAGACATTTCATTGAAATTTGACATTTGCACCCACAGTTACTAGCTCGATTATAATATTTTCACTTCGAAACGGCTTACCTATGACTGCGACAATCGTCGAACAGTTGTTTGTTTGGTTTTTAAAATCACAGTAAAAATCATGTACATATATCGACATAATATCGCGTGTATGGATGTGTTTGATGTCGATCACTCGTATAGACTTGCACGCGTCGTTTTTTTTTTTATGTAACTATATTTATAGTCGTCTACCGTTATTATTTGAATTTTAATGGCACTCGTAAGTTTGAACGAGAGAAAAAAAACAATAATCGCAGTACGCGGGCAATGCCGGCGTTCAATAAAAAATGAAATGTTTAAAATACTAAATAAATACGGCGTGCGCCGGGGAACGTTTAAGATTTAATTATGGAAAAACAAAGACGGTTCGTTTTAAGTTTATAGGTAGGTTAGGTACTTGATTTACAGTGATATTAATTCTTTCTCGAACAAAAGCGCTCTTTTGATAATATTTTTCCGAGATCGAAATATGATAATACTGTGTACGCACGCGTACCCGAAACGGATATTGTGTAAGTGTATTCGTTTCGCTCCCAGAACTATATTGCATTTCGTAAGCCAACAACGCGTATCGAATTTAACTACGGATGATTTAAGTCGTGTTCGCAATTCAAAAATCAAAATAAAATACCTACCGGATTTCTGAGCAGTGCCTGTGGTCTTCGATGCTTCGCAGACCACACATAACATAATAATATGTTTTAACTCAATATAATATTATACACACGATAATATTATGTGTGATGGTATTGTGTAACACATATTTTACGCCAAGGTACATAATATTATATAAATTTGATACGCTGCCGTTGGATCGGACGGGCGGGTGTGCACGTGTATTTCTTACCCCCCCCCCCCACCGTCAAAAAAAAAAGCTCACCAAATCTCTTTCGCGTTAAACTTGATATTATAATGTTAACGGATAAACAGTTTTGTACACAAGCCGCCTCGCCCGTACGCGACACTATACGACGTGTAGTCTGTAATATTATATATATGTATATATGAAGATATATAATAATCTGTGTGTATATATATATATATAGTATACCTATTTATTAAAGTTATATTTATAATGCCATATTTTTTTTTTTATCTCTTAAGCTTGCTTCAATTACAGCGTGTCAGTGTTACGTTGTATAACTATTTAATTATTATTTACATTTTTAATACTTACCTCCGTGTATATATTTTTTAATTATATATCTTACAACAGAATAATATTGTACACTACGGTTGAGTGACAGTATGATTAGATTCGTGTTGGCGAGGTGGAAGTGGTACTGGCGAGGGGTGCTGTGCTGGTTGCGAGGGCGATATCCAAATAATATTATATATAATTTCTATAATCGTTTTCGAGTACTCTGAGTCGCAGATAACCGTTGGATTTAACTTAAAATACGGCGATGAATTTGACGGTTATGACAACAATATAATGTATATCGCACGATTTTCGTAAAATCCAAAGACAGAGTATTTTGATAGCTCAAAGGAATTTTAAAAGATAATAATAATAAACAACTGAATATTATTTTTGAGATTATATTTTTATTATTTTCCTTATTTTGTTTTTCATCTCTCCCGTTATAACCATTAAATGTTAAGTTGAATATGCGTTTCGGGGCCAATGAAATTGTATTATTTTATATTACATCACATAATATATATACATATATATATATAAACAAGCAAACAGACGTTGAAAAAAATGCTACGAGCCGTCGCCCGAAACGGTTATTAACATTTGTATAGTTACCTTTCTCCTTGTTTTCCTCGCTAACTAGGACTCGAGGGATGATTTTATGTAAATAAAATTTAACGCTATTATGACTATTTTCAATCTAAAAAAAAATTTAACAAACGTTTACTTTATATCTCAATGCTTCGGAACATCTTTAGGATTGATTTCTTTACACTGAAATATTTATATATTTAATTTAAAATCGTTAGGTTAGTTATATACAGTTAATACTATCGTTCTAAACTTTAATGAACAATTAAAAGTAATTAGTTTAAATCTCGTAATAAAACAATGTAAATAGTGAGTAAATGTTGATAAATGATAATCTATTTCATGAATAAAATTATTAGTATTTATTTATATTTTATTATATACTTTCGTTTTGCAAAGGCAGAGTTCGACTTAAACGAATAAGGTGAAAGAATACGGCGTTCGAAGTAAACAGCTTAAATAATTATACAACGATTATAAACGTATAATATATTATAGTGTAGAACTGTAGACTGTAGGTATAAGGTAAACTAGGTATATACTAGGTAAGGTATATACTTGAGTCTTGTACTCGTCAGTTGAATTATATTATACTTTATAAATATTTATTTAATTGTATATTATATGTTTTAAAATATTATAATGGTATTAAATAGTTTATTAAAAAAAAAGTTTTTGTTATAGTTGTGTTTCGCTCTAAAACATAATATGGTACTTAAATACTTAATCTATATATATACTTTAAGTATAATGCCATAATGTACTTGTAAGTAATGCTACGGTTCTTTATTAGATCTTAAAATTAACTAATTCGTATGCAACTTTGCGGTAAGTAACAATAAAATATGGTCTTAAATTTTCACTGGAGTCTGAAGGCGTTTTCATTAGTAAAGAAAATTCTTATTTTGTAAGATTCTATTCATTACTGCTTTATTTTAAGTGTTCCGTTTTAAAAACAACCAGATGTAAACAACAATAAAAACCGAAGAAAAAGTCCTACGATTCCGTAAATAATTTATTATTTTTCCACAACTTTTAAAAAATAATAGTATTTTTTTAAAAGCACTTTATTGTAAAATGAGATATATTTTAGTTTCTTAGTTTCTAATTTTTTTTTTCGAATACGTAAAATATATATCAAATTATGACGTATGCACACGGGTAATTTTAAACCGATCATAATAATATATTAATATTATATATTAATCACAAGTCTTAATCAGTCAAACACTCAAATATATATACGAGAAAAGTTTCATAATATTATTCTATACTCGTAGCTTTATTTTAGTGTAGAAATAACCTGTTGTGTTGTCGTTAGCATTCGCGTTGGTAGACTTACAAAACGTCACATACATGCAATGTGTAAATACACTAATACAATATTAAAATATATATTTTACGTTTTTACATTTTTTGCTAACTTCCGTGGTGTGTACGTGCATTTTTAATTAAATATATATAATATGGTATTCAAGAAAACCTCTAGAGTGTGTTTCGATAGTACAATATCATTTAACTAACAAATCAACTGTAGAATAAAATAATATTTTTTTGCAAATCATAGAGAATTATTATTTAAGGTTTTAAAATGATGAGCTATAGAGATTGATATCTACAACATTGTGTTCGAAATCGAACATTCTGCTGAGACTCTCGAAAGATAAAGAAATACCATCAACATAAATACAGTGACAAATTAATAGTTTATCCAAAAACTTATCCTAGATGAACAATTTACTTTTCCAGATAGTTTTCAATGCCTACTCGTAATGAACACTTACATTTTGTATTCGTCGAGAATCCTAGTTGCTAATTGTTCGCACAATATTGTACAAAGGTCGGGTTATTATTCATTGTATTGTAAAAAATGCATGTTGTTAATTTAATTTTGTTTCTCTAGAATTTCATAAAATACAATAATACATTTGATTTTACATCACAGATCAGTCGTATTTCAGCCATTCACTACAATCACCAAGTATATTATTATGTTGAAAATACGTTTTTGAAAAATATTACCAATGAATAATGTATGATATATTTTATCTCTATAAGCTAGAAAATTTTTTTTTTTTTAGTTATTTAAACTATGCTTGTTGTGTATTCTGCACAGGGCTCTACTAGACCTTGGGTCTAACTGTGTCCACACTTGGTCCATCGTGGTACTTGTATCCTATGCACTATATGTAGTATGCGTCCTCCACTGCAACGGCAACGTGATCTTTATCCTATATATTCTTTTATGGCTACATTCAAACAACGGTTATCTACAACTAGTTAGTGGTTATTCATGCGTTGCACTAAAATCACATATTATTATACAATATCTCCGACAGATTAAAAGAAAACACCAATTCAAAACCTAGGGGTAGATAGATGGATATTATCATTTCATTAATATTGTATTTCATAGACAAAATATATATCGATATTTAGTACTTATTTGGTTGAATCTCTATAATATGTACAGATACAGATGGTTCAAATTACGAGCCTTCACAAATAACACGTTTCACATGAACCTATAACATCATTGTCAATGGTGGTAAAATATATAATAAATCACATGTAGGTATTTCGGAGACAGCAGCTTCGCGTGTCTCTTCATTTTTTTTTCGCACCCAATAATCCCCTCGAGCCCGAGAGTCGACCGCATTATGATATTATTTACCTACGAAGCACATATAGTGCCCGAAAAGCTTAACTCGCAAAACAGTTTTAAAAATTCATAAATTTAAAATGTTATATTTAATAAACCTCATACTAAAATACCACCTACCTATTACCACAAAACAAAAAAAAAATTCTCCAAGACGATTGGTAGGTACAATAATTTTATAATATTATTACAATCAAGGGCATCGTTTACGGAATGCAAGGGTGTGCATTTGCATCCCCTATATGCTCTTTTTATTTACAAATTTTTTTATTGAAATTGATTGATAGGCGCTTTTCTAACTTGTGACATTTCCAGAAATTTTTAATGATAAAAGGGAAAATTGTTTGAATTTTGAATTATCTTTTTATCTAAAGATATATTTACTGGGCATTTTAAGTAGGTACCTATGTGTTAATAGCCTTAAACATTATCTTTTAAATTCCCTTTTATCAATCGTTTTTAACTGGAAAAAATTGTACCTACTCGTTTTCATTTTGCATTGAAGAAAAATTTATAAGAACGTTGTTTTGTTTAACAATAATTTTTAAATCTCAGAGTACCCATCTATTGCGGTTCTCATTAAAGTTGGCTGTTGGTAAATTTGTTTTGCATTCCACGAAAAATGCAGAAACAACCCTGGTTATATAGTAATATTAAACGTGTATAATATATTATTAATAAATAATAGTGTATGTACCTATAAATTATCGGCGGGTAAGGGGTGGGTATATGGTTACCCTACCTTGCGAAACAGTGTCCTGACGTCCGACGACGATGACGACACGTCATCCACGCACCGAAAATAATATGACGACTGTTGCAGTAGTAGTTTCACACCGGGCGAGTGTTTTGCGACGGGACCGCGCACAGTTCAATATATTAATATAATAATATTATATTCACGACACGGCCACGGCGGAAATGATGACGACAATACGACACCGACGATGATGATTTATCGATATATATAAATTACAGAAAATCGTAAATCGCGTGTATTCTACAAACGACGTGCCCTACGAGTGTCGAGTGACGATAGTGGTGACGGACGCCGACCGAGCTGTACGACCACGTTAGACGGACTGATCGCGCCGCTACTTTCGGCCCGAGTTCGAAGTCGTCGTCGTCGCCGACGCCACCGCCACCGCCGCCGCCGCCACCGGTTACCGCGGTAGCGTGCCGAGCGCACGCGACGCTCTGCGCTTTCCGCGGAAAAGTTTATTATGTTTAGTGTAACAATGTGCCGAATGTCTGTGGACGCACGGCCAGTCGTCTAGCCGGCGGCGGCGAAAATAAATTTCGTGTGCCGCAATTTGATATTCCCTCCCCGACTTGAGCTGAGATTGATGGTTATCGGTTGACGATTATCAATCCTTATCATATTATTATTGTATATTAAGCCTCTAAGCTTGCAGGATTGCGTGTTGTCGGCGGTTACCGACTCCCGGGAACCGACAGGTAGTCAAACCGCAGCGCCCAAAATAAAATATTATGTTTTTCAATGGAAAACGAATTACTGCGACCAAATATTAAACCGATTCTCCGCAACCCTTCGGGACGCGACCGCTACGTGTCGAGAGGTTGTTGTTAATCGATAATAGATCGATCGCGATGTACGTCATAGCACACACGCATTGCAACCGATCACATTGTGCGGATCGATTTGCCGAATAAACGTTTTAAAAATGTATTGTTGTTTTTAATACATTTTGAAAAAAACTATTCAAATTATTTTAGCTTGTATAAAAAATTAACTTTTACTAAATGTACAATAATAACGTTTATGCATGGCGGAAAAAATAATTTCGGAAGTTCAAAACTAACCCCGTGCGTTTGGAATATGAGTTCAAATTAATGTAACAATAAAGATTTAAATAAATCATGCGTAGGCGAAAAACTACTGAATGTTTGTACCCGGAGAATAATGGTTCGATTTCTCTGGAACTGAAAATGAATCTAAACGTTATTATAACAAACATTTTTAACTTATAAATACTATATGTATAATATTATGTTGTGATAGTATTATTATTTATTTATCCCTGCGCAGTTGGTAATTGGTTATTGGTAAAAATAACAAATACACGGTGGAACGCGAGGCACGTGTCGCTATTCATCTTATCACGTATTGGAAGCATAATAATATAATAAATGCCATACGTACGGTACTTACATTAATATTTTTTTTCGTACATTTTTTTTTTTTTTTTGTAGACTTGTATAGCAAATATATACATTTTCGATATTAATAATAATAATATGACGTTGACTGTGTAGTCGAGGCCGTACTTCGAACAAATTTTCCTTAGGGGTGGGGGTTGAAATCTAAAAAATGTCACTACCTCTGCCCATCCCGGATAGTTGTTGGAACATAATCTTTTTTATTTATTATTTGTCCTAGGACTTAGACTACCTGCTACCTGCTACCGATCAAGTGTGCGCTCTCGCTATTATAATTATGTAGGTACACCGTAACCGCGAGTACCGTACCGGACGGATCTTTTTATAATGTAAAAAACGATTTGTGATTTTTCATTTCTGTCTGCTGTTTACCTCGTCGTTTATTTAAGTCGGAAATAAATAAGTAGTACACGTCTGAACGATAGATAAATAATTTTCAGCACTTTAGAATGATAATATTATAGTCAGCTCTCTCCAGATTATATTTTAGTCACGGGCGACTATACTAATTTGTTGTAATATAATAATAATAACAACAACACTATTATAGCAGCCAGTGTGATACTCGTATTATACCTACTATTATATTGTCGACATTAAAATAAAAACGTCGTACATTGTGCAACTTGCGACGTTCACTGAACTGAATACACCGAACCGTACGGTAATAATATCATATATTATATACGCGCACGACACAATATCATTACTATACACTCGGTTTGGCGGTGACGTGAACGGAGATATTATTGCACTCTCCAAAAACCGCGTGAGATTCCGCGCCGAACAGCCGGTTTCCGAAATCAACGGTTATTATAATATTCCAGTTGGATGTCAAACGGATATGATATGATATATTATATTATAATATGTATGTACGGCTGTACACCATCGTAGTATACAGGACGATATGGGTATAATAGGTACATAATAATATAGTAATATAACCGACAAGACGAATTTTCTGAATCGATGTTCTTTTCTTTTAATTATTGTCTTTGTGTGCAATATGTTTATAAGCGTAAGAAAACAAACAGTTTGCTCAAACAGAAAAATCATGTTTTTTTTTTGTTCTTTTTGGGCTTCTGATATCGACAGGCTATATATTTTCTGAAATTTGACGTTCGGATATTGCACAGAATACTTTTCTACAAATGCCGTTGTATTATTCATCTGTTGTTACTAAATAAATATTGTTGATATTGCGTAACTACCTGGTACCTAAATATTTTTTAAAAAATCTGATGAGGACACAGCTTTATTCGGGTTACCACTTGTCATTTTACTCCACTTGCTCTCCCGTTTTAACTACTTCTAACGCTTAATATTAATCAGTGACGTATCCTGGCCGGTGACTGGTGATGATGGTGAGGAGGTCTATTGAAATATCCCATTCCCTTCGGCCATATTTGTGCAAAAAGTTACTACTTAATATATGCTTCAGATTTCTACAATGTGTTGTCAATTTATTGTCATACGGTTCTATTTCGCATTTGATATTGGTAATATGAAAATTAATGACTAGGTACTACAATGAAGAGTGTGCGATGTACCCCGCGAGTATTGAAACACTAACCTCATTCATTATATTTTAAACATCGTCGTCTTCAGAGAAAATCGTTTTTCTATTGATTGTGAATTTAAAAAATGTAAAACCACTATTTGATAAAAAAAACAACAAACCTCAAACAACAACAACAACAACAACAACAACAACAACAACAACAATAATAATAATAATTTAATAAAAATTCAAAAATCGACGAGGCGAACCGATTGGCAGTCAAACGGATCGGGCCGTATGCGCGTACAATGTATTATTTATGCACATCTTATATATATAATTCTAATGTACGTGTGTATGTCACCAAATTCCTCCTAAACGGCTGGACCGATTTGAATGAAATTGTTTGTATGCCTTTGGGTGACGCCCTGGATGGTTTATATTGACTATGGGGTGAAATGATGTGGTGAGGGGAGGTGCTCTCACGGGTACTTCGAGATTTAAGATGGAAATATTTGTTTATAAATGGTTGCTATTGGTAACCATGGTTGCTATGTATTTGTTTATTTGTAACCAGGGACAACCCTATAAATAAATAGTACATAGAAACCACGGTTACCAATAGCAACCATTTATAAACAAATATTTCCATACTTTCGATTGATTTCGACTAACTAACCTAAGAGGCCATAACTCCGGAACCACATATCGTACAAACTTCACAGAAACCATCTACATATCAATCTTAATATGCCCTAAAATTCGAAATCGAAATCGGTTCGGTGGATCTTGAGCTATAAAATACTTAAAATACTATACTATACTTAAAATTATAAAGAGGAAAGATTTGATTGTTTGTTTGTATTGAATAGGCTCCGAAACTACTGAACCGATTTAAATGAAATTTGGTACATAGATAGTTTAGACACTGGGAAGGATATAGCCGATATAGGCTACTTTTTAATACTAAAAAAGGCTGTAAGGGGTTGAAATAGGGATTGGTATGTATTTTGCCCTCAACGTAACACCATTATTAATTTTTTTAATGGGCAACGAAGTGCACTTGATCAGCTAGTATTATTATATATTGTAAACACTATCTGGGGCGTCTCGTGAATACATATATTTTAAAAGTCATGTCGCGGATTCCGTCCCATTACCCGGGCGATGACGTGAGGTCGTTTTGAATTATAGTTAATTTTCGAGAAATGCGCCGCGCATCAACATATACATAATATTATATTTTAACGGTGAAGAGTAGTGCGTATCAATTTGAATATTATAATTATTATTATACATTTTTTTTTTTTTTGATCTACAACGCCATATTATTATTATTATTATTATTATTATTATTATAAATAATTACAAACGTGCGCAGGGCACACTACCCGCGGCTTTGCCGTATAATACGATTATTAATCCCGCCGCGATCATACCTGCCGAAGCACGGCGCAGCAGCAATCAGTCCAATCAACCACCGACGATTTCAGATTTCGACCGGACGGTTATGTCGTAACCGCCGCTGTTATATTACTATATATCGTATTATATGAACCCGATCCGCTTTCGGTGTTTTCATCTTCGCAATGACGTGTAGGTAGTTACATTGTATTATTATTACTATTGTCTAATAATAACTCCGGAAACACTTCAAAGCCCGAGAGTGGAACGAGAAAAACTATTAGAAGGTACGAGTTATAATATATTATGTGCTTTTAGAATTTTTATTTTTTATTTTGGCAAACACTTTTTGAATCACAAAGTAGTGGGTGCGTGCGATACTATACGCACATATTTATAGACGACACAATAGTTTCAATGCGTCGGTGCGTGTGTGCAGTGCAATCTATTGAAAATCGGATGTAGTTTCCACGGGTACGGAAATATCGCTAATTTTCATGTTTCGTATTTTATTTTCCACTCGCACATAGGAAATTAGGACTATGAATAAAAATAGAAAAACTATTCGATTCATTGATTGCTGAAACCTCGTCACACGCTATAATTTGTTTAAAACTATGGGTCAAACTTCAATTTTTACGAACTTCAATTCATTTTTTACTGGAAATTTTTCCAAAAATGTTGAACTTTCAAACTTTTAATTTTAATTTTAAACAAAAATATACCCTGTTTTAATACTGATAAATGCCGTCAGGCGGGAAATAAAAATAGTACACTAGCGTACGGTTACTTATATTTTTTATAAAAAAATAATTTATGCTTATAAAATACCTAATATATATCGATATCAAACTTGAAGGTTTTTCTCAAACTGTTCAAAATTTTCGAGTTTTAAGTATACGATTTCGAATATTAATTTTTAACGAACTCTGAGCAGTTAAAATGTCTTGAAGTTCAGGGTGTTCAAGAGTTAATTAAGTTTAAAAACCCATGGCTGTTTAAAACCCTGTTCACTTATATTAACGCTCAGCCCGAGAAACGTTTGCAACGCAAATACGCAATTCCTTCAAAAGTAAATCGTTTCCGACCAAAGTCTCGAGAGGAACGAATATACGGGTATCGAGTACAATTAGGTTCATTTAATCGATAGATGCCAAAATATATTCATCTGGATCCGTTAAGCTGTTACCGTGTTTCTGGTTGTCGATCTGTGATGCTGCTGCAAATAGTACCTATATATATATATATATGTATACCTACGCGTGGGGGACCTCGTTAACGATTATTAAAGGTAACCTCCGAGCTCATAATGACATAATTTTATTTGCAAGTGTTGAAACACTTTCATTTAGAAAACAATTTGTAAAATTAATTTTCTATAAACAGACTTTTAAATAAATTATATAAGTATAAATACATTATATTCTATTCTCGCTATACTATTATAAGTTATATTATTATTTATTATGTTTGTACAAATCGGATTGTTGGTAATTACTTATTAATTTAGTTTTTGTATAGTACATTTGTTTTTATACCAAGTAGTACCTACTAAGCTTTTAATTTTGACAGCTTTTGAAATAATATCATAATAAAACCAAATAAAGAAAGTCGAGTTATCCATTTTAAGAATAATAGCGTTTTATGACTATTCGTCGATTTACAAGTTTCGCGGTCTATATTTGTGTATTCGTTTACTTAATGTGTAAAGCAAATATTATTAATTCTTTAAGAACCATGAGTAATGATCAGCGGTGGATTGAATTGGTATTTGGTAGGCATACTGTACAGTCATACGTGACTTCTACAATTTCGATCGTCTTATTCCACTCTGTGTGTAAATATACTTAAATACTTAAATACATCAAAAATATTGATCACATTTATTTTTATACGACTGAGATTGGCCCGACTACAGGTTGTGGGTGATGTAAATAAATGTAATACGACCTAATTCCACTGTAGTGGCTGTTGTTATGTTTTTTTGTTTCAATTGATTATATTATTTTCTATACAACAATAGTCTATAAAAACTATGTTTCTAAAACAAACTTTACTACGTGGATTTAAAATATTATTACGGATAACTTAAACACGTACAGAGTATTAGATATTTTATTCGATAAAAATACGTTGAAAAAAGGGTTATAAATAATAAACATTTTATCGGTTTGTAGCGCGTTTCTTTTTAACGCGGCAGTGGCCAATCGGAGCGCGGCCTCGGTCATTCTTCAAAGATGGATCTATATTATTATTATTATCTATATTATTGGTCGACAACGAACAATTGATCCACCCCTCACAGTGTTGAATCCAGGTATACATCAGGGGGGGATTTCCCCCCCCCTGAAATTCCATTAGCCCCCCTACCACCTGTGACAAATATAATAATCAACAAAATATATTTATTAAATGTACAATACTCGTTGCAATTAACTTTTTCTACATTTTATATGTCTAATTGTAATAACTTGGTAATAAATTATAATATAAATCATAATGATCATAATCATAATCATTGATTCTTAATAACAAAAAATTAAACAAAATAATACATTTTACTTAGGTATTTGTTATTTATTGAGATCACAATTGCATATAGGTTTTTACAGAATCAAATAGGATTCAAATCCTAGGATCAATTCAACTCACATCGCCGTCGTGCAGGAAACTGCTTTGAACTAAAAAAACTGTGATTTATAAAAAATAAAACCGAACTCAATCATTTTTTGTTCATTGAAATTTTAGCATCGTTAATGCCGTCTACTACCGTTGCAACGATTGCCAATTGACATAGATGATAGGTTTTATATTTTTAAGTCAATATAAAAAATCCACAGACGTAATATATTGCAACTTTAGTAGCGAACTTTAAATCAAATTGTTTTGTAGTTAAAAATTTATAAAATGTTTAGTTTTTATAACTAAGGGTTGAAAATTAAAAAAAGGTTTTTCGTAAGTAGTATATTATAATGTGACGAAATTTGATATTTAAACGAAGAATAACAATGTTCGTTATTTCGTTGTAGTTTTAAAATATTTTTCGTGGGTGCTTGAAACTTTTTAAGTATATTATTATATTTCATACACTCAATTACATTTTCAAATGCAATGTTTTCTCCAAAAATTTATTCAACCTATTGTATTATAACAGTAAAATAAATTATTTTAATATCAATAATAACAAAAAAATACACTTAGTTATCTAGGGCCTAGATTCTAGGCTGACAGACAGTCTTCACTCTGAATATTGTATTTCGTATAGAAGTGACCTCACTCGACACCCGAACTATACAGCAGAGCGGTACTCACTTGCCGACCCTTTTTTATAGTTATGAGCTATTTAAACGTATTTGAAATGTTTACATTTTTATGTACCTATACAGTTTTTTTCTGATAAATATTAAAATAAACATTCTTTTTTATTAAAAAATAATTTTAACCTTTTGTTGAATGTTATCAATAATGTTTTTTAAAATGTTTATTATACCTACCTAGTTATTATGTGTCAATTATTTAAAAATAGTTTATACAAGTATTTATTACTATTCCAGTATTACTTATTAACTAATAAAGTACCGATACAATATTATGGTGTGTTTATTTTATTTTAGTTCAATAATTTATTAATACTACACCCATTAATTATATATTAATTTTTGAAGCATTGTGTTCAAGAAAACAAAAACTAAATGGGATTATATTAATACAATATTAGAGTTGTGTAATGTATCTTTATGTAAAAAATAGATGAAAATAATAAGAACTGTTGAATTTAGTGGTCATATGTGAGAACGCCTGTATTTATGGATAACACTATTTATATAGGAATGCGAGTGAGTTAAAAAATTAATAAAAAATTTTTTTATCTGTACAAAAATATTATATTCGTAATTTTGATATGGATATAGGTGAAATATAAAAGTTACGTATCTCACACTAAACTAATCATATTGTTATTGGATTTGGAAAAAAAATACTATTTATAAATTATAATTGTATCTTATGATTTATAAAGTGTATTTCTGTAAATTAAACTAAAATTTATATTAAATTTCTATTCAATGTACCTACCTATATGTATTAATTATTATTATTCGAATTATTATTCGCTAATATTATTAGCCGAAACCCAGCGAAACAACGACAACTTTTGGATTAGGTATTCGAGGTTTATATAAAATATGCGTTTACGACACTTCGGTAGCATTAAATATGTATTTTAAGAAAAAATGTAAATTTGAGCCTCAAAAAAATACGAAAACATACTTGAGTAGACTTTGACTCTTTCTGCATATCCTAATGTGCACAGTGCGCCACCACAACGCCGACGTGGAACGCTTGAACTCTTCGAAACTGAAAATATAATTGTGATTTATGAAAAATTAAATCGTACTTAACGCAATATGTTTTTCGTTATTGGGCTAATTTACCGTTGCACGAGATTTTAGAATTGTTAATCGACTTTGTTCTCTGCAACGATTTTGGCAATTGCCATAGATAATACATATTATATATTACGTCCTGCGCATCAGCTGATATTGTAATAATACATCTTTTCATACCAAAGAGTTCCGGTTTACGATTTGTTCACTGAAATGTGAAATGACAATAACCAAAATAGTTTATAATTTTAAATTTAAATTACAATAATAATATAAAATATTATTGTTTTAAAAATGAATAAATTTGTGTATTATTTTTTTTTAAATTGCAGCTATAATATGTAATTGTTATAATGAAGCAATACGCTTTAGATGTTATTATAAATATAAATAATTAAACTTCCAACCGTCGATTGATATTCCTTTGCCAAATAGGTTTTAAGTACCTAATGATCGGAACAAGTGCGATATTCAATCAAAATTTTTTTTCAAACCGAGTGCCATTGGGCACTTTGTTTAAAAAAAAAACATGTGGCATTCGAAACCTTTTTTGAACTCAAGTGTGATTCGAACACAGCCTCTTTCTGTCCCGAGTGCAATTCGACATAAATATTTACAATAAATTCGGCCTTACCCATAATAATTATTACAAAGACTCGTTTCGCGCATGGCGTTTACGAGCACGGACGTCTTTAGGCAGAGTCGGGGCCAGCTCATTTCTGTTTTATAGTACTGATGAAAATCGATTTCAAACACTGCAGAGTTGGCGCAGTTATTGTTTTTTTTTTTAAAGGGGGTTTCGACAAATTAAAATTATGATCACTATACCCGACGTCCGAGAACTATTACTGTATAGACCCTTATAACAACACTTATTGATACTATTATTACAGTCCAATCCGAGCAGTGTCGTCGACCCAATATTCCGGTTAGGTTTTATGCCAGCCGACGTGCGATATTATTAGTAACCCAACCACGACGGTGGTGTACATTTAGTGGCCTATATCTACGACGCCGCCGTGCGAACAGTAACTTTACGATATTGATAATATTATGCTGATAAAATACCACTATATATCGGTCGTTGTTATAACGTAGTGGCCAGCAAAAACAACTACAGCTATCGACAAAGGGATAAAATATCAAACGAATAAATCTACTTTAAAAGTTTAAAATATAAACGCGTTTTATTACAAAACTTGTTTGAATTTCAAAGCAATATTGTTCTAAAGAGTACAATTTGCAACGTGATTAATTTCCAACGTCACGGTGTGAAGCATGAATTTATTTAAACTTTTTTGCCCGCCAAGTGAAAGTTAACCAAAAATACATTTAAAACATCACGCAAGCGTAAGACCAATGGGCAATGGCCATCCTGTTCTACTTTGAATATTTTAAGTTGAAAGTTCTAAGTTCTAAGAACGGTTAATTATAAAGTAATAAATAATCCGTAGAAATATTTTATATATTTCACTGGAGTTTAACGAATTACAAATTTTAACGCCAAGCAAGTTATAACTTAAAATTGTCCGAGTAAAGTTAACTGATATATTTTTAGCGAATAATAATCGTTCTAAAACCCTTGCGTATGAGTTTATACTTACTATTTACTGCCATCTCATATATATTGTCAAGCTAATTCAAAACTTATAAAATATAATAAATATTATATATCATTTTTGTAAATAAAAGTTACGCAATACTATTGAGGCTATAACGAAGAGAAAAATGCGTGCAAAATAATAGAATTTATTTCAGTGTTATATTTATTATTATTTTTGAAAGAATCCATTGGACAATTTATATAATATAATACAATCAGGTGGTGACTCAAAGACGCTAAAACCTGCGACAGCGCGCCCATTATATTCCTACAACATTGGTAATTAATTTAGTCGACAGAGGTCGAAACCATTAGCGCGAAAGGGACATCTCCCGATGTGTAGGTGTAATTTTTCATTTTGTCCTTGATGAATAATGGGTAGCTGCAAGACCGCTATAATACTGATGCTCATGCTCATCAAGACCTTCCGTCTGAAAAATTCCGTGTCTAAATAAAATGTTAAATTTTAATTGGATTATTAATTTAGATTATAAATTCAAAAAGCGTTTCGAATATATATTATTTTTCTTAAATGAAATATTATTACTATGACGTAGGTCAGAAAATGAAAATATAAATAATCGATAGGCTTAAATTTGTGATAATATTATAATTATATATTATTTAATTACGTTTTTACACGTTTACGCACTGAATTTCATAATAATATATATGTATACCTTACCTATTGGTTAGATTGTATTGAAAGTTGAAACTAAGCCAACTACTTCTGCGAAGAGATAGAAGTATAAAGTATGTACTATAGTTGAGAAATACGACATTAAAAGTTTAAACCATCAAACTTGGATCAATAATCCGAATAAACTATTATACAAGTTGAAAATTTCCGTTTTCAACTTTTTAAGTGATGTATAATGATGTTAATTTGAATTTAATTTTATGAATCGGTTTCTGTTCAAATCGTTTAGGTACACCACATATATATATATATTATACACTCTACAGTTCTGCAGATCGAGTTTTGATTGTAATTACATTTTCTTCAATAGTGGTGTTCGTCGAGGCAGTGTGTAACCTTTATTCGAATAAATTTGCATTTTTATTAAAATTTGTTAATCAAATAAACATATTGCTCGGGAGTCGTTCGGTATATATTTTCTGAAAATTCAGTATATTGAATTGGAATCACTACATCAAAATTAAAAAGGCGGGGAAGTCGGTCCGCTGTATAGTAGGTATTTTGAGTAGACCTCGTCATTGATTAGGTCACAGTAATGGATGTATTATGTTTGAATTCAATGATCAATCAATGCATTTAAAAAAAAAAACGATTTTAAGCAAAGCGCGGTGTGTAAGCCACTATTTCTAATGATCTCTTTTGAACTCATTTATATAAAATAGATTGTAGCTACCTATACTTACTACTATTAATTTATTTCTCTATTTAATAGTGGGTATATTGAACCAATTTAAAAAACATCTTATATAATATATTATTACTAATAATGTTTTTTTTAATTTTTTATCAGGTTTGGGCATCAAGTACAGTGTTCATCAACCTACTATTATAGCGGATAGTTAAAAGTTCTAGATGACTGTGAACATTTTCAAAATAATATTATAATACAATAATTGTGGTAACATTTTTGGGTATCTTTAGTACGTTGTTCTACATTATATACTATAGCTGTGAGCTCGGCTATCTTGAGGAAATCTTTAATTGTTGATTCTTGTCGGCCGTATACAGGACCGATAATACTTCTTTGGGTGAGATGGTGTTATGTTTGATTTTGTGTCACTTTAGTTCGGACATTCGAGTAATACGTTTTTCGCAGAGAGTTAGTACACGTTTAGCACATGGGTTTGGATTTTTGCTAGATATGATTATATAAGTTTGTCCAATAATGAGTACTCTGCAGGTAACCAAAATCTCGGTCGAAAAAGATAAATTAGGAATCTGGCCATTTTTTTTGGTTGGTGGTTTAATTTGGTTGAGTTTGTCGTATATGTGTTTTCCATTATTGGGTGTTCCCTGGCATTTGATTTCAAGGGCATGAGTTGCATTTGCATACGTGGATATATTTTAATATTTTAATATCAGAAGATTTTGCAGCTTTTGTTGCCAATTCGTCGACGAGTTCGTTGCCTGGGATGCCAATATCGGATGGAATCCACATGAAATATAATAATATTATAACCATACAATATTGCTATTAACCTATAAGTCAATCCCTGTAAAAATCAAAGAACGTGCGTACGTTCGTGGTATAAATACCTTAAAAATATTCTAAATATTTTGAAAATTGCATTGTGTAAATAATTTAATATTATACGAAATAGGTTTCGAACCCCTACGATAAATATTTTTTTGAATTACAACATAACGTCTTTAATCGTTAGTTTCCAATATTGCGTCAAAATGTTAACTTGAACAGCTCATAAAAAAATGCATGATGTGGCTTTCCGCTTAACTTTTTTTTTTAATTCCAGTCAAAATAGCATAATATGAAAAATCTTATATAAAATTATCAAGTCTTCATGCGTTTTTAACTTTATTATAATTTTAGAATTTTGAAACGTTAATTGAAACATTTTTAATTTAAATTGTATTATAAGTAAGAACACACGTGGTGTTTGATGTTTCGCAACTTTATTAATTTTAACAATATAATTACTATTATATCACAACAAAATCTTTAGACCAAATAAACTCCATTACTCAGCTGCCTTCCAGAATATTTTCTGGGATTTCTATAATAAATTGTATTGGACTCGGCATTTTATTCAAATTAAAAGCATATCGTGTATTGAACGGACGCAAGTTTAAGACACAATACCAAAGCCAACGGTGAACTGACGTCACGTCAATCTAGTGTTGGTAATACAAAACAGAAAAACAATAATCCTAAACGAATGCCATTTCAATGGACATTTTATCGACCTTATGGCTTACAAGACGTCTGTTCAAATATAGCTACGGCGTCGATTCGAGTCAATATTAGTTTCGAATAAACATTAAACAATACGTTTATTTATTTTAAAACACTTACTACAGTACTACAGTTCTATACTATATAGGTATAGAATTATGAAAATAATAACCGTCTACGTGAGCACAAAATTTCACCAAATGTTCGTACCTATACTATATATGTATATAATATATATATATATACCTACTCAGCACACACAATATTTATAAAAGCGCTGTAAAGTTAAGAAAAAAAGATATTATTATTAAAAATAAATTGAACTATTTTCCTGATCAATATAAGTCTCTCGAAGTATGCGCCTATTGTGTACCTACCTACATAGTATGACTAAAATTCCGGGTAAACAATATTATAAACATAAATACGTCACGTTATTACACACGCCTTCGATTATTAAACGTATTAAATTTACTGCTGTTTATAATCAACGATTGTATACGTCCTATTAAAAAAATATAAACTCGTTTGGTCGTTCGCTCTTTCGGTCTTCAATCAAATCACGGCGAGGATACTGCACTGATCAAGGACCGTCACTCCTTAGGCATAATAATTAACACATTCTATAATTGTTGATAAACAGACTAAATTTGACCCGCCATTATTGTCGAGTAGGAGAGTTTTATCGAAGTTCGAATTTAGCGTACAAGCAGTAATATTGTACGTATGGTACTTTCGTTTTTATTTTTTATAGAGTCCCGAGCTGTGTAGGGTATGGTTTACTAAAGTTTAACGCATCACAATAACAATATTATCCGTCCTTATTTTCTCGCGCCTAATAATATTACAGATATTCCAATATCGTTGTACACAATCATTACGGTAATTTAATGATTTGGTTTCATATGTCATACAACATTTATATATTATATTTTGACAGCCTCCAGCAGGTAATCGCGCTTATCCAATATCGTATACAGTTTGAAACGAACATGAAATACGACGAATATGAATTAATACTTTTAAAATGCAATATAAAATATGTATAAATAAATATACATAAATCTATATCAAATCTCTAAAAATCTGATAAATATTGATTTCATTAATTTAATTTTTTGGTTAGTAAGATAGGTACTGAGATAAAAGATAGAAAGAGTTGAATAAGTAGATACCGCGATTAATGGGATATGATTTATTTTTGTGATAAATAAACAATACATTATCAAACCAACGACCTTGTAATAATATAATATAACCACCAGCTCATGATAATGAAATGAATAAATCATTCGACGACGTGCAATTATTTAACATCAAAAGTATTGTTGCAAATCCTTGAGTGCGGGAAAATGCGAACAGTTGATTTAACATATTATTTCAAACACGTGTAATTAAACGAGTACTTGCGGTTGGGTTAATTTTTATCTTTTGGTAACATAATGTGACCGTCATTAATGTTACATTAAACATAACCATAACGTGAACAAAAAATTGTTAACAAATTAATTGTATGTTTTAATTTGTCTTTAATTTTAATAATTCAGGTCCCTTGCAGTGATTACAAATACATTTATATTAGATATATAAGTGTGAGAATTTTTTTTATTATAATTCATTTTATGAATTTATGATGATAAATAATCTAATTGTATATTATGTTATTATATTATTTAAAATGTAATTGTTAAATGCGTAAACATAATTCATTTAAAAAAATAATTTATACTTTTATACAGCGTTTTATTTAAAGATTTATAAAATAATAATTTAAATGAATGACCAGATGAACGTGTTCCTTTAAAAAAAAAAAGTGAACGCTAACTATTTCAATTTGTACGCATTGAACTAGAACGAATTCAATTTTCAAATGAGCTTAATTAATTAATTGTTGTTTGAGGTAGGTACTTATAGTTTTTGTTTAGAATATTACGGTGGAATATAGGCATATAGCCATAATACTATAGATATTCAATAACTTATTAATTTACTTTTGAATTCTTGCAAGAAAATATTTTTAACGTTGCTTATTGCTCCAAAAATATTGTCGAGTACTATTCAAATGGTATCAAGTCAAGTTTTAGTGATATTTGGTCACAGCTGGAAAATATAAACAATGCAAAACAGCCTCAAACTCAATCTCATGATCCAAAAATGCAAAAACCTTATCGAGTTTCCAGAGACATAAAAGAAATAAACAGAAGACTAGTTTACGAAATAATCGATGTTATCGACTCACAAATCCCACCCCCCCCCCTCCTCGTAATTACGCCTCTGCATTCCGTTGTATTTCAGTATAACATAGGTATATGTAAATCTCGGTTTGAGTGCAATTCGATTCAAGAGTAGTTCATGGGCCTTATACTTGTATTGCGTATATTTTGCTATTAACAGTGTTGTAGGGTACCTAGTTATATTATTATTAAGCGTTGGGTTTTAATGGAAATTGCATCGTTTTGTGTTCCAGAATAATGCATCCCAAGTACATAATTCGACGCATGTATCAGATATAGGTACCTACTTATCCAAAGTGAAACTTTTGTTTGAATTTTTTTTTCTCTTTTAGGTAATTTTAATAATTTCTAGTGCATATTTAAATATTTTTTTTAGTGTACAATTTTATAAATCGAAATATCAAAAGAAATTTTGTTAAGTTTAATGCAATGCTCACGATTTAATAATAATACATCTTTTAACGTAGAATTTATAATCTTGGTTTAATATGTTGTATGTTTATAATGAATAAACAGCCCCAAGAGAATGATGTTCACTGATAAAAGCGATCGCTGACTAGTAATTTCCAATTTGTTACCTAGTCATTTATTGATTTTGTATGACAAATCAAGTTCTGCGGGGTTGCCCAACATGTAAAATAAATATAAAAATATAGTAGGTATACATACACTAAAATACAAATAAATAAAGTAAAATAGAATAGTTAATCGTTTAAGGGGTGGCGTTTATGATGACTTACCAGTTTCCGTAAAACTTTCTCTCGTGGCATTCATTGATGATACGTTGACTGTATTGCAATACCGCGATCGCCATTCGTGGAGTACAACATTCTCCATTTATAAAGCATATATATTTAGCTCTTGCGTGTCCTGCAGTTCTAATTCTGTTTAGTCAGCACCAAACATTTCTCGGGAGCTTTAATCCTGGTCGAGTGTTTTGGTCGGATCGACTTGTTTGTAAGGTCCATCTTCTATATTATATTTACTCCAAATGATCATTGGCCAGTTCTCAAGATTCAATCCTACTTGGGTGAGTTATTGTTATGTCATTGGTCTGCACTCGACGAGACGACTTGAGTCGTTGTTGTTGTAGTAGATTGATTAAGATGTCTTGGATTGGTTGATTTCTGACAGCATTGGAATCAGTTAGTTTTTTAATTATGCTGTTCACCGCAGCATGGTGTTCCGGGAGTTCCGGGAGGTTTTATGTTAGATATCACTGGTAGCCGTGGTATCGATGAGCATTCGAGAACCCCTGAGATTAATCTCATTGTTTCATAAATATAAGAATTTACTTTTTTGACATGAGCACTTTTGTACCACGCTGGAGAGCAATAATATCAGCAATTGACCTGACAAGAGCCTGAGGAGAGATCCTCAATACATCGGCAGTTGCTCCCCAGCCCGATCCAACCAGTTTTCTTATAATGTTGTTTCTAGTTTTGCGTTTCTGTCCAATTACGTCTAGATGTTTTTTGTAAGCTAGTGATCGCTGTGTCTTAATGAACACCCGTGTATTTTTAATATGCATTATATTTAATTCTTTTTGTGCCAATTAGTCGTTATTATTGTTTTTATCATAGAATTATATTAAACTTACTCATTATAATGTACCTATAAAATTGCTTTGGTCATTTGTATTGGCATTATTATTTTTATTATTTCTTTTGTGGTAAAATTTAATTTTTTGAGACATTCTATGACAGTTAGAGAGCCTAAAGGGCAATTATTTACTTGACTCAATATCATTAATGAATTATTACATGCACTACTTGCCACTTGGACAGTTGGACGAAGCGACCGACGAACGTCGTTAAACTTAGCGCCCACGCTGAATACGCCCACGCTAGTAATTAAAATAAATCCACTATAATATTATATTCCATTATTGAATGGTATAAATAGTCGGACGTAGGTCGTAGACGGTAATCGAAAGTTTTAACGAATTCAGAATTAATAATCGTACTGCCGATTTAATTTTTTTATTACCATTCGGCAGTTATAATATAGGTAATATAAATATTATGTAGGTACCTACTTAAATACTTCTGCGTGGTGTAATAATAAAAATATTATTATGTTATCTCCGCCGTGAACCAATGTTTGTACAAGTACAACAAAAAGGTCCATTTCCCCAGCCCCCCTAATTAAATTTTTCAACTTTTTTCATTAGCCCTCGTTTGTAAGCCGTTTTTAACGGTTTGTAAAGACATTATTTTCGTTTGTAAAAGATTCGTTTTGACGCAAAATAATAATTTTAATGGGGAAATTACCGAATTTTGGTATTTTAAAATTGTCTTTATACCATGAGCCACAGGTGACATTTGATACTCTAAATATTTAGGTAACATTTTAGATAGGTTATTCCACACATTACCTGGAACATAAGCAATTCCTAATAAAATGTATTAATTCTTTTCATTAGTAAATGTTAACACTATAATTTTTAAGGGCGGGACACTTTTCGGCCAGTTCACTATTTTGGTCACCAATGACACCAATGAAATATTCTTTACGCGTTTTTTTCTGTTAAGCTACCAATTTTCATAATAAATTAAGTAAAAACTATAAAGAATAAAAGTTACATTTTATTATCAATATACACAATATATATACAATTATAGGGATACTTATTTTATTTTTATTTAAAATAAAAATATTATGGAGAATTCAACATCTATAGGCTAACGGTAGATAAAACGAAAAGCTACTAACTAGGATGAATATACAATATCTTTCATCGTTATCTTCGTTCGTCGTCAAGATAAAAACCAAATCAATATTACGAACTATGAGAGAGGAGAAATAACACGAATAGAATTTATTAAAAGTATGTGTTATAACTATAAAAAAAATTAAAAATCCACATAATTTTATATTTATTGTGTAAATTAATAATATAATATAACTTTTATTTTTTATACTTTTTAACTTAATTAAATATATTATAAATTAATAATTGATAATTGTTATTATTATTTTATACAGTCCATTCAAAAAAGTAGTTTTTTGGTAGTTTAACAAAAATAAAACGCGAAAAGAATATTTCATTGGTGATCAAAATAGTGTACTGGCCAAAAACGGTCATTTCAGAATGGCCGAAAAGGGAAAGGTTCATTTTGGCCGAAAAAGGTGCCGCCCATTTTTAAATTCCTATAAAAACAATTGCGCCAATCTATTTTAATATTTTTCAACAGCTATTAAAACAACTTATGAGGAACCTTGTATTACATAAGCTTACAATTAGCATAAAAAGTGTGAAAATATTTTTAAAACAATCTTTATTTATAATCTCAATGTTTGGTGAAAATTTCAAATGTTTACGATTATTTCTATGTAAATAACAACAAAACAAGAAAATCGTTCCCTGAGAAATCGGTAAATGACAAGTGAATATCCGATTACTAATTTCAAACGCTCATAAAAAATTTGCTTGGCTTTCCGGTAAACTTTTTTTTTAGAAAGGTAGAAAAACTTATAGAGAATTTTTTGTTGAACTTTCAAATCTTAGATTTAAAAAGAACATTTTTATGAATTTCTTAATCATAAAAAACTACACATTTTGTGATTTTTACGTATTTTGTCGAATATTTATCTATAGAAGCTTATTTAAAACTATTGTAGATTTAAGATAATTTTTTCATAATCAAAATTATTACTTATAAGTTATACAGTTTTTAAGTTACGCCTAAAAAACAAAATTGATTTTGACAAAAAATGGTTTTTTGTAAAAATTCCTGTTTTTTCTTCATTTTTTTTGTTTTCCCGATTATTAAAGTAATTTTTTTTATTTTACCCACCAACAATATTCACTTTTCTACAAGAAAAGATGCTGAAGTTTAAATTCAAGCATTTCCTATACTAAGACCCAATAAAAAAAAAAATATCATTTTAAATTCTACTAGGAATTTCCCTTCTAAGTACCAACAAGATCAGATTTGTTAACAGAAGCCATCTTTTAAGTTAAAGATCCAAGTATTTTTCTGATGGAAAAAGTGTCGTTAGACATAAAAATAAGAACAATGAAAAAAACACACATCATTGTAAAATCAATATAATGTTCAGAATCTAAAATATATTATCAAATAAGTCATTACCATCTATATTTTTCGTGAACTATATGATGGTTCATTATGTATAACTCCTTTGATTTACATATTTTACATCTCCTAACAATAACAACATAAAACTGACCCGCTGGAAACACTTTAGTCCGTTTAAATGCTAAACAGCACTATAAATGAGTAAGCTACCAAAAAATGCTCTGCTATAATATGTAAAATCATATTTTTATCATCAATGTGTTCTTACGATATTATGTTATCAGAAACCACTTTCATAAATAAACGATTCATAATATCACATACATCAATTACACGCCGCCGGGTCAGAATATTGTGTAAAGCCATCGAGTATATTATAATATAAAGTCACTTCTGTTGCGACCGATTCGTATGCAGGTACATACATTTTTTTCCCCGTCTAAAGAAGAGTGCGTAGTATGAAGACCTCGGATAGCCTTTAGAATTTGGACAGACCGTCAAGAAACTCAAAAGACTTACTTTTTTTTCAAAGAGAACCACTGCTCTTTTTTACTGTAAATTGTTAAGCAGATTATTTTTATGAAACTTTTGATGTGTCTCAACTGAAATTTTAACGAGTAGTTTTTGAGTTGGTTAACTCTGTGTACTTGGGAAATATAGGACCGTGGTCATACGGTTGGAATAGGTATACGATGATTTGAAAATTATAACAATTTATATTAATCCTTAAACATTTTATGGTTTGCAGAAATTGTCTGAGTATATAACAAGTAGGTATTCAAAATCATAAACAAGGACTTTTATCCTTCGGACATAGATTTTAAAAACACAGAAACCATTCGTACTTATTTCGATTTAGATACCTATACTTACGTCCAACGTTTTCAAAAACATCATATTATCAATACTTAACAATTTACAGTGAAAAAGTGATTCTCATTTGAAAAAAATAATTTTTAAATCGTTATGCATGTCACTTCTTTAATGGTGTTACAGTTCATAAGTATAATAAAATATATTATGGTCGTTAAGTAACTATACACACAAATTCCAATAATCGGAATTTCAATAAATGCTTTGTTTAAAGAAACACGGGGAGTAGCGTGCATGACTATATATTTATTTTTCATACATACTTATTTGGTTTTTACTCCTTTGTAACTGTCGCGTAATAATATAATTTTCAACTAATTTGTTGCTTATTATTTCCCGTTGTTAGTCATGTGCGTTATTTTTCAATATACCAGTTCTGAATATAGCAATGCCTTATTGGGTAATAAAAAGAACACTGCAGTCGTATTCATATCTATCCGAATAATAAATTCCAATGTAATTATCAATTTAATACTCTTTAAAAAAAAAAATAATAATAATAATAAAACCACTTGGTAGTCGGTACACAATATGTATATTGTATAATATTGACTATAACACTACCTACATATTATTGTAATGTCGTAATTGTACACTTATCGTAACTGGTGATTAAAATAAATAACGTTTTTCGTAATAATAATAATAATAATACAGAATATGTAAGTATAATGTATATATAGCTATTTAATCTATATTATAATATTATAAACATAAAAAATCATTAGAGTATTGTAAACTCGGATCGATTCGGTCTTCCGTCAATACGTCATCATCGCCGTTCGTCATTATATGAAATCCAAACGACAGTCCCGAATCCTGATTATAATAAGTTAAGATATTTGAGTGATGCAGTCATCAGTATATATAGGTATACAGATAACACGCATTACGTATTTCTCGTTTATTTCCTCGGCGAATGCGAACAAAAGCAATTCTATGACTGATAAAAAAAACAGTTTTATGTCGATTATACTATAAAAATAATATTATATTGGGCGATTTTTTTATCGTGAACCAAAGAATCTCCTATCTTATAGGAGAAACACAACGAGTTTTATAAGATTTTTTTTTTCAAACATTATTTTACACTTTTCTATGACCATCGGAATAAGTTCTTATACTATAACTCCTTGTATTTTCTAAAATATTGTCTGCGGGTCTCTGCGCCTACTATCTCTACATCACAAGGCGTAAAAAGGTTGTCTCACTCGCACAATGGATCGGAATGGAACTGAATCGAAATTTTCCAATCGGAACCGAAACGAATAATTTTATTCGCACATTTCCCGAATAATTCGAAATTACATGAACTTCAGTTGCAAACATATTTACTAGAACCTACGTTTTAATTTTTGGTTGCATTATGTTGTGTTTTTCGTATAGGTATTTCCAGTGGCGTGCTCACGGGGGGGGGGGGGGATCAGGGTGTCATATCCCCCCCATTGGATTTTTTTGTAATGATTTATTATCTACATGAAAAAAAAAATTTAGGTTTAAAATTCAAGATTTTGGTTGTAGATTAGATCATGTTCTTGTATTATAAATTCGATATTCAAGTGCGTCATGTTTATTGTCTCCGCACTCAGCAAAACTCATAAGGCCCGTATCAATATGATGTTCTAAAAATAAACGTCCTGTTAATTGTTATTTCAATTTTTCCCGAAATGCTGAGACGGAGCTGATTTTATTATTATTAGTATTTATAACATATTTATATTGCATTTGCATTAATTTGCTTATTATCGTCTAATAAATTATACTAAATTAAATATAGAAGTTCTCAATTAAAATATTATTTATAAATTATAAGCAAACATATGAATAGGTTCTACAATGATATACATGTTTATAGCATGATATAATATTATAGTCGAATACTCGAATGCATGTCTAATTATAAAAATAATAAAGCAGAGCGACGGTGGCCGATGTCGACCCATAGTCGACCGGGCGGCAAAAATGGGCAAAATTTTATCTAGATAATTAATCAAATAAATATGTATTCAATTAAAACATTTTTTGAATAATTTTAAAATATTATTATTCGAATAAAAAATTATTCGAATCATTCTTTTTATAATTATTCGAATTATTTTTTTTATAATATTTTGAATAAAAATGTATTTAAATAATTTTCAAACATAATTATACTAGAATAAAATCGGACCCGGACATTTCGCCGCGACCGTTTCGCCGCGACCGATTCGCCGCGACCGATTCGCCGCAGACCGTTTCGCCATAAGAAACCACGTATATTGAAAAAAAAAATTATATATTTTAACTACAAATATATCATTAATCACCATTTTGTTATTGCTATTGTTGGCTATTAATGGCGAAACAGTCCGCGGCGAAACAGTCTGCGGCGAAACGGTCTGCGGCGAATAGTCCCGCGGCGAAACGGTCGCGGCGAGATGTCCTAGACCCATAAAATATGTACCTTTTATAGAATGATTATAGTTCTTCTAGTATGTCTACACTCTATGTGTATATAGTAGTACCTCAGTAGTAACTATTGTTTATTATTTCTTTATTTATCAATATTGAAGACGTTATTATTGTACTTAGTAAATAGTCCAGTTTCAGTACTACATAGTACATAGTCTTAGCTTTATTATTTGAGTAAAAAATCGAATAATATTCAAACATTATTATTCGAGTAAGAAATTATTCGAATAATTTTCAAACATTATTTGAGTAAAAAACAATATTCGAATAATTTTTTATCTTCGTGTGCGCAATTGCGTTTATTGACCAATTATAATTTTCATTTATCATTTACTTTTACTATAGTACCATATTTTTTGTACTTGTACAGTGTACACTCATTGTTTCATAATAAAAAAGTAAGTAAAGCTAGATATTCTCATTTAGTTAAAAACGAATTAATTTATTGTATATTTAAATTAATATATTAAACTTGTATGCATATAATGTATTTTCAAATGGAATATTGTTTGAATAAAATGAATATCCCCCCTTTCAAAAAAGCTGAGCACGCCACTGGGTATTTCAGAGTAGATGTTGTAACAGTTGGTGTGTCGTATAACGTTTGAACAATTTTCACTTTGAAGTAAAATATTAATTAGGTAAATAATAATTAATTATTAATAATAAATATAAATATTTATTAATGTTTGTATAGTAGGTAGTACAGAAGGATTTACGTTATTTGCGAGTTTTTACACATATTATGCACGAAAAAAAATATAGTAATTTTAAATAATTTAATGTAGGTACCTACCTACCTACGATACATTTAATTTTGCTTGTAAAATACCTTTACGTTTCTTTTTCCACGAGAAATTTAATTGTTTATAGGTTTATAATAGGCGTACACTGTGTCACTGTATACAGTTGTACACAATATAAATATAATAATTAATAGCCAACCGGTATTATTATAGGTACAACGTATTATTATGGGCCCGCGTAATAAACATTTCGACAAATACACGCAGCATATTAAATTATTTAAAGGCTTATTTAATTTTGAACAGTGAACTTAACGGTTTCTTAACCTTATAAAATATAATGATTAGTAATAAAAAAAATTTAAAACTCGCCGAGTTATGATACACCTGCGTTAAGAAAGCGTATACTGGCCTCCCTCGAGACATAAGAGCTATACCTAAGCCTAATACTGGATACTTCCGTTGATTATAAATACTATAAAATAGTATAAATACTGTGTTTATAACCAATGTACACTGTATTTGTATTGTTGACCCCCGCACCCTCCCCCCACCAAAACTGGGCTCTACTGCTATGGATCCGTGCCTGTTGCAATAATAGTCCGAAAGCAAAACTGCAGCACTTTTCAAATTTTAAAACACGCGAATTTTTTTTCAATATTATTTATTGAAGTTATTTTACCAACGTTTTCGGAGTAAACCTATTAAAATAACGTTTTTCATGTCGCAATATGTGATTGAGTGATTCCATTTAATTGGCCTGTACCTACTAATGATTCCAAAGCAATTTTTGTAGGTATTTTAATCGCAGAACGCGCAGTGCACTGCATGTCTGCATGCAGTTTTTTTTAGATTTTCTATTGACAGTAACCTATATATTTTGTTATTTCATAATCGGAATAGCAGAATACTTTTTTTAAAAATGTCGATGTAGATATTATAAGTCTAGGGCTCGGATGTTTATGCACTTAAAACTACTGTAATATGCATGCATTTATGCACTAAAAAATTACGAAATATGCAAACAAAATATGCGCTAAAAATTATAAAATATGCATTTTTAGTCAATAAAAACACCAAAATATGCACAAAAAAATGTTTTACAATTCATAAAACAAAAAATTATATTATAGAAGTTATTTTTATATATTATTTTTTTTACTACAATTTAAAATAGGTACATTTCTTAAATTTACATAGCGTTTTATTAACTTTAATTTATATTATAATTTATTATTTATTAGTGACTAATAATTCATTTTATTACATTATTAAATTATCAGCGTGTTACACTGTGATACAATAGTTTTTTTAATTTGATCAAACTTGTAGCTGCGTCTGTTATCGGAAAGTAAATTTTTGTAACGTGAAAAACTTCGTTCTACATCTACCGACGTTATTGGAGCATACTTGAAGAATGCAAGATCCTCAACATTCAAATCTTGTTTTATTCCTTCCATAGTATCAACTTCACCAGAATGTATTTTTGAAATATGTACCAAAGTTTTAAGCCCAGCATTCTTTTCAATTACGTTCTGAAATTTGTCGTAAATGGTCGTCGCCACATACCTATACTCATGGCATGAAGTGTATACAAAATTTTATTATTAAATCGTTATCTAATAAATATTCCAGACAAGCACGATATAAAAATACCTAATAAGGAACATTATTAATATTTTACGTTAAATTGTCTTGAAATATGCATTTATATTTTTAAAATCCAAAATTATGCATTTAAAATACAAAACCACTAAATATGCAAAAATATGCAAAATAAAAATAGCATTATTTTATTCAGTAGAACATGAATCAAATTTGTATCCAGGTTAGCAATAAATTGGATAAATAGAAAAAAATATGCAATTTCATAAACATCCGAGCCCTAATTATAACTATTATTTTCGAACATCGAATAAATATAAGCAATATTTTATATAAATAAGCATTAAAGTTTAAATGCAATAATGCGGTCAGAGTAAATAATGGCAAGGCACAAAATGTGTGGTCTACTTTAATCTATATATGTCTAGTTAATAGTTATCGCCGCACCTATATACGCTTTAAATGCTTACTTATCAATAACTATATTTTGTTCAATATCCGATATTAATACACAGACATTTTAAAAAAAAGCTTGTATTTTTGTATTTAACTGCTTCTTACAATCTTACCTATATTATTATTGCACAATTTAAAAATATTAGTAAAAACATTCATTTTCTTATAAACATAATGTATAGGTTATAGCGGTATAGGTATATTATTTATAAAATAATATAATAACTTTTGTACTTAAATACCTACACAAAAAAATGACTAACAAACCACGACGTAGGTAGGTATGCTATTTGAACATAATTTGTAAGAACCGTGTATCTAACGTTACCCTAATCTAAGTGTTTAGTTCATAAGTATATGATTTCAGAAAATAATTAAGAATATAAATCGAGAGATAGGTAGGTACAATATAATATCCTACTTGAATATAATAATATAATATAGGTAGGTATATAACATTGCCCGAATAGGGTGAAGATTGGGATTTTGACAATGTTCGTACAACGAATTATAGACCTTGGGAAATTAATAATGATGAAAAAAAAGTCAGAGGAAAAGATATATATCGCTGACCCATAAATAAGCCACTGCTTCCGTGTTAATATCGATTTTATTATTTAATACTGTCCTCTCCGTAGATAACGATAACTAAGTAGTGCAATCATTGACTTCTACTCGCAGTCGTATATATAATATAATATATATAGACGCATACCTACGCCATAAAGTCATAACATCCATAATAACTATAATAATATAATATAACGTGAAAGTATATTGCACTAAGTGTACAAATTAAGTTTATTATCTAATCAAATGTTAAATATTGGGTTCGGCTAACAAAATATAGGTATGATTTTTTTTCCCTCGATTCTAAAGTTTAAAATAACCATTACTTGATGTTTATGTACAACATAGTCGGAAATCAGGGGGTCTTTGCCCCATCCCTCCGCTCAGGTTGATGTTAAAAATGTTAGCCCCCCTTGAAGTTTTAGTGTTTTTCTGCCTATGATGTATAGTGAGGAATACATTTTTTTTTGTGCATTTATCGTGCAATGCAATGATAATTGTTGCAGTATTTACATAATATCCATTGTAAATAAATAATTATACTTTTAACTAGGTACCTGTTTACCTATAGAGTTTATACTACTACACAAAACCATGAAAGCATAGGCCATTGACTTAAATAAATATAACAATCTGAGTAGTATTGTTAAATGCACTGTCTCGTGTAGTTGAACAATTACTATAATTATTTATTACACTTTACAGGTAGGTACTTTTATATTAACTAGGTACTTAAGTTTTAAAATTTGGTTAATTTATTAAATCAATATAACTTTTAGATAATTATGATATCTGTTGAAGCCAGGTTCTTTTTATTTTTTTGAAAAGTTTAATATTTTAATTTCTATGACAAGTAACAAGTTAAGTTCAAACTTAACAATATAAAGTTAAGCAAAAAAAAAATAAGCTAACTCGCTTGTTCAAATTTTATGACAAAAAAAACTAATAAAATTGTATCTTCATTCTTCTGAATCTGAATCTGGTTCGGCAATACCACTTTCAATCCATTCATCATTTAAGTATTTATCTGACACGGAATCTATAAATTTAACTTTAACACTTACAGATTTATTTTGTTGATTGGTAGAAACAACATAAATTGTACATTTTTTATCTATCATTTTCAACAGCTCATCTTCAGCTATAGAGTCTATTCCGTGCAAATTACAAGTTAATGATTGTGCTGGTAATTGAGCAAACTGTTTATGTAGTAACCTGATGTCTTCAAACGGAATAGTATGCATTAAACCATTGTCAATATTTATCATTTTTATAACATTTAAGTTGATGTCAGTAACAAACCCTCTGAACCAGAAATCATCAAAAAAATATGCATATGTATGGTGCACCATGGTCACAATCGGATCAAATAACAACATTGAATCATTAAGAAAATAGAAGTTTTTCATATCAATTATTAACTTTTGGTATTCATGATATTGATCAACGTTTTGACATATTATAGTTGGTATAATATCTGTATTAACTCCACAAATATTAACATTTAATGAATTATTGATTTTCAATTCAAAATGTTGAATTTCTTGCTTCAAAAAACAATCGTTTAATGATGTTTTTAAATATTGATCATTTCTTAAAAATTTTGTTAATACTCCATCATTTTCATTGGGTTTACTATCAGATTTTTCTTTTGCGTTTAAAGAAAATAATCCAGACTCATTTGCTTCTTCTAATACAACCGGATTTTTATGAACATCACAAGTATGTTTTTTTGATGAAATTATTTCTACTTCATTCATTGAGAAATGAACACAGCACAATTCTGGAAGTTTTGAAAACATTTGACTAATTCTGCTGAAACCCCAACGTCTATAATGATTAAATGCAGAACCAAATTTTTCAATGTATAAATTACACATTTGTCTATCAGATATTGAACCAGGTACTTCATTTAATAGTTGTTCAATATTATTTTTAATTGATTCTTCTAAAATATAAAACAATGGATATTCCAGTCCATGGGAAATTTGTTGATCTTCGTGTTTATTTTCCAATGAATGCCTATCAATGTTGTATATATCCATTGCTGTATATTTATCTTCGGTATCAACTTCTTTCAAACTTTCTACTAATTGTGGCTGCAAGCTTATAATTTCTGATTCCCTTCTTATAAATACATGGTCTAAATTGAACAAAAGTACATCAACACAGTCGGTGTACGACTGAAATATAGGAATACACAAAACATCAGATACAAAATCACTAATTGACAATCCTTTTGGATATAATTCATAAAAAATTCTGATAAACGCACATTGTGTTCTGTATGGAACCAATAGATCGCGTTGACCAAACTTACTTTTGGGCGGCCTTATTATATTTGTTAAAACTAATAGCTCCATATGCCTGCTCAACTTTGAACTTATTAAATTAACAATGGAGTTTGAATCTTCTGGATCTTCTAACTGGACGACATCTGGTATACTTTTAAGGAAATCAAAAGATGTTTCGTGACCAAAAAATTTTAACTGTAATTGTTGTGGTCCTCCGAATACATAAATTACTCTTTTCCATAATTCTTCGACTGTTAAGGAGTCTTGGCAAGCAACTAAAACGGAACGGACAACAATTTTCAACTCTGTAAGATCCTCGCAAACCATTTTGTCAAGTTATTAGTCAACGTGTTTTTAATCAATTAGATCTCATATGTAATTTAATATTTTATAGTACGTTGTTGCCTTCAAATCATACAATTGCCTCAAACTTCGAATCACATTCCATTAACTGAAACTCTGATTGCGTGAAGTGATAATTGCTGGTCGCTGGAACGCTCGCCGGTTATCTGCTATGAGTATAATATAATATATTAAAACGGCCAGTGACTACTATACATTTTAAAATTTATATTAAATTATGAACACGAATAATGTAACAGTAAAAGTGATACAGAAAAATATATTTTATTATATAAGTTTTAAACTTCAACGCATTATTTCAAATTAATGAAAAACGATACAACGATAGTGATAACTGATTAGTGAAACATAGATAATGAAAAAAAACTTATCGACACACGCACGCCAACACAATAATACGAACAGAATGGCGGGCACAACAAATAAATTCAAATTTATGATTACAAAAAAAATCTGGCGCCAACAGCCATAACTTATGAGAAAAATGAGAAACGTATCCAATAAACTAATAGTTATTATTTATTAATGGTCGAAAATAAGTTCATATGTAGGAAAAACTATTTCGAATGGGAATAATAGACCCATACAACACATTGTGTTATTAATAAATTATAGTTTAAAATTTGAAAATGACGATTCAGAGTGAATGTAGGTATATACAGGATAATCCATTTACGGGAGAAACTCATTATTTCAAAAAACACTAATGTTTTTAAAATGTTATTTTACATAATATTAAGTAATTAAAAACAACATTTTTGGAGGGAAAAATATTTTTTTACTATTTTTTTCGTTGTGTATCAATTTCTTAAGTTTTTTACTGTTTTAAATGTCAACAAATAAATTTCATTTTCCGAAGCAGAATATAATTTGGAGTACTTTATTCTATAAAAATATTGCCCACCGTTCTGCTGCACAGTATGTGTCTAGATGATATGGGTCACTGTAATAGATGTGTTAAATTTAAATTCAATGATAAAAAATTATTCTATACGAAAAACGATTTTGAGCGAAGATGGTCTGTCGGCTTAAATTACTAAGTATATTTAATATATTAAGATTAATAATATTATCGATATTAAAGTAATTTATTTTGCTATTAATATTTAGCAATACAGTAGAAAAAATTGCATTTTAAAATGTCATTTGTGTGTATATATAAAATAATATAATAATATACTTCATATAATTTTCATATAAGTTTCAAGTACCCACGAATAATATTTTTAAATTACAACAAAATAACTTAAATATTTATTCTGCTTTAAAATATCTAATTCCATCCAAATTTTAAATTAAAATGTCTATAAAAAAAAATTGTTTATACATTTTTAAATATCTTGGTTACGGTATGATCTAATTATGAGAAACATTCGTTTACATTTCAATCCTTATAGCTTCAACAATTAATATCTTGTATGAACAATTGTCATATAAAGGTTTGGTGGAAATTTAAAAAGGTATAGGTATCTATTATCGTTTTGCTTAAATATTCCAGTTTTCCCTCAATTTTTTTTTTTTTGTTTTTCTCGACGCTTTTGAAAACCGCTGAGAATTTTAAATTTTAACCTCTCGATTGCACCAACTAGAATTACATTCCCACTAGAAAAGTTACTGAAGTTGAAAATCAAAGCATTATTTCGACTATTTATCGTGTACACACAAACACACAACGCACATCATTGTAAAATTAATACATTCGTGGCTCCGTTCAGAATCTAAAATCAAATTTTGTTCAAGTAGTTTTTTAGTTATAAGTATTTTAGGTTTAGACGAATGGATTATTGGACCATCATTTTGGGAAGTAAGGATGCTCGTCATTTTAGTTTTTTTTTTCCAGTGTGCAAGCAGTTTCTATATAGCTGGCCGTTTTTAAATTTCACTAAGCCATATAAAAACAGTTATGTCGATGTACATTATCCTGCTTTCATTTTTTCCATATATCAAGGACTACATTAACATATACACAGTAAAAAGCATAAATTAAGATATTATCATCTTAGTTCAAGGTAAAAATTAATTTAAAAACCAAAAGATAATAAATAGTCGATTACTTTACCTGTGAAAATCCATAAGTTAATAGTAATGCATTATAAAATCTTGAAGAAGACAAATTTAATGCAGCAAAAAAAACCCCATAATATTTACTTTTATTAACTGTAGTTTATATTTTATATTTAAAAACTTTTGTAAAAGCAAAATTCTCTAAAAACAAAACTGATACCGGAGACTTTTTGGTTTAGAAAATACACCAACAGCGTCTTCTAAATTTATATTGTTAACTTCTTCTTTTACATTTTCACAACATATAGGGTACTATGAGATCGTTTTATCTTTGTCTTTCATCGCCCATAGTAGTGCGTAAATATGACTACATTTTTAAGTGATGAAAATAATCTTTACTCAGTTAATTGATAGCACGCTATTTGTAAAAGTGGTGCAATCGCACACTTTGATTCCCCCCCCCTAATTACGCCTTTGCATAATATCACTGCTCATCTAAACTTTAAATACTTATAACTCATAGTCATAAACAACTCGTCCAAAATTAAACTAGTATGTAGGTACTGAAGTACTCCAACAAATATTTTACTTTGGAATAATAAATTTAAAATGCATGTTGTCATTAAAAAAGTAAAAAGTAAAAATATATGATAACTTTACTATAAAAATTGTTTTCAGAAATATGTTTTTCAACGACTTAAAATAATTTACAAAAAAATATTTTCAAAAACGTTAATAGTTTTTTTTAAATAATGAGTGTCCAACGTTAAATGGATCACCCGGTATATAAATGCAAGTTTACCATGAAAACATTCGGAAGACTTATTTAATTCTAGCATAAAAACAGTCGAATTGTTCTTGTATTTGATTTTGCAGAAGTCTAATGCTCTCGTCACAATTAAAAAAAAACAACTTATAGGTAACATATTTACATAAATAAATTAAATTTCTGAAAGCTGAAATATCTGATTATAAAAGCTTTAATTTATGATCTGCAAAAATCCATTTGTTCGACAAATTATTGTAATTTGTTTAGTTTCGATATTAAAATGCCAAATCAGTATTACTGTAATAACGTTAGAACAAAATAAAGAGGAGCTCATTGTATAAAAATAAACGAACAACCATTATTGATTATGCTTATACTAAAACTAAAACATGTTCAATTATTGAATTATCTCGGTATCAGCGTATTCTTTTGTTTATACCTAAATCCAATTAAAATGTATACAATAATTTTGTGACCGACCACGCGTGGTATAAATACAATATAATATAATTCAATATAGTTCACCGATTCATTTTGCAATTAATTTAATTCATAGGTGACTCTCGGATTTTATTTTTAAATTTAATTGTACATAAATTCACAATATAATACATTTGACATATTTATAAACATAATCTTTATTAGTATATTCTATAGTCTATAATATATATAATAGTCAAATGATACTTGAAACTATATTATTAAATATTAATTTACAACATATCAACATGCAATTTGTTAAATTTTTGTTCAGATACCTATACCAAAACTTTATTGTCTTTGCTGCTACATTTACAAACATGAAGGACATGTCACAAAATGTCCCCCCCCCCATCTTACTGTATGTACCGTTTAATACACAATAATATTAATATTATTTAATTAAATGTTATACATTTTAATATTATTTTTACCTTTTAGACACAATTATAATGAATTAGTTACCAAAACTCGTAGCTATTGTATAACGTTTAATATTATTACAAAAAAAAAAAGCTGCACACTCCGCAATGAGGGAAAGCAAGGTCACCCGCAGACAAAAAATGTTCAAGGGGGGCGTGTTATCAATATAATATAATGTACTAAAAAAAAAAAATAGGTATATTATGCAAATGCAAAACGTATTATACAAATGTGTACAATCGCCTAAAAATATATAAATATGTTCTTATACTGTACGCGCAGTATGGTCTACACTCTACGTTACACTACATTACTACAATAACATCTAGACGGCCTTACCCATCCCCCCAGCCCCCACTCCTCCTAATCAGATTTTTACCAGCAACGTTCGAGAGAAGGTCTATTATTAAAGTCAAGTTAAACGTTTTAATTTTTAATGTTTTAGTGTTTTAGTTTTAGTCACTCGTCAGAACAGTCCAAACTTGTATATGATTTTTACGGTAATTTGTTGAAATACTAAATCCAACGCCACTAATCGTAACTATTTTTTTTTTTTGTTTACTTATTTATCTAATTAAATGTCGAGAAAACCGTCATTAAATTTCTTGACAAAACTGTCCAAGTTCTAAAGGCTATATTCAAGCCCTATACATTGTGAGTACTATAATACTATACACGTGCGATCTCTGCGCGGAGTAAAAACATCTATAGGTACGTATCGGTTGTAGTGATTTAACTCGATGACGTCTTTTAATTGTATAATATATTTTGACCCGGCGGCGTGCGTTGAGTATAATCGGCGATATGAAGAGTTTATATTTTAGAAAAGTGGTTAAACAACATTTTTGTCATATCGGGCCTAAAATTATGTTTATGTTCACAAGATGTGATAGGTATTTGTATTTTAAATATAATATGTGTCTTGGAAGATTACCACCAGGGCACCAGGAATGGATAAGGACGATTTATTTTTAATACATGGATTGGATTGGAATGGTGAAAGTGGAGTAAACTATTGTGGAATCTATAATCAAGCATTTAGCTTCTTCGTGTGACCGATTACTGGGTCTAAAATTATTCCGAGATATTTATGAAGTGTATGATTTGAAACAAAGAGAGAAGCATAACGCATAAGTAGTACCCAATTAAATAGGTAGTTAATTTTCTAAGGTAAAATGGTCAATATTTTGAAATGTCTGCATTTTATTTAAGCTAGCGTTTTAAGTTCCTTTTGAGTTTTGAGTCCCCGTAACAACTAAATCCCCAGTATATCCAGTCGCCCAAATGGCTTACTTTTAAAAGGAGTTAATGAAATTGAATTAAACACGTGAAATAATAAGTGTCAAAAATGTTAAAACTTTTTTTATTTTATTGATTATAATATAACTATACGCTTGGTTTCGTTGGTAAACTGTTTTTGATATTTAAAACTGCCATTATAAAAAGTTCTATTTTAGTTTAAAAATAATATATTATAATTTACTAAAGTACTTATTAGTTATTTCCGAATTTTGGATATCGGTGTTATCGATTTATGTGATGTCATGTATGATCGTATTGATTATTCTGGGATTTCATTTAATTTTCAAAAAATCAATTCAAATCAAAATATTAGATAATTAATAGATAATCTAAAATAATCGATTATTAGTTACGAAACAATAATTATAGGTAAGTAGGTATCTAATATTCAGGTTGTTTCGGCCCTGGCCTCTTGGGTACCATGCTGTCTATTATTTATTTGTATTGCTTATTATTACCGTTATTGAGTGTAATATTATATAACGCTCGCCATACGATTGTCTGTAAATATCGAGCACTCGATGATGTATGGAGTATAGAGTGCAGGAATGTGAATTGTAAATCTCCATAAATTTGCCAAGAGCCTCCTCTCCCCCCCCCCCCATCCCCCCTCATAATGGTATTACAGCTTCGCGTCAATTATAAAAGTTTAAACGATAAAAAAACACTAAAACCGTTTCGGGATAGACATCCAAAATAAACGAAGGTCGGTTTTGTCATAATACGCGAATACGTAATCATAATGTACCTATATAATCATTGATTATATTCAATATTGTTAATATTAAATGTATAACGGCAATGCTTGAAAAACCGACGTGAAAAAAACACAAATTTTTTAAAAAGTAATTAATTTTTATAGATGATTTTAACTGCTTTCTGAATAGTTAATTATTTTAATAATAAAATAAAATATTGTGGTAAAATACTAAAATACATAGGTATTAGTATTATGCTATACTATATAAGATGAAATATTATAATATTGTTTTTATAAATTGTTTATATTTAATTAGATTTAGCGTGACCACGAATTATTGCCTGACCATCAATGTACCTATTTAATATTTTGGTGTTGATAAGTTTACGTGTTTGTTTTATTTATTCGTTACATTTTCAAATATTGAATGTTTTCAAGTCCAAAAAAGGTTATTTATACTTTTTGATCTGAATTTTCATTATACCTAGGTACTGAGAATTTTTTTCCAAAACTAGTTTCAACAAACCAGCAAACATTCCAGAAATTCTAGAAATGACTAAGTATTTTTATATAATATATACAATAGGTACCTACGCTTTTATTACCCATTTTTTTTTTAATAGGAGCGGATTTTTTTTAGTAATCATCATTTATTTTATCTTCTATCTATTTTATTTATATTTTATCACTATAATAATTATTGGTATTGTCATTTGTCGATAACGATAAGCGGAGCACACCGATATTTTTAACCACAGATTATTTTGTCAAATAATTTTTTTTACACTTCGACTTTTGAATTATACTTTATTTTATGTTTTTAAATTATAAGACTAACATTAAAGAGACATCAGTACATAACACATCATCACTTTGGTAGCGAATAGGCTCTATAATATGCTTATATAGCCTATCTAGGTCCTAAGTATAATATTTAATTTAGTTAGCAATCCATGTAAATAATAATATATATTTTGAGTTTTTAATTTTTTTCATTTGTACAGCTTAATTTAACTACAATGTGGTAGTAATCTAGCTAGAGTCGTTATTTATGAAACAACTATTTTAATAGAAAATAGACACGAATGCGGAATAAGATAAATCCAATTGTTTTTATTATTAAATTCAAATTTAATACATCCATTACAGCGACCCACACGATACCTAATGTACAGTAGAGCGGTACTTACTTGCCCGACTTTTTTTGTGTTTGTAATTATTAATTATTTATTTTTTTATATTATTAATATTATTATTTTACATATTTGTTATGCACCTGCATATTATATATTATTTTTAATTATCTGACAAACTACCTGAATAAAATATTAAGTTTATGATTTTGTTAAATTGTCTGACATTTATTTGTTTGTAAAACCTGAATAGAAAGTAAAGTAAGTAACTTAAATGTTGTATTATTATAAAAAAAATTTATTTTTTTCAAAAGGACTATTTACAAAAAAATAGGTGGGTGGCCTAGATAAATTATCTTTTCTCTGCTTAGCCCTTTAATTACCACTTTGGCCCCTGAAGATAGGAATATGTTTCTTTACTTAACAATTAAACTATCAATTTAATATTGCATATTTTTTCATACTTTTAAATTCATCCTGATTTGAATGTATAATTATGGATTTTCGTTTTGTATTATGTCAAATATTTTACAAAAATCCTATAACTATTCCTAGTTAATTTCTAACATAGGTACCTATATGAATATTTTTTTCAGATTAACCAACAGTTCACATAGTTAATTTTAAAAACTATTTACTGTTTCAAATGTTTAATATTATTATATAATTAATTTTTGTTGATGCATATTTTGAATAAACTCAGCATATTTTTATACTTAATAGCTCATAAGTGCATGCATATTTTTTAGAGCATAAAGTCATAAACATTAAACATCCGTTCCTATTAAATTATTATTTATTATTATTGTCCGGCGAATGTCGTTATCAACAGATGTTACGACAAATTGCTAATTTGTACGTGTTATCAGTTAGTGAGATGATAACATAATCTCTTAAGGACCCAGCCGGTGATGGAAAACGAAACAAACAGCATGAGTTTTTCCGTAGCGCTTAACAAAAAAAAATTTAATAAAAATAATAATAACTAACGTTTTGCAATATAATAAGTAATAACAATCACTCATTTAGGAGACATTCGAGGTCTGCGGTGCTGCAGTCAAGTCCCACCGGTCGCCGCCGAATTTTGTCGACGTAGACCGACTCCTACTCCTCTTCGCTGCCTCGGCCGTTTCGACAATAATATCGAATATAATATTATGATATGATATTATTCGTATGATGTCATCGTTTTGAGTGTTACCTCCGTAGTCTGTTGTCTGTACGAGTGTACGACACTAACACCACTGTACAGTACTACAGTTATTCATCCGTTCGCTTTGACGGCCGGACGCCTATTCGTATTGTTGTGACGACCTTTTGACGTTTTCCTTTCTCTCGTCGTCGTTTGGCGAAAATGGCCGATCGCCAGGGCGAAGAGTTGCGGTTACGCGACGCCGACGATAATTCATCGGCGTTGGTGGCCGATGCGGCGGACGGCGTGCTGGACAAACCTACCGTCCGGCAGACCGTGTGGCGGGTGACCAAAGGTCTGGTACCCGTGGTCACCATCTACGCTCTCGGCTTTTGGCGCGTGGCGTCCGTCAGCGCCTGGGTGCTGGTGCCGTTCTTCTTCTGCCTGTCGGTCGTCCGCGACCTCTTGCGCGACGCCGGCCGGACCAAGCGTCGTCGCGCTCAGCTGGCCGCGGCTGCCGACGAGAAGGACCTGATCACCGCCAACGTTGCCGAGCTACCGTCCTGGGTGTTCTTCCCGGACATCCACCGTGCTGAATGGCTCAACCAGGTAGGTCGGTTGTCCTTGACGACGATTTGTGTGGCTGCAAGACGATACCCAGTGCACTGGTGTTTGCTGATCACTTAGGTATGTTCTGTTTCAGATTATCAAGCAGATGTGGCCTTTGATCAGCGTGTACGCTCAGAACACCATAAAAAAAACCGTTGAACCTATGGTTGTCGAGAGCCTGCGCGAATACAAAATCAACAATTTTGCGTTTGACAAGTTACGATTGGGGTCAATAGTGAGTACTCACTAGCTTAAAATGTTGAGTCGTCAGTTGAAAATGATGACAATTTTTACATAAAGTGTACTATTTAAAATAAACCCTTTTATTTAAGCCGCCAAAAATCGGAGGAGTCAAAGTGTATGATAAAGTGTCTCGTGATCAAATAATGTTGGACATTGACGTTATGTGAGTTGTGTCGCCATTAACCATTCTACCTAACTGTATAACCAATAATTGAAATTAATTCTGTATTGTTCACATTTTATAGATTTGCCAGTGATAGTGACATATCGTTCTATGTAAGCGGAATCCCTTGCGGAATTAAAGACTTTCAAGTAATGACGAGTAGTTTTTAAGTTTTAGAACAAATTTGAATAATAGTAGAAATGTCAATAAACAGATTCGTGGTATGATGAGAGTGGTTATGAAACCATTGCTCACTACTTCACCTCTGGTTGGAGGAATGCAGATATTTTTCCTAAATCAACCTGACATTGATTATGATTTGATGGGTGTTGCCGATGTACTGGATATGCCTGGCCTCAAGTAATTGTGATACATCATAATATTATCAAATAATACGTCAATGTTAACACAATTATTGTTTTAGCGATGTATTAAGAAAAGTTATTGCTCAACAAGTAGCCGCTACAATGGTTTTACCAAACAAACTACCTATAGTATTAAGTAATGAAATAGCTGCACACATAGTAAAGTTACCTGAGCCAGAGGTTAGTAGTATCAGATAATAAACTCTATATTCTCTAGCCAGTTCTAATTAATTTAATTTGAATATTAATTATTTATGTTCTAGGGTGTCCTACGTGTACACATCTTCCAAGCTAAAAATTTGGTGGCCAAGGACATGAGCTTGATAAGAAAAGGCAAATCGGATCCGTACGTCATTGTGACGTTGGGTGCTCAACAATACAAAACCCATACAATAAACAATGAACTGAATCCTAAATGGGATTATTGGTGCGAGGTGATGAATTTTATTATAGAGATCAAAATATTTTATACTCATAATATCTTATAATTATTATCATTGTGTAGTTTGCATCCTTCTCTCCCAGAGGACAGGTATTGAAACTCAAACTATATGATGAAGACGAAATGGTGGGCAAAAAACATTCGAATTTAGGAAGGTAAAACACTATTAAAAAATAATTTGTATTATTTTTATATTTCCATTCATTTTTATTGTGTAGAGCTTCAATACAAATTGGCAATGTTGCTAAAAATGGATATTTTGATAAGGTAAATAAAATAATTTAAAATTTTAACTACTTGCGCATCAACTACTATTTTAGAACTACTTGCGCATTCATTTTTTTTTTTTTATACAATTTTCTAAAACAATTGTTTATTTATAGTGGATCAACTTGGAGGACACTAAACATGGCATGGTGCATGTGCGTATGCTGTGGTTGGACTTAACTTTGGATCAAAGTGCATTAAAGAGGGTAATAGAAGAGTGAAATCACTTATCGAGTTCATGGTATATCTAATAATGTACTGTTTAGGCCCTTACTGAGACCCAAGAACTCCGAATAACAAACCTGAGTTCAGCTGTGGTGATGGTATATGTAGACTCGGCCATCAATTTGCCAGTATGTACTATAATGATATTATGTTATAAAAATTATATTCTATCATAAATGCCGGTATATTATAGAACGCTCGGGCCCAAAGCAAACCAGATCCATTGGTACGAGTAACAGTTGGTCAAACTACCCAAGCGACCGTAGGAAAGTTGCGCACTGAACGTCCTGTCTATGAACAAGGATTCACATTTTTAGTGAGCAACCCTGAAACAGACACCATTGAATTTAAGGTATTGAAAGTATTTTATTATATTATACAATATATACCTTGACTGAATTTTTTTTTTGTATTTAGGTTATAGATCAAAAAACAAACACTCAATTGGGATTGTATGTGTACGAATTGTCAGCACTACTGCTTGCCCAAAATATGAAAGTGGATCCTCAACCTTATGATTTGATAATTGACAGCAAGAACCAACAGCATGACAGCAAATTATTGTTTTGTTTGCAACTCAAAGTATGTTTGTATATTCAGAATTTAATTTAATACAGTGTCGTACACACAATAGAGTGTTGAGTCTTCTTAAAAATGTTTTTAAAAAACCATTTATTATATTATAACTTTTAATATTATTGGAAACTCTGTTGGAATTTTTTTGTACTCCACTGATTTAATATATTACGTGTATGTATTACTTATTTTCAAATTTGTATAGTTCCTGAAAAAATTGCCTGTATTGGTCGACGTCAATGACGACACATCTACAGTAACAAAACCACTATCAAGACAGACCTCTGTACAATCAACAAAATCTGTCAACAGTGTTATAACGTCAGCAGACGTGTCTGAGATTCAGTCCTCGGCTGTTGGCGTTAACACGCCCACAGATGGTATGAGTAGGACTTCATCGATTAAAAGAGATTCAACGGTATCTCGAAGTTCGCATGCTGGAGGTGGTGATCAAGAACCACTCATTGAGCAAGCTGAAACTACCGAATTATTATCCGAACCGTAGGAATCATATCTTATTTCTGTGTATTTATTGTCTTATGGAATGACTCCCTTTTTATTAATTTTGTTTTAATCGAACAGAGAAGAACCAGCTCCCGGTACAGGCCTTTTAGGCAGCATACAACTCACATTGACATTTAGTGTGGCTAGACAACGTCTCAACGTTACTGTACACAAAGTCGTGTAAGAATACAATTATTATTTCATTAGTGTAATTATTAATGGTCCATGTACACATTACTTGTTTACAGTAACCTGCCAATCAAAGAACCTTCGGACATCCCTGATCCTTATGTCAAGTTGTATGTTCTACCCAAGAAAGACAACAGTAACACCAAACGAAAAACTGAAGTAAGCCTACATAACAAGAAGAAATGATAAATGTAATCGTTATAATGTAATAAATAACTTTTATTTTTTAATGTGTTCAGACGTACAAGGACAACTGCAATCCGGTGTACGATGAAACGTTCGAGTACATCATGGGAGTCGCAGAGTTAAACAGCAAGCAACTGGAGGTGACTGTCCTGACTAAGAAGACGTGGCATAGTCCCGTCTTGGGTCAGATAGTGTTGAACATTAGTGACTACGTCAATATGAACACTCCCAGTTTTACTGGTTGGTTTGATTTAGAAACTGAAATCAAAGAAGGCACCGTTGGCTAATTATTTTTTATAGAGCTTTAAATTAAAAATAATATTATTAATTTTATTAACGGCCTACATTTATTATTTTAATACATTATTGGTGCTTAAATATTATGATTTACCTCGAGGCTGTATAATATATATTTATTTTTTAAACTTTTAGTCACATTGTTTATTTTACTTTTTTCTATTCATTTTGCATTGTTGAATTTATTTTTTACTATTATTTACATAATATTTTTTTATAACTGTTATAATATGTTTTTCTTATGTACTTTCCTAACTTAATTTGAAAACAATTCCGTCTTTGCAATTTATTATGTTGAAAACCTATTAATTTATACTTATATTAACAATTTTGTTGAACAAATTAAATAGTGCCACGATTTTTAATTATATGTTTTAATTTCTTACACATAAATTTGTATCTTATTAGAATAATGTGTTTATAGCGTCACATTTTCATGAAATATTTAAGTTTAATTTTCGATTGTTATTAGTTTTATAAATTTTATTTGTGTCGATATGTTGAACTTCTTGTTAAGTTGAGTCTTATAAACGTATTGGATACAATATTATGCAATTCAATAAACATAGCTTGCCATGGTGTATAGTCATATTATGGTGTGTTAAGTGTGATAAGAAAACAAAATGTTAATTATATAGTGATTGTTTGAAACTAATGAGTAGAAAGCTGGATTTTAGGTTTTCACAATAATCTATTTATTGGTTGTATGCAACTCGAAAAGAGTTAAAAATAATGGCACTTCATGAATTACAGAATTTGTAGACTAATTTAGCATATTAGACTATTAGAGCACATTATGTGTTAATTTATTATATACCAAAAAAAAAACGTTGTTCATTTACTGAGTGAGGCTTTTCGTGAATACTAAACTTATCTAAACTATACTGTTAAAGTCATAATGGTTTTTAGACTTAGATTTTTTTAACCATTAAGATTGAACATTTTTTCACGAATAAAATGTTTTACAATTTTAACACATTGCCTTTATGAAAAATGGCAATTTTTTTTTTGTTATGAGGCTAAAGAAACAATTTATTTCATGCATTTAGACCTATAACTGAAAGAATATTACACATACTTCCACCAACAGCTCAAATTCAATTTTGAAAACTGAATTAAGTTTGTAATAATCTTTTCTAGGTTTGTTAGGGAGTGGATTCTTACATTTTTCATTTTGTTCCTATTTACAACCAAGTCAAGAACTATAGATCGAAATAAGGTGAAATTTTCTTTTTTGGCACTGTTTGCATCAAATTTGAGCCAGACAGCCGGAGATATAGTATTTTTCTTCGTGTTCATTCACATAATTATTTTACGACAAAACAAAAAAGAAATATTTGTCATGAACACGAAGCCAGTGAAGTTCAATGCCCTGTGCCCCCCTTCCAGTTTTTTTTTCATTTAGAGAACTATAGTTATCATTCACCATTTGAAATACATTTTTCGGTTGAAGTGGTATGAAGTATAATAATATATTAAACAATGATATTAAATACCAATTGAATAAAACTGGAAATTTAAAATTAGTTGTCAGTATATTTTTTTATATCAAAAATACAATGTACAGAGTAAGATAAATGATTAATTAGATTAATCTTCTTCTTCTTCGGCAGCATTGCCATCGTCCTTGGCAGTCTTGGCCTTCCTCAAGTTCTTCCTCTTTACACGTCCTGGACGGCCACCACCGAATGGTGATTTCAGGGAGAAGTCAATGTGCTTCTGGGAGTCCAGACGAACAATGAATGATGGTACATTTACTACCTGTTTACGTACGCTGTAAAATCAAAAATTAAATTGATTAACTCATTCTGAACTATTAGTCAAGTCATAGGAAGATTCACAATTGGAAAGTATTAGAAAGACACTTGTAAAATGTAAAAATCATAAACAACTCACATTCTTGGTCTCAGTAACATGGATAATACCAAAGGGACCAGTAACATAACCACAACAATTAAATTGTTGTTTTGCAGACGTTAAAATGACATTATAAATAATAAACATTTTAAGTGGCCTGATAAATAATAAATTGTACTCTTTGCCAAAATTGAGAGGCAGTTGGTGGTTTTCATCTAATTAAGAAAACAATTTGACTTATTAGCCTTCCAAATTGAAAAACCGTATATTTATTAATTAAGTCATTACAACCAAACCACTTCCTTCCCCCTTCTATACGTAACCAATTATATTAAATACTAACTTTTGATAAAGATGTTACTTTGTCATGAAAAAGACAGAAAATAGTAGTTCCGACCTTTGATTAACCAAAGTCTTATTTATTTAGCCCATTGTGATTAGGATTACTAAAATTGTATTATGAATATCCTTGCCCAAGAACAAATGGCATGACTATACATTCAATATTAATTTACTCTGTTTGAGTTAAGAAACACAGTAGGCAGTGACCAGTTATGAAGCACAGCAGTCAGGCAATACCCATCTGCACACATACCGTATAGTACTTCCATGCCTTTACATGCAAGTCCGTTTCAGACTATGTTTCAAAACTTGAAAAGAGTGAATGTAGAAAAGTAATTTTCTGAATATTCATTGGATGTCACTTTGTCATGAAAAAGACAGAAGATGTACATTCCGACCTTTGATTAACCAAAGTAGTATGTTTTAGCCTTATCATGATTAAGATTTGCTCGTATAAATTTAAGAACATCCTTGCCCAAGAATAATAGGCTTAAATTACTAGTTAATTTATAATAGTGTAGCATTGTCATGAAAAAGATCAGAAAACGTTTATCTGAGCTTGGATTAACACATTGCAAATGATTTAGCCCAATTGTGATTAGGATTATCTTGGTAGAATTAACCAGCATCCTTGCCCAAAACAATTGGCAAACACTTAAAAAGCCAAAATACATACCGAATGTGTCTTTGACGGATCAAAACTCGTGCATGATGAATTGATTTGGCCAATCCCAATTTGAATACCTAAAATTATATAAATTACAATAATAAATAAAAGACAAGCATGAATGTTAAATGAACTAAAAAAATAATAAGCCGTAAACTCTCAGATATTTAAGTATCAACAAAATATTTTTCAGAAGAGGTGTCAGAAAAATAATTATAAATTCATCATATTAGTTAACAGCTTAAAAATTTTTTATAAATTAAAAATATAAGTTTACCTGGGTTTGCAGTCTGCGTTCCAAGAAATCTTCAATTTTTAAACCCAAAACATAATCGAGCTTCATGCGGCCCTCGTCTAATACGCCAATACGAACTAATCTACGCAACAAAGCGTTACCTAGAAAAATCAGATTAATTTATTCACATTGCACGGTAAAAAAAAACGAAATGGTGGTACATAAAAATCGAAATTAACTTTAAAACAAAATATGATTATACTCAGTAAGGTTTAAATTAGCAACACTGTCGGAATTTCAGACGAGAGGTGTCAGAATATAATTTGGTTTCATCATTGTAATATTTTGCAAACAAGAAAACGTGTCTGGGGGTTCTATACATAAGTTTTAAAACACAAACCTTCGAAAAGTCGTTTTTGGTCCTTCTCCTCGAGGGTCAACAGTTCACGAGCGGCTTTACGGATCTTGGCCAATGTGTATTTCACACGCCAGACTTCGCGCTTGTTCCTCAGACCATATTCTCCGATGATCTTCAACTCTTGGTCCAGACGAGCTTTCTCATACGGACGACGAGGCGTCACGTACGTTTTACTGTACACGGACGGGATGCGTCCGTTGACCATTTTGAATTTTTATCTGAAACTACAACGGTTAAACGAGTTATTAACACGACATACTGCTGTACGACTACTCGACGGACGAGTTAACGCGTTCAAAATGTAGAGCCACGAGGTGATTATAGTAAGGGACAATCGCACCCCTGGCCAGTTTGTGAGGCGTTGCGTCGGTCGGTCGCGTATAAATGCAAAATATAAAAGCAGTACAGGAGGTTTCGATCAAACATAATACCAAACTAAATCTAAAGAATGTGAGCGTCGGTGAACGTCGAAAAATGTAGAAGAGTAAAAGACTAGGACTTCGTGTGTACGGTAAACGCAGAAACGAGGACGGCGCGCGAATAACTCGTGTCGACGACATAATATTTCATCCGTATCGATCGAGCGCGGCGATAAATGAAAACGATCGAAATGAATACGAATCCGTCGTCGATCGTTTGGAACCAATAGTTAGTCTGGAAAAACAATATAAAATGTCGAACTACAATACTCACAGCAAAAACAAGAGAACTATCGGCAGGACTTGACTGTCGAACGTGCGCATCCAAAAAGAACAGAACGAGCGTCGAGTGTCGGACGTGGATGTCTAATACTCTAGTAAGTAGTAATGTCAGTGCTACTCACCAGTCGGCACTCACCACGTCAGGCTCGCCGCAATCGACCATATAATGGAATGCGATAATGAGACTCGCGACCAGTGCAGCCAACGCATGCGGCCGACCGAGCGCGTTATCTTTACGCCGATGTCCGTTATCATCGCAGAACGAACACGGGCGTTTTGCAGACGTGAATACATGATAGGTATTATTAATATTATTATTACTATTTTTCGTAATTTCGTATAAACTTTAAATCGCACAGGTCTAGTGAGTCGTGACCACTAAACTTACAACTGTTACAAGTTTACAACTATACCAAAGACGATTTTGGCTGTGCTTAAATATTATAACGCAACGCACGTTTCATAAATATTTTGTAGTTAAAATCGGATCGAGGTCGCGTTTCTGTTTGTTCGTTTAATTTTTATCATTTTTCCCCCTTCGATTTTTGTGTCTAGACTCTGGAAGCGACGTGACAAACGAAACCCAGACTTCGCGTAACTTTTCGCCACTGAAAATTTTTTCTCCGGTTTTTAGATTATGACCGACGAAAAATTACCGCCCATGATGGCCACAGACGATCCAGTCGACGACGAGGACGATGATATTTTTAGTTCAACAATAGACGTGAGTTGCTGTGGCGTTCTTAGGGGCGTTTCAGTGGGAAAGAAAATCGTTTTAAGATGAATTTTTGCTCTGTGTTTGATTTTTAGGATCTTAGTAGTTTACGCAACGAAGAGATTTTCTCAACCTTATCGACCTTAGTTCCTCCACTATTGACCAACGTCAGTTTAAATGAAGGATCATCCACTCTGCTTGAATCAGATGTACCACTGAACAATGATCACAAAGAGGTGGGTATTGGCAAAGGTTATTGGGCACAAGAAATTGTAATTTAGTCTAATAAAAAAAAAATATTAATATAGGCACTGTAAATGTAGTTGGATTGACGTAGGGGACAACCCTAATCAATTAAATGAAACTCTCCCACTTCAAGCAAAGATTTAAAACAGTTTATTTCGTAAAAGTATCAAAGTCAAATGCAATTTGTTGTCATGAAAAACAGTCACTTAAAAATTAATAGATATTTATATTGTTACTTTTCTAGTTTTATGCATATTATAATTTTATCTATGTATGATAGATATCTATATCCTATTAGAAATGATGTATATTCATTTGAAATTGTATATGTAATTCCAATTATCAGTAACAGCAGTATTTTATCTTAATATTGTAATATATAAATATACTATTTTACTTTAATCTCACATTACATATTTACTATCAACATTTTACATTGATATCAATTACCATTCACCATCCATTTATTTGAACATTAATTATTAGTCATAATACTTTACATTATACAATAAACAGTAAACTGCCTTTGTTATGTTTATGTGTATCAAAACTATTATCATATTTACTTATGTTGACCTATAGTTTTTCTGAACTGAATTTATATTTTTCCCACTCAAAATCTATAATATGTTTGGTATTTTTGTATTATCAAGTAATTTCACTAATATAAAGTAATATATTATATCAGTTAATATTGTTTTAAGTCTTAGTTAATTTTATTCATAAAGTATTATGCTAAATTGTCCAATGATATGAAAGTTATTGTTTTAACTATGATGTTTATAAAATGTGTTGTGTTGTTAATATTCTATAGAAATAATTTATTGCTTACTTAAACAGAATTTGTTTTACAATGACGTGTATTTTTCATATTTATTTACACTGATATAGTAAAATATTGTAACTATAAAGTACTTGAGTAACACAAAGATAAATTCAAAAATTAAACGTTTAAGTATAATATGAGTCATAGTTAATTTAATTTTTATTAGTTTAATACCTATTAACTAAACCAACTAGTGTTTGACACAAATATATTTATTATTTAATAATTCTATTTAAAAATAATTAATTATTTCTATTATTATTATTATTATTGTTAAAGGTGCAACAGATAACTAGTAAAAATACATTATCTAATGGATTTGAAGAAGAAATTAATTTAAAGGAAAATGATACTCCTACAGATTCTGAAGAAATTAATCAAGTACAAGATATACCAAATATGTCTACTAACGATAATATGAACTTTGAAAATACTGAAAACAATTTTCTAAAAATATCTATATCTGAGACTACTAAGGTTGGAGAAGGCATGAGCTCCTATGTGGCATATAGAATTGTTACTCGTACAAATATGACTATGTTTAAAACAAATAATATGGCAGTGCTTAGGAGGTTCAGTGATTTCCTAGGATTACATAATAAGCTAACTGAAAAATATTTAAGAAATGGTCGTCTCATACCCCCTGCTCCTCAAAAAAATATGTTAGGTATAAGCAGCATAAACAAATTGTGTATGCTTGACATAAGATAAAATTAATCTAAGATTTTCAAATTGTATAAAGGTTCGACTAGAATTAAAATATCTGGAAACCAATCTGATCAAGCAACATCAGCAGAATTCATAGAAAAAAGACGTTTGGCTTTAGAAAGATTTTTAAAAAGGATTGCTCTACATCCAATTCTTCGTAATGATAAAAGCTTTAGTGATTTCCTAGAACAAGGTATTTTTTATATTCTTATTGTTATTGATACATAATAATTTTTAATAAATCAAAATTGTGTAGATTGTGAACTTCCAAAAGCTACTAGTACATCTGCATTAAGTGGTGCTGGTGTCATGAGACTTTTTAATAAAGTTGGAGAAACTGTTAACAAAATCACGTATAAAATGGATGAAAACGAACCAGTAACTATACTTTTATTCATTAAATTTATTTTTTTTATGAATTTATGAAAATTTGTTTTTAGTGGTTTGAAGAAAAAGAGATACAAATAGAAAATTTGGATTTGCAACTTCGCAATTTACATGGAGCAGTTGAGACATTAGTGATCAATCGTAAAGAATTAGCACATTCAAGTGGATCTTTTGCAAAATCTGCAGCAGTATTGAGTAACTGTGAAGAACATACTGGATTATCACGTGCTTTATCACAACTTGCCGATGTATTTGAAAAGGTTAAATATTACCCCACGCTATTTTATTTAAGATTAATTATTGAATAATTTTTACACAATAATACCTAAAAATATATATATAATTTACTAGTTTTAATTATTAACAAATTTTTCATTAACTACTATTAGTAATGATAATATGTCACAACTCACAACTAAATCATAATAATTTTTATATCCTTTTTTTAATTGTATTTTATTTTATAGGTTGAATCGGTAAGAACTGAACAAGCTAATACAGATTTCTCTATTTTTTGTGAACTGTTAAAGGATTACATTGGTCTTATTGGAGCTGTAAAAGTATGCCATACTTTATATAATTCCCCATAATACTATAATTAATAAAATTATTTGCTTCAAATTTCTCTAGAATGTATTTCATGAACGAGTTAAAGTCTATCAAAATATGCAACATGCACAAATGATATTAACGAAAAAGCGGGAACAAAAATCCAAGCTAGAACTCACGGGGCGTTTAGATAAAGTAGGCTCAGTTACAAATGAAGTGTCCGAGGTAATGTTTATAATAATAATTGTAATTTGTAATAATCAATATAGAATAATAATTATTATTGTTGTGTTTCTAGTGGGAGGCAAAATTATCAAGGTGTCAAGATGAATTTGATCAGATTTCCAAAACTATTAAAGTGGAATTTGAACAGTTTGAGATAAACCGAATCAAAGAATTTAAGACAGTTATATCTTCTTATCTTGAAGAAATGATAAACCATCAAACTCTGGTAACATTATCATTTAATATTTTTTTTAAATAATTACTATATTATAATATATATTTAGTACGAGGACAAAAAGTGTTAAATTAAAAGTTACTAATGTTTGGTAGGTTATTTTTATAAGTTTAAAAATTGTCTTGGTTGATTGTTTCATTACTTTAATATGGAGATTCCCAAACTGTGGATCGCAATTGTGTGTTTAGTGAGTCGTGGAAAGTTTTGAATTTAAATTTGTATTTTTTAATATTAAATCAGTATAAAATATAATAATCTATTTAAAAAATACAAGTACATATATGATATAGTATTTTCCATACAATTTTACTGTACATTTATTACTTTGCTATAGATAACAGCATCCTGTTGCCCCCTTCTAAATACGACAATGGTATAGATGCAGTTTAGATCCCATGTGTTGATTATTAAATCGTTATCATTATCCGCAAAGATTATGAGTGTACCAGTGACATGTCACCACAACGCTGTTGAACCAAAAGTTATCACAACAATAGCAATTAACAATGAAACAACAAAAAAAAACTGTCATTAATATGTTGTGGGTCTTTAAAATTTGAACATTTTTCAAAACTGGTAGTTCATAAGCAGTTTGGGAAGCTCTGCTTTGAAAGTTAAAAGCCAAATACCACTCACTTCATTATTATACAAAACCTATGTACATGAAAAAATAAAATAGTTTTATGATTGGAAATATATATTTTGCAATACTGTATTATATATTTAATAACTGTCATGGAAACTTGATACAAATATAGTTGGCAAGGATTTATTAGAAAAAAAACTTAATTTTCTAATGAGTTATCATATGTCACCTGTTCTAGGGTTACCACACAACTTTGGAAAATTGAATCTTTCATGATTAAAAAACTATTTTATTGTTTTTCCTTTTATTTATCTTATATATCACAAATTAAAAGTAGCACAGACAATACCGTGTAAGATCAGCTAGTACTTAAATAGATTTCATCCTATATACCCTTTATATATTATGACTTAATTTGATTGTATCAAAAATCTAGTTCTTTTGTTTTAAATCCTAATTAGTTGAAATGTAATTTTTGAAACTCTTTTTTACCGCACACTAACTATTATATAATATACTATAACTATAACTATATAGTAAATATATACTTATATAACTATAATATTATTATAGTTTAAATATATATACCTACTGAATATACTTTTATTTTGATACATTTATTTTTTATCAGATTATAAAACATTGGCAAGCGTTTATTCCTGAAGCTAAAGCCATAGCCTGACCCAATTCTAACGACCAATGTGATTTGGCTTCTAACAAACATAAAGAACCAGTTCACATTTTAGAATTTGCTGGAAATATATTGGAAGCATATACAGAGTCATAAATTCAACATTCTCTACTCTAATTTGTTTATTAATTTAAGTGTTTATCATAATGTTTAGAGTTCATTATTTATCCCAAAATACTCAAGTATTTCTCCAGTAATATTATTAAATTATTATTTTTTTTTTTTAAATATTCTATTATATTAATTTATCTTTATTTTTATATTATCAATACATAAATACATATATATGTATATAAATATACACATTAAATGTATATTATAATTAAATAATTATTGATGTTTACCTATTTGCTATTAATTATTATAAAACCAATTGTCTTTATTCTATTGTTGTTATTGGTACATTTCACTATCTTGTGTAATCACCTACTATAAATTACAGAAACAAATAAGTTGATACTAGTTATAAAATATTTATTGTTAAAATTATTATATATATACATTTACCAATTAAATCAGTCATCTATAAGTTTTTGAACTACTAGTTTTTTTTATTCTATGTTCAACTATCTGTAAATTGTTTTCAATTTAATAAATAATTATTTTATTTTTATGTAAGTACTGTTAGCAAATCTGAAAACAAAATTTTTTTAACTTAAAATGTCCTAAAGCAATATTACCTAAATTAGAATCAGTAGAAAAATTATATTTTATTATCAACACGACAATTTCGACTTCATATTATCCACTTTAATTCATTAATTGATAAAAAAATGTTGTTTCAAATTTTATGGTTGTAATAGGCATGTACAGATTTCACTCGCAGGATATGCTATTCAAAAAGTTGGGACCTAACCTTCCGTCTAAGAAAAAAAAAATTCAATGATGGGGTATTAAAATTCAAAGAGTTGTAAATTTAAACATTTAATGCCACTGATTAGAAAAACTCCCTTTAAATGACTTGAACAATACAAAAATAATTTTTTACCCTGATAGCTGATATAATATATCAATATAATATTCCCAAAACCTCATGCCGGATGTTAGATTTATAGAGAACAATGTTAAGCAAAATAAAAATTTAAAAAACTAGGGAAGTAGACAGATTACTATCTGTATAGTAGGACAGTAAGTATTGAGTTTACCTCGTCACTTAGTAGATTACTGAATGAATGTGTTCATTAAATTTGAATTAAATTGAATCATTGCATAGGTACAAAAAACGGTATATTAGCATATATTTCTAAGGATAGGTATTTCATTCATTCATTGTATATATATTATTTATACTGCTAATAGTAAATATAAGTTATTATTCATTAGTAATTTATTCATCTTTTGAATGTCCACTTTTTACAAAATATGTATACGGTGGATGGTGGAAATCGATTCTGAACGAATACGGTCTGTGTCTAAGGATAACTATACTACTAATAGAAGGTAAATAGTAAAACGGTAGATTGAACATTGAACTTATTTTATCTAACGAAAAATCCCATAAAAATATCTGTTCAATTTTCAATTTTTTGACCAGACTTAACTGTTTTTATCAATATTTGTATGAAAAAAAAACGAATAAAAATGTTCGTATAATATATCTCTCAGTTCAGCGTCTTAAATAAGGAAAAAGTCAACGAATCCAAAATTATTAGGTAAACAATAACTATCTATATATCACATTATCACAAAAGGCATATTGTTATTTTCCACTCACACTATAATGTTAGTAGGTACACGGTAAATTCTTCAAAAATTTATCAAAAACATGCTAAGTTAATTGGGGTTTGAAAAAAAGGCCACGGGGGGTAGCTATCCTCCATACCCCCCACCCACCACCGAGTACGCCATTGGCTCATGGATATACATTCCATAAAAAGGCGTAAAAATATAGTATTGTGTATTGCGTATGCTGTTTATGTATGCGATATCGATTCCTCCAAATCATATTATGTGTTTATAATAAAGCCTCAGAGGGGAAAATATGAAAATCGGTAAAGGCGACGACGACACGCCGCCGCCGCCTTACGATCGCAAGGCGGTTGGTGTCTGGGCGCCAGGACGTTTCGGCGCCAGTTAAAGCGGCGCCTGAGGGGCGCTGTGTGTACGACGCCAAACACAATATTATTATACATATTATTCGCTTGCGCACGTGTATCTCGGCGGCGGCGGCGGCGGCGGCGGTTCCAATAATTATATTATACTCATAAATACCTCCTCCCGAGAATTTCATCTGGTTCGTCGTCGTCGTTTTCCGATAACGCGTTGTACGAACGAACAAACGAAATATAATATATTTATCAGGCACGCAATCTAGATTCTAATAGTATTGTATTATTTATATTGAAACACTTTTAGGTACGAGTTACGAATGAAGTAAAAAAAATGTTCTTTATGTTTAATACGAATTACGATATCGACGACACCTAATTGAAAATTACAATGAAGCTACGTTAAGTCATTGTAGAATTAAATAATACAAAATATTTAATAAGCAATAACTATACAGAGTGTCCGAGTGTAACAGAAAGAACTGATTAATGAAATAACGTTTGTCCTAATCAATATTTTTACAAATTTTTTCAAAATTATTCGTCGATAATAGGTATTATTATTTATTTATCTCAACGCCGTGGCGGAATAACGAATGATCGTCCTTATATTCTAGTTCAAACAGCTTTCTATAACTCGCGACTCGCGATATGTATTTAAATTTGCAATATTATAGGAAAACTTCATCAGTTTTACTTTCAGGTATAAATGATAGTGTAGGCACTAATATATGTATTATAATCTGCAAGTACATAACGATGCATACAAGAAGTACATTACATAATAATAATTATTTTTTCCAAATAATTGAATGATATAATAATGCCATATAGACGCCATAGTTTACCGTCGGCATCACGCTGCAACAGTATGACTTCGCTGTTCGTACACCGAATTTACTTTAAGGTTTATAATATATAATAAATAGCCAATAGGTACTTTTCAACCGCTCTGCGATGTTCAGCAATATATAATATTATGCGTCCGTATACCAACAAGCATCGAGCAATAAATAAATAATACGAACGGCATTAGTCGATTAGTCGGATTAGATAAGTACAAAAATATCGAGACGTAATAATATTATAGAGCATAATATTAAACCTCGTCCGCCGTGCCCACGTCAGGAACTCGGGAATTTGAAAGATCGGACACACGCGATCGACGCATTGACATGTTATGAACCAAGTGCAACCAGACCACTGACCTACAGTGCCTATACCTTCAAAGTTTTAAATAATATGTAGAGAAGCATTCTCGGTCGAGCAGTTATTCCTGTTTCCTACATAATATTTATATTGCCATAAAACGCCACACGGACATCTGGAACAAATTATATAAATATCCCATATAAAGACAATCTGTAAACATGAAGGATTGGGTCCCGACCCGGAAAACACCAAGAACAATATTTGAATTCCTAAAACCATTTAAATTACATAACTCAATTTAATATTATTTTGTATAAAATATATGCTTGCACTTCCGTCGGTAAATACGACCTATATATAATATATAAATTGAGGCATTGGTTTTAGTCTTATTCGTCCACGTGTTGATTATACCACATACCTACCTACAGAACATATATTAAGGGGCTTGACTTGACTAAAATAAATAGTAGAAATACTAACTCTTGCAACACACCTCCTTCCGCCTTCGTCGTTTAACACAAAGTGGGTGTCGATATTTATACCTAATCCTATCCCGTTAAAGAATAGTTGGTTAGCTAATCCCCCTACACGAACCGGTCTTGAGAATCGGGTTGTTGGATTGATATAAAGTTTTCCAAGCTATACTTTACAAGTCCTAGAAACCAGTGGCGTACACAGATATTTTCAATGGGGGGGGGTTATATTAAAAATTATACATACATACATAATATTATATATATATATATTTATCAAAACGATTATTTAATTGTTTACAGTACAAGATCTAGTTTTCTTGGTTTTTTTGCCAACTCGTCAATGACCTCTTCAGGAGTTAAATGTGTACTACGGTACACCGACAACATTAGGGATCCCATACGTCCCGTATTTTAAGGGATTGTCCCGTATTTGAATGAAGCGTCCCGGTGTCCCGGCAAAAGTTAAAAAATAATACTATTGTCCCGTATTTTGAACAACCCGTCCCGTATGTACCTTATTTTAAAACTATTTGAAAAATTAAATTTTTTTTTATTATTTGGCATTTTAAAATTTAAATTATTGATAAATGATAATAACTAAATCAAATGATAATTATTTGATTATAATAACAATACATTTTTTTGTTGGTTTTGTGGTGGTTACACTGATTACTGATTAATGATATTATATCGGCTATCAAATCGGCTGTCGGCATGTACATTTCAAATATATACCCAGTGTCCCAGTGGCGTATTTAGGTTTTTTCTTGGTGGGAGGGGGATATAGCATTATTAAGTTAGAGGTCTAAAATTAGGACTCCAAAAAATGATGCATATTATATACACTCGTCCGGGGGAGATCGATCCCCTTGGTCGGCTTGATCCACCCCCCCGTAAATACGTCACTGTATATACCTACTATACAGGCATGTTTTAAAATGACCCGTATTTTTAAAAAATAAATCTGGGAACCCTAGACAACATTGCCAATCCGTTTAATCTGTCCTATGTATACAAATATATAATTATTTTTCAGTTAAAGGGGGGGGGGGTTTGAACACCCCCCCCGTGTGTGTACGCCACTGCTAGAAACTTATGACCTGCGTTCATAAACTAACACAATCGAAATCGATATAGCAACGTATACAAAGATTTATGAACTATATACGAACGACATTATAGGTACCTATACACGTGAAAACACGGATTACGACTACGATAACGTTAATACGATTGCGTACCTATTGAATTTATGAAGTTGAAATACAATTTAACAGAAATAAATCCAGATATGAATTGCAGTACGTATGATTGTATGAAAGATAACCATAAGAAATTCTAACGTTTTTATTCAGTTTATATCTTATTAGTTATTAGTTTATTACGTACAACATTTTCATTTTTCAACAAAACACTGAAACCTGTCTACAACGGATACCCGTCTATAACGGACAATAATTTTGGTCCCGTGACTGTCCGTTATGTACAGGTTCCACTGTATTACTATTGTCAGTATAATATTATAGCACCCTGTCGTTTAAACCACGATGTAGATAAATTTGATGTACATCGCGGTTTAAACCCAAATATTAAACGTAATTATTATTACAAAATTATCTTGTAACCACCCCTGAACTGTATCAGATATCAAAACTTACAAACGAGAAAAAAAGTATTGGTACACTAAAATAGCTGAGCATTTAGTTCCGAGGTACTCGGCCCCCCTGCGTCTCTCCGCTCTGTGGTCAAGCACTGCATAGGGTACGCATAAAAGTATATCGTGTATAGCCGTATAGGTATATACTGCAGTTACGATAATATAATCATCTCGCCGCCCAACGAACCGTTAACTCACAGTCGTTATTATTAAATATTACTACACCCGTGAAGGTAGGTACACGAAGTGAGGAAAATCAAACTAGATCACGGAGCACACACATCACATGATAATTTTTTATACCTAGTTATCTATTATGTTTGTAACCCGTCGCCCCGAAGCCATCACCGTCCACCGGCACTTTTACTATAACATTTTATTATTCACTATATCATATTGTCGAGTTTGTTACCCGTCGCCCCGAAGACACCGTCCTCACTCCTCCGGCACTTTTACGATAATATGATATTATACAGAATTCACCATCATCATATTGTCGAGTCTGACGCATGCGCACTGCTGAAATACGTCGAATAATATTATATTACTGCGCGGCCAGCACGACGGCCATCACCTTTACACACGCACGCATTAAATATATTAAATATACGACATATATAATCGGTCACAGATATTCACTGGCGCGTAGCATTACGTTAATCATGGTACCTACCCGAGTTTACCCATGTAATATACATGGTATATTATTATTATACGAGTTATATTAAATATTATTATATACATTATATTAACGCACACAGTCGGGCGTCTGAGTAAGCACCACTATACTGGGACTACTGCGAGGAGGTCGTACCGAATATAATATATAATACATAATTAAGCGACAACTCCATAATAACCGTAGACATAATAACTAAATAGTTATTTTGTCTATTATGATAATAATACTACCTGCAGTGCCATATTAATAGTGGTGAAGTGGGGGTAAATTGTTGTGGGGTCTTTTTTGTGGTTGTACATAATATTATTTTAATAATGTTTTACAAAAAGATGAATTCCTCGACAAAAAAATATATATATTTTTTCAAATTTGAATTACTTTGGTATTTTATTTTATCTTAAAGTCATTGTTTTTAAAAAAATTGTTTCAGTTTTTAACTACAGTCACTGTATATTGTACAAACTTGACATTAAATTTGTAGCATTGTAATCCTATAATATTTATTATTATCGAAATAATTTTTTTTTGCGACAGCTGTATTCTGTATGTATATACCTATTATGTAAGTAAGTGAATATTAAAGGGCGGCACCATTACATATAACTACAGTTCGTCATTCTGCATTCAGCCTGCACAGGTCGTCTATAGATCGAACGATAGAAGAAATAAGATAATATTATGTAGAAATATTTGAACCGACGCGACGGTTAGTTCGAGATTTAAGTATTTAACCACTCATATATACGACCAAATGTTATTGTAAATATAATATTCTCTTACACCGATACGGCCATACCCCCAAGGTTCGGGCGCCACGAGACGACGTATACATAATATAGGTACACCCCACTATATAAGAATATTTGACGTTTCGATTTGTAGTTTGTATTGGGGTTGTAAATTCCGTCGAAAGTAATAGTCATATAATATATATATATATATCTGTCATCCTGCATATTATATAATATTATATATACGAGTTTATTAAGTATTTTTCCACCGTGGAAGGACGATTGTTAAATACTTGAATGGACCGCCGACAGCGGGGCGTAGTGGCCGCGTGTTTTTACCTACGGGGTAGTTTTTAAATCAAACAGTTTGTTTGAGGGTCTCCCTCCCTTTGACGAGTAAATACGTTCTATATGCCGGCACACCAGGCTTGTTTCTATATAATATAATATACAACACGATGGTGCGATTCGATGATTTATTTATTTTTCGATTATTGTATGTGCATTGATCAACGCGTAATAATATGACATTTTATATATAGTTGCTGCTGCAGGACGTTTTCCGCATAACAAACGAATGAGGGTTTCAAACAAAAACGAGTGAAAAACTGAAAAAAAAAACGGTATAGTATTTGAGAAAAAAAGACGAGAGAGATTGTTATTTGTCCTTGACACGAACTGTATTTATCAATATCAAGATGGATATAGATTATAGGTAATTTAATATTTCGTATAGCGCATGATAAAGTTACTATATATCAGCAATCAGCTATGTTGCTCTGTATATAATATAGTTTGTCGTCGAAACTCGAAATATTAATGGAATATCCACCAAGATATTTTATTATTGAACAGCTCATAATATATAGTATATACTGAGGTATATATCATTATTCAGGTGTGTTCCTACAGACTATTTTTTTACCCGAAACTAAAGGTTTAAAGTTTAAACTCAGTCTTCGCACATAGCTTTCTTAAAATGTATTAATTATTATTTATTATGAAATAAATGTTTATTTTTATAAAATTTCGTATTCCGTATGTGTTGTGTCCGTCTAACTAACTTATACCAACTAAAAAATACTCATTATAATCATAATAACAAAGTACACTTGTCTTCAAATTAATATATATCAGAGAAGCCCGCGTGGGATCCTAAGGCCTAAATAATATTTTACAAACATTTCAAATTTACAACAGAGGAACAGAGTATAATGGATTATTCTGATCCATTTGCTCCTTTCGCCCCCTTTTAAGACGTCCCTGTGTATATCATATATAAGTGTATTGCACCTACTGGAGCAAATGCACACGTTAATTATTATACACCTATCATCTCGATTTATATGATGATGAGCACGCAGCGAATAAACGTAGCAGATAAATATTCTAAAATTTTGACAACAATACAGTGGCGTAGCCAGGATTTTTTTTTTTGTGGGTTCGTGTGGAGCTGATAATTTGATAACTATGGATAACTGGGATCACTAATAAGCTGGGTATGTTGATGTCATGACCAGTGTGCATTTTATAGTTTTGACTTTTGCAGTAACCATCATCACACAAATTACGATTTTATAGTTTAACACGTCACGTGCAGATATGCTCATACGTTTTCACGGAACACATAAAGTATTTTTAAATTTTTCTGAAATTTCGGCGAAGGCCGAAAGTGCCCTTATGGTCACCCCCTCTCTCTGTGACAATACGTCAATACGATGTTATTATAATATGCTCACGTGAGGTACATAATATACTGAAATACATCGTCGATCGTCGGCACATGGTAGCGTGTGATGGCGGCATGGCGCGTGTTCATTTCGACTTCCTAGTTCCGAGTAATCATTCCAACGGCGGCTTAGGCTATATTTAACATAATATGGTTAAAGGCAAGAGCGTGGCCGAACCATAGTCCATAATACTAAGCTAGGTTAGATAATCCCTTATGTAATAATATTATTACATTTTTAAAATTAAAATTATAAATTGTAAGATGAAGACGGAAACTTAATTTTGTATTAGGTACTGAGTATGTTTGTATAATATTAGTGTTTTAAACATATTAAACGATGGCAGCAGAGGAGTAGTATTGTTCACACGGGTCTAGGACATCTCGCCGAGACCGATTCGCCGCGGGACTATTCGCCGCAGACCGTTTCGCCGCCGGACCTATTCGCCGCGGACTGTTTCGCCATTAATAGCCAACAATAGCAATAACAAAATGGTGATTAATGATATATTTGTAGTTAAAATATATAATTTTTTTTTCAATATACGTGGTTTTTATGCTGAATTCAAAAGTGTTTGAAAAAATTTCCGGAAACTTACAGTTCAAAAGTTATGGAAATTTAAAGTTTCAGTGATTACGCGTGTATCGGCACTCGTCGCTACGCTCCTCGGCGCCGTCGCTCCGCTCCGCAAATCGAAAATATCCCTCGACTTGTTGTGTAAAACCACCTCAGGTGAAACTCGGTTTTCCTTAATATTGTTTCCCCGATTCGCCGGCGAAAGGGTCTGCGGCGAATCGGTCGCGGCGAAAGGGTCTGCGGCGAATAGGTCCGGCGGCGAAACGGTTTGCGGCGAAGAGTCCCGCGGCGAAACGGTCGCGGCGAAATGTCCGGGTCCGTGTTCACACAGATCCTCCTCTGCTCTCGGTTCAAACGAAAAAAAAAAAAGGTTAGATAATCCCGAAACTATTTATCCAATACTGGAGAAATTATACGATTAGACGTAGACACGTAGTATATTTCCCTACACACACGACCGGATTTACGCGTATATATAAATATTTTATGCATTTATGTAACTGCGTAAATTGATATTATATAATATTTAATATATATACATATATTATATAAAATATTAAATTTATTAGTAATAAATACTACATTTTGGGTAGGGTATAGTGGGGTAAGGGCGGCATATTTAAAAGGGCCTAGGGCGGCACCTGTTTTAAATCCGGCACTGCCTACACATAAGTACGATTGGGACCATTTAATTCTGAGCCTATATTTTAGTGTTACCCTGCAGAAGACACCACGAGTATCGACGCGGAATAGACGCATATATATAGTAGAGTCGGTCGGTATTAACCACCGACGGTCGACGACTGACCATTATCGAATGTTCAATATTTTCGTCATTCATTGTTTAGTGTCGTATACTCGTATAGCTAATAAAGTTGTCACTTGTCAGAGAGTAATTATTTAAATAGTGGACTAGTGGAGATTTTAAGTTACATTAACACAGATATCATGAATTGGAATGACCTTAGTTGATCACATTTGCCAACATTTTGCAAATCTCAGTGAATAATATTATATTATCATATCGTGTATGATGATCAAGAGATCCCCACATTGATTTGCCCATGGCCCCAAAAAACTTTGAACGGCTTTGATTGTACCTGTCCCTACATTCCTTCAGCGGCAGTGTTTATTTTAGACCGGGGTATCGTACATTTTCAAGGGAGTATGCCATAGGAGTACACAATGAAGGGAAGTAAAAATATCGTTTTTAGCTCAATTTATTAGTATAAAATAGCTACAAATACATGAGTTCTAAAAAAATAATTTTATAACGGACCAAACCATTACAAATCAACCAATGAACAAAACAGTTTAAACGTAAAGTCGTAAACCAAAAACCACTACGACTACACTGACAGGCGACAACACGTTTTAAAAATTAACTATAATTCCTACATGCGATATTGCGATAAGGTACCTAAAACGGCTAAAACCGATTATGCTGACGTAGAATATAGGTAATAACTAATAAGATAAATTACGATAATTATCGATACACATTAATTGACTATTGAAATACGAAAAGGAAATCCCCAACAAGTTACTATATTTATTTTATTTGCACAAAATTACTCACCGGCCTGGCCGACAACTCATTTCACATATCGCATGCATGCAGTTTACGTAGTAATGTTAGGTAAACATTTTATAGGGGGGTATACATTTTTCTCCAGGGGTTAGGGGTAACACCCCCCGGCCGAGGTTGCCCACTGAAATAAACACTGTTCAGGATTTTAGAAAGGTCAAAAATTAATATTTTTTCTTCGTAATAAATAATAATAAATACATAAACAAAAATAGATAAATGAACATGTATTTACGGCACATTTAAGGGGGTGCCTTGAAAGGTTATATATTTGATATTCTGATGAATTAAACAATTGGAAAGTCAGAGTTAGTTTTTTCGTGCATATTGCATACCAATAATTTTCGTATTTATAATTATAATAATATACCTACAAATAATACATTATACAATTATACACGTTATGGTTTTGACAACTTAACTTATTAACTTTTATGCACAATCCATCGGCTCGTTTTTAAATTTTATAGCAGGCCAAAACGTCGCAGAAAAGGATACCAAAGAACACCCTGCCACACACCAAATGGCACCCCAAGACAAACCGCACACGGACGGGATCATTCAAATTATTGTAAGCACCTATCGGTGGACCGGGGGGCTCCTCTCAGCTTCAACAACAATTACAAAAACGGCGATAAAAGCAATAACAACAACAACAACAATAATAATACTTAATATTGTTCGTGTTACTTCCGCGCCGCAGCGGCAGCACACGCAGACAGCAACAGGGCCCCGTGGGCCGGTGGGCAGTGGCACGTTGTCGTTAACGTGTCCGTGTGAGTGCACGTATTTACAATGTGTTACCCCAATCCCCGCGGCCGCAAGGCACACGCGGACGACGCGACGGAGTGTACGCCGTGTCGTGGTAAGTGGAAACCCGCACGGCACACGTACGGCGCGGCGGCCGTCTCGCAATGGCCGCCCAACGCGCGCACGCACGCACACGATCCGCAGACGCTCACGCACGCGCACTGCGACGCGCGTACTGACGTACGCACGCGTACCCAAACGTAACGAGTGGGCGCTAGCGCGTGCTTTCGTGTACCGTACCGCCGTACGCACGTCGCCGTCGTTTATTATATTAATACCGTACGTTCGTACCATTGTTGTACCGTACTACCGTCCGTAGTACCAGACAAATAATAAAACGTCGCGTCCGTCCCGTCAGGCACGCACAGTGCCCACAGTGTTGTTGTTGCACGGGCCGAGGAAAAGAGAAAAAACGCACTGCCTGGCGGACGATGCCGCCAACGCGAACCGTTATCACGCAGCCCGTTATCAGCGCGTGAAACAACGTTTTAATTTTTAAAAAAAAAATTTCCTCCGACTTAGGCGGCGCGCGTCTCAAATTCTTCACCGTCGGCCCCGTTTCCCGCGACGTGCGCGCGTGTGTGCCCTAGAGCACAGTAAGGACGTACCGTAACGCATCGCCGCCGCCGCCGCTGCGCGCCCGCCGAACGCCGCCGCGCGCACGACGACGACAACCACCACACGATGCCGTCGCACATGAACTGTTGTTTCAACAAATGCACCAACTCGAGCCGGAGCACGCAGAACCTGTCGTTTCACAAGTTCCCGACCAACGAGAGCCTGTGAGCATTTTTCGCCGACTTCGGCCGTTCTTCCCGTGTGTACCTCGAACGCCGTTCTAAACCTTTGCTTTTTTCACCCCACTTTTCCCAGGTGTAAACAATGGGTCGAACTGTGCCAGAACGACAAAGTCATCCAGAAGTTCAAGAACCATGGTTCCAGCCAGGTGTCAAAGAGTTTCAGGATATGTTCCGAACATTTCAAGCGGGAAGACTACGTGCTGTGGACGTCAAAAAAAAAGTCAGTATACCTACCTACCTATTTATACTATATATTATTATTATTATTATTATTACTACTACTACTACTATTAAATATCATCATCATTACCGATCGCTGTCGCCGTTGACGGTGGTCTGATGGTTGTTCGCTAATCGCTATTAACCGCGTTTCATCTCTCTGTTTTTGTTTATGTCGTCGTCGTCAGGGTGTTGCACAAAGGATCCATTCCGACAGGACAGCAGCTGATAAGTCCAAAAACGACACACTCGAACATTACCACTTGGAGTGATATGAGTATGTCGACTTGCCTAAATCCGTGTCTGTCGTTCGCCGATTGTTAATAATTTTGTTTTGTTTGCTTTTTAGTCACCGAGGAAGACGAGGCAGTCGCCAACAACGCGACATGGAGTCCACGCGGAACCCCTAATTTTGATCTTTCTGGCTCAGGTAGGTTAGAGTGACTGACTTTAACATCAATGTCCTAATTAATCAATAGTTGTGTATTTTCTAGTACCTGAGCAGGGTAAGTAAATGAACGATTATATCCAGGGTGGAGTCCTTGCAAAACTCCATGTTCTCAACTAAGCAGTCCAGATAAATAGATCATACGTTAAATTGTACCATTTTACTGAAAAGAAGCGCAGACTTTGTTAGCTTATTAACAGTTTTTAATAATTTGGAGTAATATTTCATTTTTTGCTCTTTGAATTTAAAAATTACCTAAAACCTTGGGGTGTTATTTTATATATTTTAGTTGTTAATGGTTTATAATTTTTTAAATTATAAAATCAAATCAAAATCTTTATCTTATAAATGTTTAATTATCAAACCAATAAGCAGTTTAAAAAATAATATTTTTTTTACTTATAAATGGATATAGTAATTTAAATCTAAACAATTTATTTTAAAGCCACTTCAAAAATTTTAAAAGAAATCAGGAAATGTTTTGTAAATGCTTTGACCAAGTCCAGCACTACATACACGTTACAATATTAGTGGCGCTTAGTTATTATAAAAGTTATTTGTAAATAATTTTAGATTTTAATTCAAAGACAAATGGCTATTTTTTAAGAGTTGTACGAGTACATTTTGTAACAAGTTGAGATTAATAAATGGTGTGTATTCTGTTTACACTTTTTTTCCACTCTTTTATAAAAATGCCTATATATAAATATATATATATGTCATAATGTTGTTAACATTAAAAATATTTATATACTATGCAGCATATACATTATATGTGTATGAATGTATGTATATAATGCAATCATGCGTATTAATGTACAAGCATTTAGATTTATGGTTATGATTATAATATATAATAATTTTAATTAAACAAACTGTTTTATTGTTAATACTATATGGCTTCAACTATGATTGTTGTGCAAAATTATGCTTCTATTAAAATAGTTGAAAGCGGTGTACTTTTATATAAATATTAATTTTTAACTTTTTTTTTACTATACTTAAACCCTAACAAATACTAAAAAAATTTGTACTTGAGTTATTTTGTTTACTCATACAACTCTTTGTTTATTATGATTATTTTTTTTTTTTTTTTAGCTTTATCAACCATTTGGTAATAATTTCAAAAGATATTGTTGATCATACAATTGCTCCATTATTTATTATTATTTCACTGTAAGAGGATAATCAATTCTTTGTTCATTATAGAATCTATACTTAAAATTAGAAGACAACTTCTTAGCAAAAAATTGTATTAAGTGATTTGAATATTACTTAAATTTTTATGAACATTATATATATTCTCAAAAATTGTAAAAATGTGAGCATTCTTGTACTCGTGAAAAATCATTATTAAATATTTTTTTAAGTTATTACTTAATTTAGTGTGTTATTATGACATTGTATGACATTTACACTTGGCTAAAAAAACAAAACTGCCTTTTTAACAGAATTTTGTAAGTCTTCAGTTATTTGTTTGTATCAGGGATAGAAACATCAACATTTGAAATGAATTGGTATTAAAACTCAATTGATAATATTATTATGTGTTATAAGAGATATTAAAAAGTATAACACTAATTTTTGTAAAACTTAAACGGTGTGCAGCGTATTATTGTTGTTTTTTTTGTACAATTATTGTTTTTTTTTTTATTATTAATAATTATCGATATTTAGATTGGTAAAGGGTGTATATAAAACTTAATTAATTTAAAAAATAATGGGCCTTATTTTTTTCTGAATAAATTAATTGACACAAAAGAAAGAAAAAAAATTGAAACACCATGAGATTAATTATAGTGTATTTGACGTAACTTTCATTTGTTTTTACTTTTAAGAAATAATTGGATATGAAAAAACAATTACTATAGTATAATATATAATTATTAATTTATACTATGTGATTTATTTTATTAACACGGACCATTTATGTTCTCTGTCAATTTTTGTTTTGTCAAAAAAGAGTTTTTACATAGTTGTAAATGATTGTAAAGCTACATTTACAATACAAAAAACAACTTTAAAAAAAAACAATTGTTTCTTTCAATCATAGTAGAAGTAAACTGTGCTTCCAATTATGTAAAAACTTGCACCGACACAATATTCAATAATGAATGATTCGTGTTAAAAAAAATTACTCTGTATGTATAAATAATATCAGTTGTTGAATAATAATTCATATTCAATTTAAAATAGGTACATGTATTTTTATTTTGTCTGTCATTTAAAAATATGTAATAAAAATACAATATTTCTTAATCGCTTTTAATTTATGAACTAATTCTCAATTGCTCACTTAAAGCCATTAAATATATGTATTATAAATGCTTGTGAGTATTTTTGTATAAATAGAAATGCATTAAATTGTTAAAATGTATTTAACTCCTTTTTGACCTTTAACAAAAAATAAAAATAAGAGTAACACATTTAACTGTATTGTAGGGTCAAATAAACCTCAACATTGAGTTATTTTATTATACCTTAATATGCTGATGGATACAGTACATACTATAGCATTCATGATATTAAGTTTCATGTTCCGGATGTTTCTTATAGTATTCTAATATTCTGTTATTGCAGTCATGTCCATCAATATGTTAATATTGCTTTGTGTAATTTATTTTTCTAATAAATAAATAGTTAATAAGATAGGTTGAAGTAATCGTTACCAAAAATAAGTCCCATTTATTATATTATAATAGATATTAGAATATATCATAATATAATATTACTAGCTGTTATTAACTTATAAATCAATACCAATATATCGTTGAACAGGTATGAATAGGTTCATGGTATAAATACAATACAATTAATTTTAATACCTATCTTGAAAATTGTATTGTGTTTACTAAATATTACTTAATAAAAAGATTCAAGTCCTATAAATAATATTTATTGAATTACAACAAATTAACTTAAATCATTAATTCATGTTTAAACTTTAACTTAAAATATCTGAAAAAAATTGTTAATTTTAATTTTTGAGGTTTTTGTAACAGTTACATTTGAGGAATTTAGTTATCAATTTTCAAGCATTAAATATTAAAACATACATTTTCATTTTGAACTATTGACAAAATTGCAAACCATGTATTTTATATTTTTAAATTGCTATAAGAACCCATCACAATCCATTATATTCTTAAAACTTTTTCACTGAGCTCAACAATGTTTATCAACACTAAAAATAAGATAAAACAAATGCCTATAAAAACCTTAAAATGTTGAAAACTATTATGTTTGTATGTTCAAAATTAAAAGAAGAATATTTCAAAGTTAATTATTTTTTTGAATTGTAATAAAATAACAATAAATAATTGTTAGAGGATACATCTCTCATAAAAAAAATGTATTTTATGTGGCTTTATGCTGTACATTTTTTTTTAAATTTATACTTATACTACTAATAATATTTATTAATTAATTTTTAATCAATTCAAACCAGAAGAAGAAAATTGCATCAAGTCGTGAAATATTCAAGTTAATACAGTTATTCATTTTTGTAATTACAACTAAATAAATTAAATATATTTTGTTTAAAACTGGTTTTGCATAAAACCATATTATTGATATCATTATTGTGTTTCTCAAATATTTTAATGAGTACTGAGGATTATTTGCTATAAAAACATCTTTGTATAACCAATTATACATAGATCGCTATGCTCAGAATCTATACTATATAATAATAAATAATACATTTCTGCTATTAAGCTATACACTTAATTGTTGCCACCCGAGAGATGCACTTAAAATATATTCTTTTAACCTTGCCAGAATATGGATAGACGATAGAGGTGATAATTAAATGAAACACATACACAATTGTACCTATAGATATTTGGGTAGGTATTATAAAATAATATATATATATTTGAGAAAACATAAAAATAAATCGTAATATAAACATATTAAAATATAACAAAAAAAAATTGTATTTTCAAATGTTTACAAATTGTATTTGTTATAATATATTTAATAAAGTATAGTGTGTTGTATAAAACAAAATAATTGATTATTATTTTTTTTTTAAATAAAATAAAAACGTTGATCAATTAAATATATTTATAATATATATAATAATAATGGTAATGTATAATTAATTAACTTTGGAGGGAAACGTTAACATTATCTACTTATACTGAACAATTGTGTTGTTCAACAATATAAATAAATCTTAATTAAAAAAAAAAAATACTGTTAAAAACCAAAACTTAGTTTAACAATAGTTTTAGCATAATATTTATAAATGTTAACAGCTTTTCACTGTAAAACAACACATTTCTTAAAAAAACAACTATAAAATAACCTCTAAAATAAATATCATAATCCATTAAATACATATATAAAGACTAGTAGGTATACAAAAATATATATTTTAGCTTCTTTACCTTTTTTCAAAACATATCAATTTAACTATCATCACGTTGTTTGAAAATGCAAATTCAATGTCTTGTTATTATTTAGAATATCAGATATAATGTGATCATGTGGACATTGATATTCTATAAAAAAAAAAATACTTAGTAATAACAACAATTGGTACTACAGGTAACTTGCTTGTTTAAAATAAAATTATGTAAATTTTTTGATTAAATTAAGGTACATAATTTTAACCGTTTTTGAACTCGATAAAATAAACTAATCAAAAATATGCTATAATATAAACACGGTTTTGACAATATCATCAACTTTAACACGAATCTTGTGCGTATGAGTAGGTACCTCATATTGTTAAAGTTTTGTTTCAGACGATATCTCATTATACATAAATTACAGTTTATAAACAACACAATAGTAAATGTCTAGACGCTAAATAGTTAAATACAAATAAGTCAATTGTTTACTGTAAATTTATGTTTTATATTAAAATTTCATATTATCGATTAATGACTAGATCAATTATCTATTCCGTCATGAATTTAACGCGTTGCTGGGTAGAGCCTCTTCTCCTTTTTCGATCGGCTGCTTTTTTGATGGGTTGGAGGGTCGTCGAGTGCCGCTCGGATTCGTTTCCGGGACATCGGGTACAGCTATTTAAAGTATACACAGTTATAATAGTTATCACATCAGTTATCAACCATCGGGTCGGTATTCGGCATGTATCAAAATTATAATCATATTAAGTCAAAAAAATAATTTACCAAGTCTTGGACGTCCACCGTAGGGCAAACTGATGACCGCGATAAACGCCAAAAACGACGGAATCGTCCAATTGTAGACCATTATGTCGCGATAGTAATTCGGACACGGATCGCAATGTCTGTAGGAAATAATGAACGGGTTAATGGTAATTGGTAGTCGGTACAATTATTGTATACATGATATTTAAAATTTAAAAAAAAAAAACGGTGGTTTTTGGGACTTACAAAGCCTGGACGGCCATGACTACGGCCCCGCTGCATACTTTATCGGTAAAGCTCATCAGGCCGAACGTAAAGGCGCCTCTGTGCGTTCTGTCGCCGATAAAATCGGTGGTCAGTGCTTGACTGGTGACTAACACCACAGAACAAGCGATACCTACACAAAAAATAAGCAAATATTTTGACGAGAGCGAAAAAATGTAATGGCAACGTTGCAAAAAAATTATGCTGAATTATGTACCTAAGTAAATAGTTATTAAAATAGGCACATAGGTAAACTATAAACATATTTTGTAGTTTTGCACACGATGTAATTTATAGGCACAACTATATATTATAGACCTACATTTCAAGGGGCTGTAAAATGGTTAACAGTCGACTAGTAGGTAGGTAGGTAGGTACCTATCCAACCAATCAATTCTCATCCCAGGCTCATTTTAATTAAACCATTCTACAATTAATCTAAAATAAATAATTTCAAAACATAAAAGCTAAAAAAATAAATTTGAACAATCAGAAAACACATCAATGGTAATATTGAGTCTGGGGGTGCTAGAGACCTACTTGACCCCCCCCCCCTCCAGCCTTGTAGTTGCGCCTATGTGTCACGCATCGGGTAAAGACTTACCTATTATGATGGTGACCGCGTATACATGATATTTGGCGTATGTGTCGCCGTCGCCAAAATAACACCACACCGCTGAAGCCAATGACAACACCACACCGAACGAATAAGTGAGCTGCAAAAGTTTCAATCATCAAAAATATATTTTATAACGTGTAGGGTGTTTTGTGTCCAGTCATTCGAATGAAATACGCGTACCTTTCTGCCGAGTATGATGTTCATGGGTTTGTTGAGGAGCGACATACAAAAGCTGCTGAGGAACATTATCAACGGTAACAGTGCTAGTTTTTCTGCTCCCAGTTTTAAATAATCTTGTAAGTACATCGGCAAGAACACCTATATAGTATATTATTTAATCATACACCATTTTACATAATATGTATGTCATTATGTCAACAATAATAATAATAATTAGGGCTGGGAATGTAATGCTCTGAAAAAACCCCAAAAATGCCCTTATTTTTGTTATTTAAAAAAAATTTGAACCAAAAGATTTTTTTAATTACTAAAAATAAAAATGTTTAAAGTAATTACTGCTTAGTTTCAAATCTTCTACACAGATTTTTAATCTGAAAAAAGAATACATTATTCTCATTTAATTTCCCATTACCCCTAGTAATCTAGATTTTTACATCATCGCCGTACGAACATTTTCGATTAGGTGAAATCCGTTAGTATACGTTACAAAATTAATTTACAAAGCTAAAATCTTGAAGTTGAAAATTGTTAAAAAACGCAAGATAAAAACTTTTTATTATGATTTAAAAATTTATGAAACATAGCTTTTTTAACACTAAGTTTTAATAGGCATACAAATAAATTCAATGTCAACATTTTTACACTGCAACTTTTGAAAATTTCTAAGTATTTTTTGGTTTTTTAGCTTATTATTTTTATTTTTTCTTACTTTTGTTAATTAATAATAATTTTTTTTTAACTAGGTAGGTATAGTTCTTTCTAAACAATAAAACGTGTTAGATTTTTATACATTTTAAATTATGATTTTCGAGATTTATAGACATAAAGCATTTTATAGTTAAGGTAAATACTGCATTTTTAACGATTTTAAATGCAATTTTCAAGGTTTTTTAGTGCATTAAATTCACAGCCCTGGACTAAACAATAATTCAAACAAAATCCAGAGTGGGTTCGTTTAAATTGTTTGAAATATAAAATATTCTACTCAAAAGCATGTATTTTTTACCAAAGTCATGTTGACCGTGAGCCGAGAACACATGTACACGACGGCCGTCTGGTAGAGGGTGACGTTTTTGAACATGGACCAAGTACTGTTGGCTGCGCGTTCAGCTTCCGTCTCGGTCATCAGGAGCGACCGATTCACACGGTTGTTGATCAGTGGTTCGCGTACTCCGATGTGAAATATTATGGTCGTCATAGCTCCGACAATCATTATCACTAATATGACTATCTATATAAACATTTACGGTCGTCTTATGATATTGTTTTTTAGTCAAGAAGTGTGATAGAAATGGGATTGTAGGTAATATTTTTTGGGCTTACATTTTTTTTAAATGAGAACATTTTTGTTTTTAAACCATAGATTTTTAGGAATCGAACTATTGGAAAAAAGAACCCTGGCTTGGGCGTGGTTAAAATTATCATATTCTAGATGGGTATCTATAGTACAATACAGAAAGAGGTTTTTCTTGAATCGTTTTAAATAGAGCGAAAATTAGTTTGGACAGATTTCCTATGCAATATCGTTATTGTGTCACAACTGACATGTGCACTACTTACTTGTATTGACGTTATTTTCAGAAATTTTATTTAAATATATTTTCAATTATTAAATTATTAAATTTAGTTATTTCGTTAAAATTGTATAATATAAAATCAAACCCCTTAAGTAGTTTGTGCGTAGTGTGGTTATAATGGACAGTCTCCCCCCCCCCTGAAAATTTCCCCCTCGGCTATTTTCAGTGTAGTATATTACCATCCAACTTCTTCCAAGTTTAATAATTAGTTTATAGTCTGACACTAATAAATAATAAGAATACTTACTTACACGTACTTATAGATTATATATGCTCAAAAGCGCGCGTTAATATATATGCGTGTATGTTCATCAATAGGTATTAATTACGCCGACAAGATGTAAAAATTAGTTTTTTTATACAGTAATTCCTACTTATATGTATATCACTATACCTACCAACATACCTATAATTATATCGTGTCAAGCGTTTACTTATATTTTCGCTAGGAACTACATACTACAATACTACATACATATTATAAAGTAACGGGTAAACTATCGTTATTACTTATAGCTAATCTTTTTTTTTTTATTCAACGTAAACTGTGCTTTTATAAATGTATAATAGTGGGCAGGCAATGCAGTATATATACACGGGTATACTCATTAGTATCGGAAGCTAAATCAAAAAAGTATATTATATGTACTTGGAATTCTTTTCTTTCTGAAGGTCCAAATTGACTTTTGCTCGCGTTGTTACTTCTGAGCACGATCCAGGTGACTACGTACACCAGGATGTTTGAAAAGACGGTAAAACTATACCTGTGTAAGTATTGCAAACGCACATGAAAGCGATGATCAACAAATAAAACATAAAAGTAGGAAGCGTGCAAAATACAATTGTTGTACTTATAGGCAAGCTATATAATACATATAATATATAGGTGTTAGTTTGTTGTTTTTTGTTTTAATACCTTATGGACAGTAACGACGTTCGTTCGTCTCTTATCGGCGTCAGATCCGAAGACAACGCCATGTGCGAGTTCTCGATGGACGCCCATCCAATTTGGAAGAAGAAGATGAAGAAACAGTAGTACAGAGCGGTGTTGAGTTCGGAACTCTCGACTTGAGGTATTATGGGCGGCGAAAACGCGAACGGCAAACTTATGAACACCAGAACACTGCCTGCAGCGGGAAAGATGGACGGTAAGTAAATCGTATTTTACCAGTATTATAGAAAGGTGCAGTATTCATATAATTATAAAACATAGACGGACTTGGAATTTGATTTTTTAAACTAACCGTTTTCATTTTTTAAACATTTACCTATATATTGGCTATTATATATTGTAATAGCCCACGCGGCGTTCCATCGATATTGACTTTTGAATCTCTTTTTTTCTAGTCCAGGGAGAAGAAATAAGGACAAGGATATACAAAAGCTTATATTATGCTTCCACTTATCTATAACTGAAAGGGAAAATCATTTTCTGAAAGCTGGTAGTAAGGATTATACCCATTACAGTTAGCACTCATCATGCCGTCTATATATATACCAATAGAGGTAATAATAGGGTAATATGCAACCCTAAGCTACTATAACTTCTGATACAACGATTAATTGGATACAAATAATAATGCATTATATTTTGTTGTAGACTGAAAGCTGACTAGGTAGGTTATATAGGTAATAGATGTATATAACATAGTTACCTGCTGCAGTTAAAACCGCCACTATCGACACCACCCTCCACCCTAAGTCCGCCAATGTTTATATATTTATATATATACTGTGTGCGCGTAAACAGGCAATAAAGTTCGTAACGATTAACTATTAAAAGATATCTCACCGAAAAGATGCCAAGTCTTGCGGCGGCCGTATCGATCAGTACAGTAGATGTTGGCGTGGTCTGATAACACGCCTATGGCGGCCGTCGCCACCGCGTCTGTTAGCTGGCCGACGAGTACCACAGCCCCGGCATTGATGCTGGACAGCTGCATGACGTAGTGGTAGAACACCAAGGCGTAGGTGAACCACATGGAGGCGACCAGGTCGTTGAGCACGTGACCAACGCCGTACGACACGAACGCGAACCATTTGAGCGAATCCGACATTTTACCCTCATCACCTGTTGCAACAACGAAAAAAAAAATGGTTTAGCTGTGGGATTTAGGAGATACGCGTGATAACCTCCCCTAGCAGACAAAATTTCGGTGACCTAGAGTTACCGGTATTTAGAGGTTTCACTCACAGTAGTGAATGTATAATATGTAAGTAATAAGTATAGTATATAAAAATGATTTTTGATCTGAATAAAAAGAAAAAAAAGTATGTTATGTAGGTAAACCTACCAGGAAAATCTATGAATCATAGGTATGTTTTTATAATATCGAGTATCAGTAATCCATTTACTTTAATACAAATAATAAATAATAAGTAATAGAATGTTAATAACTCATAAGTTACCATGGTTACTATTGGCTCAACTAGGGGGGTGCAAAAGGGTTCTTGTTTTAGTGAAATATAATCAGTTTTAGGTTTTTCATTATGAAGTATTTATCGAAAATAAATTAAAACTATTTTGGTCATAATATGTCGTGATATTAATTTGTTTTAAATTATTCCATATACTCTTACAATTGATTGACGATTTAGCATTATGACACACATTACCCGGAAATGGGCGACTTACAAGCTATTTTTTAGCCAATTAATCATATCAAAAAGCACTATATAGATTTACGCTATGGTGGATTACAATATTACTGGTGAACCCCCATGAGTTTTATATTAACGCGTTATCGACCAGATCTAAATTTTAATTAATAAGAAGAGAATAATATATTTGTCTTGTTTTTATCATTTATACAAAGTGTGTTATAATGTGTTCAAAAAGCTTAAAAGTATTGATTATTGCTGCAGGTTCGTAACTTGTAAGATCGTGTAGTTTCTATAGTTGAAGGTGTGGGGGGCACCCACGACTCCATGAGACATTTACAATTTAAGCATCCCACATTTTAGAGGTTTAGTTGGGCCTATGATGGTAACAAAAATCTTACGAAATTTGACCTCACAGAAAACAAAAAGTTGTATTCAGCCTAAAAATATATTTATGTTAAAACAAAGATACGATAAACTAAAGATATATAAATTATACGATGGTCATATATAGGGGCGGCGAGGAAAGCGGCACCCAAAATCACACTAAAACGTGTAATTTTTGTAATTTTATCAATACATTTCTGTATTAGCGAGGACGCCTCCACGCTATAGCCGAAGTTAATAGACACCATAAATTCACAAATACGAACAGTATAACGCTTGTCACCACTTATACACATCGACAGTATATTTTATATCATATAATTGTAATAATAATAATATAATCTTGAACATTTGTAGTGGCTCCTCTCGAATTGCGTAAAGTGTCGAAGATGAAAAATGTATTAAGTACTAGTTACACTATTTTTGCAAATTGAATCGCAATAACCAACCTATTTGACAGTGTTATACAAATAGATAACATGGCGATAACTCTAGCCGTCACATCATCTGCACACTGACACACTGCAGTATTATACCATTACACCTATTATTACACATTTACACATAATGTCATAACACAATTATTTTTCCATTTATTATGTGGCGGCTCGCCGTAATAAGTTACCTATGTTATCACTTGTCAATATGACACTGTCAAATAGGTACTGTAGGTACCTAATAAACCAGTACTTAAGTAAATATACTAATATAATATCAATATATTTTATGTATAAAGATTATAGGTAGTTACATTGGACAACATCACGTTCAGGCTCTTATTAGTAATAGTTGCAGTATAACAATGCGTGTTGAATTTACTATGTACCTTTATGAAATGCGTTCATCGTTTTAAGATTCAGATAATATTATTATAAATTTATTACAATGTGGTTAAAATAATTACTGATGTTGGAGAGGAATGCGCTTAGGTTTTATCGATTTGCCACATTTATTATAGGTACACTTATACTTTGGTATATTAATATTATCTTTATTGATAATTGTTTGTTGTATTTTTTTAAACGTCCTTCATATTGTTTTAGTTAATTGAGTATTCGAATCAATAACAGGTACTAGGTAGTATGATTGGTAGGTGGTATTGTCTGGTACTTATACGTGTGATATATTGTATAGGTACCCTTAAAGTCTATAATTTATCGTTGTTTTTGCGTTGATGATTTTCTCTGGTCTCTACCCTATAACTTTAATCGACAATATTTTAACATTCGTCGAATTTCAAAGGGGAATACTGTGTAGTACGCGTACACCTGCTACTTTAGATCCAGCTAGCCTCCATGTAATACACCGCGGAGGCTACGGGGACCACCACCTTTGCACGTCATGAAATACATAGGAGTTCTGATTCACGCAGACTTGCAGCTTTATAAAACAGCTCATTTATTGTTACAAATTGTTAACGATTGTTTGATTAATCACCAGACGACAATGGAAAACGATTGCCGTATTAAATTATTTGCACGAGCCATCTATTGTGCCGTTATTGTGTTTGTTTTTAAGTTAAAAACTGAATGGCTAATTCAATTGTTATACACATAATATGAGAGCGAACATTCATATCGAAATACAAAATAATAAGTGAGCAGTAGAGGTACCTACTACCTATAATATATTATATACTGCAGACATACTGTATAATATGTATTACTGTATATATAGTAATGTCCCGAATGGCCGAATATATATATAGTATAGCGTAAGCTTATGTAAAAGTTGATACACATAACATCCATGCGAATTTCCGAGTTCAATGATGTTATTCAATTGATGTTATATTCAATGTTAGTTCAATTGAGTTATAATATACATCTAAAGAAGTTGTGTAACTAATCGGGAGGAGAGTGGGTGAAGGATTTCTATTTTATATACATATGTATAGTGTATACCTAACAATAATATTATAATCGACGGATGCCAATGACGGGAAAAAATAAACCGTGTAAACTTAATCAAAACATTTTCGATAATTTCTCATAGTAAAAGATATATTAGATTACGAGTTCTATCGATATACAAGCAACAAGCAGATCAAAAGTCAAAGTTTATCGCAATGAACAATATGAATATCCATCGCCGACGGCTGCAGATTCCGAGTCTATATAATAATATATAGGCACACCGTACAACAAAGACAATTCTGCGACGATGGGTTCCTAAATTGCGGTTTTGTTAGGCAATGAGTAGGAAATAATGATTTTTTTTCATTAGCTATAAATTTTAATTTTGCATGTTGGACGTGGACACGCGAAAACACATTTCTGTGATCAACAGTACACCGCGTAAAAGCTTAAACATAATAATATATTTAACGACCGGCAATTAATAAATCGAACAATAAAGAAAAAATACAAAATATTATGGTTTGTGCGCATAATTCAGTACAATAATTCAAACTGCGTTTGAATATATTTGCAGTCACAACACGCAATTTCAATACTGTTAACTGAAATTGCAATAGTATTTGTTTAACAGACCGCCGACGTTAAAGATTATTACTGCTTAAGGTATACAAAAATAATATCGAATTTTTTTTACCTACGTCTATTGATGATTAAATTGTAATAAATTATATAAGTTTCTGTGGTTTGGGTATACGTATCATTATAACAAGATTTTAATTTATTGGTTAAAATAGTATACTTGAATTTAAGCATATAATAATATGTTCGAAGTAATTAGTATTTTGTATTGAAGTGCAGCAAATGTGGGTAGGTAAGACATCTGACATATTATATATTATATTATTAATTGTATACATTTCATTTATACTGTAACCATATATTTATTCATTTATGAAACATCGGGGGAGAGGGAAGCACCCTCGGGTGTGCAAGGCTTCGATATAATTTAGGAAACCCTCTCTCTCCAAATTTGAACTCTATGTGCTCACCTATGGTGAGATTAGGCCCCTTTAACAACTAAGGTCTAAGGATCGCGATTGACGGATTTGCTGTTGAAAAGTAGAAATATTATACATATTTTATACTCGAGTAGTCTTGTGGCGCTATAATAACCATCAATGTCATGGAATTTGCAATCTTTTTTTCAAAGGTTGAATTCATATTGTATGTTAATATATTGCGCACACACGTCACATACACACATGGTTGGGTTAGGTAAACTATGGCCGTAAATAATCTAAGAGTATACCTGTCCTTATATTATATTATATATTCGTATTATGTACCTATACGTTCGTGGTATAGTTCATAATATAAATATTATTACAAATATAATATCGGTTGACCTCCCTCCATGCAGCGCAGTAATTTATTTACATCGGTTATCAATTTGCATAGGCCTACGAGTCGACCGTGGTATACTTGTATAATTTGTATGGCCCAATTGTAAAATATAAATTTACGATTTGCTTTGAGCAACGATTTTCAACTTTATAATAATAGTCCGATCAGATGTGAATACCTGGCATTATCTGCCTATGTATGACCCATCATAACCTAAGAACGTTTGCAGTGAACGCATTTGAAAAAAAGAATCGAAATCGTTTAATGGTTTAACAAAGTGATCGATACAAGTGCAAGTGTATAATATATTTTCGAATTAGTCGACTTCAATCAGCTATAATCGCATGGTACAATTATTATTAATTACCTACATAACTTTGCAATCGTTTTACAAGGAATATACACAAACATATCTTTCTAAAAATGCCAACAATAAAATAACTTTTATTTTTTTATTTTATTAACATAAAAGAATCATAACGCAAAGTAAAAGATAAGTTATTTTCGATTTCAAGAAGTCCGATAAAGAACTGTTTTTTTTTATATAAATGATTATGAGCGTTTGTCCTTATCGCCTTGTGGAATACACTGTCGGTAGCTTAATACTTGCATACAATTTATACAGTAAGACCAATTTACTATCATTCATAATTTTTTATTTAAAGTCAAGACTCGAATCAATAAAGCAGACATTTATGGCGATGAAGTATTATAAGGAGTACTCTACATAGAGTCCAGCCGTTGATTCCTAAACAAACAAAGTCTTATCGGATTAAACGATTTCACCTGCATTGTTATACAATATTATTCATCTTAAAAATGATGTTTCTAAATTCTAATAGTGTGAATCAAAGTCGGCAAACAATTTAACACACATATTATACATAATTATTAATAATACTAGAAAATATTATGGTAGGTAGAGGTAGGTACTTGTAATATTGTAAAAACATTGAAGTTTGGCCGACTATTATTAATGAAATACATTTGGTTGCACAATTTTTTTTTCCACACGTTAGCTGTTTGTCGATATTACAACGGCATAATTACTAACAGCAGGGTGAAAGGGCTGCAATTTTGTATGGCTTCGTCAAATGGTACGAGGGGTGACGATTATTATCGACAGAAATAATAAAGTCAACGCGTAGTATATTGTACGCATTACTTTTTTATACGTATCGTCTTGACGTATTTAAACTGAACATTTCGTTTTAAGTAAGTGTATATAATTTGAATAGACAAATCCTGAAATATCTATCCATAATATAATTATTGTGATCTTCTGCAGAGAAAATATTTATACATATAGGTAGTTATTTATTATACCATATATTATATAAATATATATATATATATATACCTGATTTGCAGCGGTGTATTAAATCGAACAGTTGAAATAAATGGACAGAGCAGCGATGATGTTTTTATAATAATGTATAATATAATATGACCATTGTCCAATATAATTCTGTTTCTATATCAATTGATTTTTCATACACCGCGAAAAATGAATAAAAATATTTTAATAAAATGCTTGTAAATATATTTTGCTACCTTGGTTTCAGATTAAGCCATTAAGGTAATTGTATATAAATATTTTTACTGTGAAAACCAGCAAACAATAAGTAGGTACATAACGCGTTTAAATTGTTTGTACATATTTAATACTTTAAGGTAGGTACTTAATGAATAAACACACATTATTTTATTCCTGAGCAATTTAACAATTGTTTTAACTGTATATAGTGAACTAAATATGGGTTAGGACTTAGGTGGGTACTATGTTATTTGGTATTAATTTAATTTTTTTGTTTATTAATTTCTGGACACTTTTTTTCCGCTGAAAAATATTTAAAATATCTACGATAAAGTAGAATCATACATTACAAAATAATAAAAGGGATAAGGTATATATACCATGTACGGCGAGATTGTTCTTTTTTTGAGAATCATGTCCCTTTGCGTCAACTTCAAAAGGAAAGCTTTTCATTTTTAGAAGATGGTCCCGTTTTAATCTAGCAGTTATCTCAATATTATTGTTTATGCGTAAAAGAAAAAACATGTACAAAAAACTAATACAAAACAATATTTTTATATTTTTATTATACTTAAACCAAAGTTTACTGTTTTAGTGGAACGTTGAGTGTCTATGTGGACAATTTGTCAGCAACAAGCATGATGAAACATTTCGTATTGCAATTTTGCACGCAGTTTAAATGGGTTCGGTACTACGAATCTGCGTTTATCTCTAAAATATCTTTTAAATCAAAATATTTTTAAACAACTTTTAACAATTTTTGTAGGCAGGTCTCTTTTTTTGAGCTAACATATTGCGTGCCGTTTTTTCACAAATACGATCATCCTAGCGACCTAGCGTATATGCGTGGATAATAAACTGAATATTATTAGATACGTCGTTATTATGAATAATAATTTTCGAAGTTATAGTCATCAAATTAGCAATTATGTATAGTTAAAATTGTTTCATCATTAAAATTAATTATTCGTATTAAATGTTTTGCTTAGAATTTTCTTGACGCTGTTACTATTTAAAAGATAATATTATTATGTTTTAAAATTAATAATTTACTTTTATATCTACAACTTTACTATTTACAACTAAGTTATCACTAAATAAAAGCTTTGAATTAAATATTATTAACAGTGAGTAGTTATTTTATAGAGACATACAAAACTGTTAAAGGAATCAAATTGTTTTCGGATACTAAACATTTAAATTATTCATTTTAATGTTGTTCTATTAGTTCACCACGCATTTCGCGTTGCCATTACAATATATCAAAAACTTCCGATTAAACAGAGTCATAAAAAAATCAACACAAACATATAATATATAGCTGCGAATTACGACTTACGAATTATTATTTTAGTCGAAATCGAATACAGTATTCCATCACAGTGATGGAGACATATTTGTTTTAGACAATGTAACCGTGAAAAGTAAATAATACGAATAACGCATATTAAATTTCAATCAATAATTAAAACGTCCGTTTGGAAAACATATTAGCCCGCACGCTATATTATAGTGTATACACAGAATAGATAGAATATATAGCTAAAGGTTTAGTTTTTTGTCTACGATGAGATACTCATAACTTAATTTATGGCACTACCCATGTAGTATTATAATATTATGTAGATGTAAATACGAGTACTTCCAACTGTTATGGAAAATATGGTTAATTCATCAAAATAAAGTTTTTATATTTAGTGTTCGAAAATTTCGTGAAATATAAAATTGTAAATATTTAAATAAATTTAATTTTTTCGTAGATTTGTCATTAATTATTTTTTTTTTTAATATTATAAAGGTATACAACATTGTTGATGTTGACAAAAAACATACAAAAATATTTAAATGATACAATATCATATAGAATAATTACAGTACATTACAATACCTATAGCTTATATGCAAAGTTTCATTATAAAAGTCAAATAGTAGAAAACAAGGCCCTAATAAAGTAATATGTTGTCCACGGCCTCCATGGCACTCAATGTATTAATATCATCAATATTTGTGTTAAAAAAAAATAATATTATAATATGTAGATTGTAGGTAGATATTATTCCTACTGTTATATGGAAATGTCGTTATTTCATCAATATAAAGTTACTTTCTATATTCGATTCAAATCGACTAGCCCGAATATAGGTATTTATATTTTAGCGCAGTTCATATTCAATAAACCTATCCTAACTTTATGTATATTTTCTATAGCTCATATCCTGCTATTACCTTAATATATTACGATTGAGTAACCAAATCAATCGAGATTCTTATTAAACGCACAACTGTATACAAGCACACTATAGCGATAATTTTGGTTCGAAAACTATAATAGGTATACTATAGCTCAGGTACCTGCTCATAATTACGTCAGGACATTATTATACATTTATATGAGTGTCAGATTACATGTCCGATACACGAATGTAGCGACTGTAGCGGTATATCTTAACTACATATTAAACTTAATAATTACAATATACCGATACCTATCATGAAAAAAAATTCTAAAACTTACACGAATATCAAACATTTTTGTGATAAAAATTATTTATAGTTTGATTCATGAATCTGTTAGTCGAATCAAATTCAAACACACGTTTTTCATATACAATAAAAACAAAATTAGATAATACGGTGATCGCGAATAAATTGTGAGCCTGCAGTCACTAGGTACTTTATAATATATACCTATAGGTACTAAAGCGGTGTACTTGCAGGAGAGTAGGAATTTCGATAAATTGTGCTGTAACGTGATGATAGTAATAATACTTATGTAAATCAATTATTCAAAAATCTGCTATATATACGATATTTTTTTGAAAACATTTTAGTTAGTACGTAAATATGTACTAACTATTACGTATACCTAACCTATACCTTTAAATCCCAGTAAATGATTTTATATGGTTTTACATTATTATTTATTATATTCGTATAAATGATAAACAATTCTTGTTTTTAAACCTATTTCGTATGCAAAACCAATAACGATATAATATATTATGTGTTTTACACGAGTGCTTGGTTACGAGGAGAGTGAAATTCAATACATTTCTCTATTATTCTTTGTATATTATTTTTCAATATATATTATATAATATTATATACAGTTGCAATGTATACATTCGTGACGTTTCGTGTTTGTTTTAGTTATATTACTTATCTTATTGTCCTTAGAGCTGTTTTTCAATCGAGAATATTATTATTTATTTTCACGCGTCTGTCATCAGTTTATCGATCCGTATATCATACAATATATTATATGTTGTGTGTACAGCACACAACTCCGGATGTCGGTACAACCCAATGTGGACGTTTGTTCGGGACAAAGTAAATTCAATTGGTCTGACGGGTGTGAGGGAAGGTGGGGGGAGGAGAGTTGCTCCTTGGGAATAAAATATTATATTTCATAGAATTCTTTTCGCAAAAACCAATACTGTTCTTCGTAACGGTGATAATACATAAATAAATACACATAAATTGTGTAGGTACCCACCTAGCTCCTACCACTATAAAAAAAAATATATAAAAAAATTCGCGCGTTACAAAATAATTAGTATAATATTATTACTAAACACAACACGATTTCAATTAAAATTATACTCACGCATCGTAAAGTATAATTATTATTGTTTTATACGACCGACTTTCCTAGAAAAATCTTACTAGGCTTTTATTAATGGTTTTAAGGTACAAAAATAATAGTTTACGTTATCTGTTATTACAATCAAACCACATAATATGAACGAATATTCAATAATTGAAATTTAACTCATTTTTTCTTATCAGGTATATTCGCTTTTGCAATATTGATATTTGTAAATTTAACTTATTATGGACACTTATAGGAATAAAATTATTTTTTTAAACATTAATACACATTTAAATTGTACGTCACGCCACATAACATAATATTATTATGATAGCTACTATATTGCTTATAATAATTATAACACTTATAACTTATAATTATTTCGATATGCTAACGAATATTATGATTCGTATGTAGGAACACAAGACGCAATGAACGATTTTATCTTAAAGATTGACTCGTGTGCGGTCGTGTAAATTAATTACAAACATACAAATTAACTATATTTATTATTTACGTTTTTCAAATGTGAAGTGTTTTGACTCAATAAACAATATATTTAATAAATTAACGAACAAAATGTACCTATAATATTATGTGGGTATTGTCATATACGCCGATGACAGACGTACACAAATAATTATTATATTAATTTATAATTTATTATATTATATTAAATAAATATACTTATATTTTATGTAATTGTATGTTATACCGTTATCCGTCATTATTATATATTATACACAGAAATTAATAGTTATTAGAATTTACTCTCGAGCCGACATATTTTAATTTTCTACGCTTAGGATTAAGGAGTATGCCTAATATGTATAAAATTAACCAAACCTGACATAAACAATGCTATTATTAAAGAATACTTTTTTTAAATTATGTAATATAATGATTTTTCTCGAGGAAGGCACCTAACAATTGATTGGCAAGTAATGGTTTTTTATTTTTTGGTCTAAATACCATTTATAGTGAAGCGTATCATAAAGTAAAATTAGTAAAATGTTAATATGTTTATATATTGTTCTTACGACATTTTACAATGTTTCTATACTACATAATATTAGCTTTATAGGTATACTCGGATACGAACAAAATAATATCGAACAGCGTGTTAGAAGATTGAAATATGATTATACAAATTACATTTTAACGTTATTTAAACAGTTTTCCGGGATAGGTTTTTAACTCAATAACTTAAATTGTTTTTTCTTTTGAAAAACCCTGTATGTACAGCTACAAGTAGACTATCGTAAAATGAAATTCCAACTTTGTGTCTCTATGATAGCATTGCCTTCAATTTGATTTAAAATCTGTAATGAACTGCAATGTTCAACAAGAGTGGGCGTCTATTATGAACAATACGTAATAGTGTAATATTATACATTATAATTTAAATTTCACAATAGGGTAAATATATATTATGTTATGAATTTACGATATTCATCTACACATTCTCTGATTCTCAATCCCTACGCGAAATCTGCCATTTCCAAAAACTGGAATTTCATGAGTATTGTGCAATGCAGTTGACAACGCAAGACACCTGTTTAACCAAATAACATTCCTTAGATAGTTATAGGTACCCACGTAACGGTACGAAAATACATCACAAAGGTTATAGGTAGGTATATGTTATAGAATAGTGTTATACGACTTTACGGGGAATTATTCTTGAAAAATAATACGTTATATTTTATAGATTTTTTTACCAGAGTGCCAGTTATTTTTTATTTTCTCCAAATTATATATTATATTGTCGGCTGTCATATAGTATGCGGTCTACCAATGAACTTACAAGTATAATAAGCGGATTACCGGTGATTAACAGATATAGGTAGTATGCGGTCTACCGCAAATAAATTAAAAATTATATCATTCTTCAAAAAATATTAATAATTACAAAAAAAAAACATTTTTGCTAATTAAAAAATATGTGGTTGATTTGTCACTACTTATAATTAAATACATCTTATTACAATGTTTTGTTAAAATCTCATTAATAATAATAAAAAAAAATTAAATAAAAATCTTTTGCCAACATATTGAGTGTATGACTGCGTATAAATTGCAGTGTCGCGCAATAAGTGACGTACTGGTATAGTATTATAGGAAGATAATATTATGCGATTCTGATGTAGGTTATAGGCATGCACTGCAGCTGCCCGCCATACAACTATTTTCAAATCTAATAAATTATAACTACCTATTATATTTTAAAATTATATCTATAGAACAAAATATGAATATTGATGAATGTGTGATATCGATACCCGCGTTCCTAAAGGTATTACATTTTCCATCTAATAATGATTGTTTGTTCTAATATTTGATTGTATAATATTATATACGATTATATTTAACTTAAACTTAATACCTATCCAATAATTAGTGTTACAAATTTACAAAGTTATATAAATTATGGATCAAAAGTAAAAATATATTGTCAATAGGTACCTTACATCAGTGGTGCGCAACCTTTTTTGATTCACGACCCCCAAAATTATCTATTTTTATAATACGACCCTCCTTTCTACCAAAATTATGTAAGTGTATAATATTATAAAATTATTGACGACCCCCTAATAAAATTTGGCGACCCCCTTAGGGGTCGCGACCCCCAGGTTGCGCACCACTGCCCTACATGATACACTTGGCCGTGGAAATTGAATGTTATTTATGTTTCTATAATGTAATTTTGAGTATCACAATTAAATTTAGTGTGTAGTGCCGTCATTAACAGATTTACAGCTGATTCTACTCGATTCAGCTGTACTATACAATTAATTGTACACAATCAATAATATTAAGTTAATATATAATGTTAGTATAAAAACTACGTTTAAAACATCGTGATAAAAATTAAATTTTTAACAAAATTGTATATTGCTTCTTGTAATTTTTATATTTATTTGGCAGAGTTTAAAAGTATTGAAATAAATTTATATTTGGCCTGAGACCATCGTCATGTGTTATTACAGCCGTTAACCCTACATGGTACCTATATATTTTTTTTACACATTGATAACAAACGATAAACCACCATTAATATAATATGTATTACCTATGTAGAATATTATGTACATAATATAGTAACAAAAACAAAAAGTAATAATAATACATTTCTAATTATAAGTATTACGCGGCGTATTGTTGGTGTATTATTATGTGAAGTTTATCGGAGAGTATAATAAAATATTTTTATGAACTTTGATCCTTCTCATTTTTTGACAAGTAATTATAATATAGTATACAACATAATATTATAATCTGTACATAGTAAACCTGCACTTAATGAGCAAGATAATCTATAATATCATTATTACCTGTGTACCCGTTTATTGATACAGTTTACAGAACGTTAAAATAGAAGCAATACAACAGAGTTTAACGATCGTTTTTCTAGCGATGGATAATATTTTAAAATTTGATAATTTTTGTTAGAAGAGTATAATATTTAATATTTTCACACCTTTGCCCACTCATCGACACTCGATATAGGTATAACGTTATAGGAAAGGTTTTGTGAGCACACATTCTATAATTCGATAAAAAAAAAATGTACGTGTAGGTAGGTACACCCGTGAATAACCAGACCGGCAGAGGAATTGAATATTGAACCCTAGACACAGACACACTATAATGGTACTCGGCGCATACTATGAGTGTAGTACCTATATTTACCTACCGTGGTATATACATGAATGCGAAACATGACCAATCGCGACAGTGATAGATCGACATTTTGCAAAATATAGGTCAACTGTTCCCGGCTTCCCTAGTATTTTGTATATATATATATAATATATATGTATATTGTATACGTCTAAAAACCCACAGTTCCCGGAACACTATTTTCCAATCGAAATTATAATTTCATTATAAAACCGAAATCAGATTTTCCGCACGAATATTTCCACCTATGTGAGTTACGTGGAAATTTACTGTTAAAATCTATAAGAATTTATTGTTTGTTTTTAATTTCCACGGTGTCATGTCATAGTTAATATGCGTATTGGTAAGACATTAGCACACAATGACATTTCAAGTCAGCGCTGCTGCCGCCTTGTAATAAATAGGTAGGTAGATACCGACTTGCGCTGAATATGAAGAAAAAAATTGATGACCTTTTACGTGTGGGTTATGGCTTTTTTTTTTAATAACCATGTCGACAAAATTAATTTAATTTACAAAAACACACCACGATCGCGGACGCACGCAGAAATTGTTTTCCCGCAATATTTTTTTCTGCATAGCGTTTATACGCTCACTTGTTTAAACATACATACAATAACACTATAAAATGTGTATACATAAAATAATACGACTAAACGCTAGGATTATAAGATACCTACTGAGAAAAAAATTATTGATGTGTTTCACATTAGCGTTATTTAAAATACCTATATTGATAGTATTATAATATATAGTGTATCATAGTGTATAAAGACGTGTGTCGTAAATAATATTAACTGTAATTGGATAAATTAGACATCGTTTTTTTAGGCTATTCAATCAAAAGCCTATTGAAACGTCGACTGTCGACATAATAATATATACGTATCAAAACAAGTACAATAAATTTAAATGGCTATATTATATGTTATTATATATGAATCCATAACAGCCGGCGGTAACACACAGATTATCGTACAGGACGAGTTAAACTTTTTTTATTCGTCGTTTTTTCAAAATAACACTATTTAATATTATAATGTTTGTATAACTGTGTTATTATAGAATTCGATTGGAGTAATATCAATCGATAAGATGCTTTATAGATGTCGATTTTCCAACAACGCAGAACTAACATTTACACATTATTTTAATATTATCTACGTATAGTGCGGGTAAATCATCAGCGTACAAATCGTTATGCAATTATTGAATTACACATTATTAAGCTAACATGTTCGTTTTCTCTAAAGCTATAGTCGCTCGAGTCTGCGACCAGCGAAAAAGGGGTTCACTGGTTTAGTATAATTTAACGCGTATGTGTTCATTATTACCTCCCGATACTCTTTGTTGCATACATTATAATCAGTTCAATAGTTCATTATTCTCGTGATTTGTAACAAAATTTAAAATACCTAGGTACTGAAGCGTCTCGTGTGCGGCTGCAGTGCGTATACCTAACATAAACTTTTGACGACTAAAACGACGCAAGTGTTTGGTATACAGAGAGGGTTTTTTTTTGTTTTTTCACGTTCAATAGAATATTATTATAAATATAGACGTCGCATTATTCCAAAATATTTTTGTTACGTGATCATTTTTGTTTTTTAAACTTTTGTCGATCGTGCCTATATACGAGTACACCTATGTCCTATATAATAGCATATGTTATTGTGACGTACATTCCAATGTGTATTCTTATTAATAACACTTGTCTGTCGACGAACGTATTATTATATTATGAAACGAGTAAAACACTTATTTGCATGTACGCATTCATATATTATTATACTTAATATTTATATAAGTACAGCATACATGCTGTAACGCCGTTGTGTGTACGGGTCATCATTTTTTCTGTTAGCAATATGCGTTCGCGAATCTATTTCGTGGATGGATGATGGAAACGATAATTTCGTAAAATCATTTTCGTTAATATTTGTCTTGTTTCGATTATTTTTAACGAAATAAATCCTAGATGGCTGACAGCTGTATAATCTTGTCAACGAAAATATTGCGATAGATAGACACGTGAATGAATGATCTCATTTTTAATGACTACAGTAAATAATAAACAAAAACATTAAAATAAATTCGTGTGTTAGCCGTTTAATGGCTTGTAATCAAAATATACTACATCGGATCGAAACATATAATAGGTACACTCACATAATTGAAATGAAAATTAGTCAACTAAATCATTATATTTTTGTATAATCTATAGACAATAGACCGCATATATTACCTACTAAATAAATGTATATGTTTGAGAAATCGAAATCAATTTACAAGCCAAATATTAACCTCTGTAGCAGTTATGAGTTAATATTTATATTAGTTATATTAGTTAATAACAATTGGAAAACAATACATATACATTATTAATGAGCAAAAAATCTTGTTAATTGAAATTTTCGAACAAATTATGTAGCGGTACCTACATTCTTGCTATAATAATTAATTAATTAATAAAATGTCATTACCAAGTTAAATAAAAGAAAAAAAATGATAAAAATATATCGTTTTAATATAAAAAACTAAGTTTTTTTGTATAATTCAACAAGACTCTTCTACAGAAACACACATGGTCGATTTAAACGAATAAAATAATATGACCTATACCTACATTATGCAGTTATTTTGAAATGAACCACACGGTTTTTTAAAATTTTACCAATATATATAATTATATTTGTTTAATATACATCAATTATCATTAGTATTCCTGTACTATAACCTATAGAAGCTTAAATATTGATTATTTGCATGGTCTTAATGAGATATTAAAACAAAATACCGCATTATATTATAGTATATTATTCTGTTATACACTGGAAGTTCGAGTGAATTTTTCTCGTCAAATAATTTTGACTCTACTGAATTATACACAAATGTTAATCACACAGAAAAAAATAAAACGACGAGTAAATTATGACAATATAATATGACGTTTATACACATATTATTATAGTACCTGGTAGTGGTGGTACTTGGTTAAGTTGAACGGCACGTTTTTGGCCATCTCCTTTTTTTTGATCCGTTTGATTATTCGAAGACATTTTATGTTAGATGTTTAATTATTATTAAGTAATGACCGGAAAAAATGTATTAAATTTTTTTATTTATTATTTATAGCTATATACGATTTAAAATAATAATCGGACGCGATTACAAAAAAAAAAAAAACACGCGTGTCTCTCGAAAACCGTACAGGTGATATACGATTAATATTTATGATACAATATTGAATCGTATAACAGTCTCGCGCGCGAGACGACCGAATGACACCTCCAGAGGAAAATTACGAACGGATATATAGTGGAATAAATTACTGTTCATCAACTCGAGTTAAACGAGTAGCCGACCAGTAGCGACCAACCAGCGATCACAGACATTTGGCGACCACTTATCTCGGTGCCGCGCCGTGCACGAGTAAATATATAATATTATACATAAACTATTATTATTATTATTATTACGAACTCCCCCGGCAGTGATTACACGAACTATAGTACATAATATAGTGTATTACACTTAATCAGTTTATCGAGTGCGTAATGAAACAATAGTACCTATATACACTTATTGGGCTCGTATATATACGTAAAAACTGCACGTCTGCGCGCAGTGTGTTATTTGAACAATCCAACTCAAAGGCATACTCAAACAGTCAAACGCGTACCACGTGTGACGTATACAAAATGTCCTTGCTCTAAATAATATATATATACATATATTATATATAATTATTATATGTGTATATTTGTAAATCGTTTATCTAATTTTTTTTTGGTTTGTTTGTTTTATTTATTTATTTTTTTTTTTTTGATACAATAAGATTGAGCGTCGTAACTACTTGTTTCTTAAACTTGATCTTCGTTTTTATTTCGATAGACAACGCTCCACTGTAGTAAATGGGCGAGACCCGTTTCCACCAAAACCTTATTCTTCCCCTTTCGGCCAAACCAAAAAGTTAAATATATTTGCTTTATGTTATACACAAAAAAAAAGTATTATAGAAATATAAACGGTATACAAATTAAGTCATATAAAAATAAAAACACATAAGGGAACCTGGGGCAAAATTAGAACACATCAGTGGTGGTATTGCGGGGAGGATGTGCATGATGTCGGTTGTCACTCCAACCCCTCTCCACCCATGGGCTGTGTAAATACGCGTTGTAGCTCTAATTTACAGTCATCGTGGACAACTCATGAGCATGGTCATCGAAACATAAAATATTTTTTTATAAACAAAGGGGAAAAAAGGTGAAATGTGTATATGTAAATGAAATAAGTATATAAACATACAAAATACACCCCTCCTTCCCTCGAGACTTGCCAAGAATCACCTCTGATATACATAAGTAGAGCGGGTATACGGTAAATACCTTGTGCGTGAGGTATATTTGAACAGAACTTTTATCGTCGTAAATCTACAGCCTACAGGTATATAATAATTAATAATTATGCAGTATGTATATGGAAAAAGAAAAACACGTACACCAACTGTCGCATTATACTTTACTCGAAAAGCTTGAGTTTCTGATTTTTGGATTTTTTCGCGACGTCGTTATAAGCAGGCAAGTATAACATATTATAGTACCTACTATCGAACGGACTTGCTATGTTTATAATATTCTAACGGTCAGTAAGCTGAAATACCTGTAAAAGTGCAGTCGACTTGACGAATAGTTGTGATATGGTGATAACTGAGAATAAATAATAACCGATACAGAATACTCAAGGTTTGAATTACCTCCACCACTCGCTAATTATTATCAGCAGGGTATCACAATCACAAACATCAACACATCCCACTAAACAACGTAAATCTTACAGGGACGACCGGAGCAAATGCACCACCTGAGAAAATTGTTTTTAATAGTTTGGAATTTTCAAATAAATAATAAAATATAAGAATTCCTCTTTTGTTAATTTATTTCTATGATTATGTCCAAAATAGTGAAAAATTACCTTCCTCTTTTGGCTTAAAAAATAACCCACGGTTTCACGTTCAACAGTTTGGGAATCACTGTCTTAAAATTAGTTTAATAAAGCCATTTAGCATAACCTAGAGAGCACCACGTGGAGGCAGTTTTTATTACTCTTCAAAAATGTATTGTGTTACATATAAATGCAATTTAAATTGTTAGGCCAAATACGGAAATAAATAGATGTATAGGTTTCATTTAACCCAATCGTGGTGGAAAAAATGTGGAAAAATTTGGCTTGGCTACACACTTTAAAGACAACTCTTCAGATTTTGGTAAGTGGGTACACTTCATACGATATTCAAATAATCATACCCACACGTTAGGTTTACTATTTTTAAATTCTTGAGAGGTAGATGATTGTTTTGTTGAAGATTTAATGACTAGCTCCCCTGAAAATAAAAAACTACAAAAATACTGTAACTATTTAACCGATAATTGTATCATATCTGATAAGAGTATATTCACACCAAAGCTAACTCGTAGTTGAGTAGCTAACTCGTCAGAATTAATCAAAACAACGAATGCATGTGAGTTGTTTCATTCATTCTGCAACAAAAGTTTTTATTGTAATTATCCAAACTGATGCTTGGATTAAATTAAATAGTATCTTTTTACAATACTCTTTTCTAAAGATAGGAAAGTAAAGGAAAATAACGTCAATTAAAAATCGAATACGAAATCCAACAGTATAAAAAAAGAGAGTTAAGTATAGGTATAAGTTTATTAAATCTGAGCGTTTAAAAATACAAAAAAAAATTAATTAAATCAGTATACATGACATATATTTTTTTTTAAAGACGTTATAACAATTAATGACAAAATATAATATGTAGGTACCTAACATATCTAATATCTATATAAAATAATAATAATTTTAATGTACACAACACAGTACATTTTTTGAGAAGCGTAATAGAAGCGAGGCGACTCTGGTGCTTTCTAAGTTATGTTAACTAGCCTAATTTTGAGACAGTGCTTTCCAAATTTTTAAACGTGAAACCGTGTGTAAAAAAAAAAAAAATTATTTTTAGGCAAAAAGAGGAAACTAATTTTTTATATTTAGTCGAAAATATTAATGTAATTTTTGGGCGAAAGGAATTGGGCCCAATTTACTGATTATTTTGTAGAAACATTTACATTCTTGAAGATTGCTTTTTTGTTGTAGATTATATTGACATATATTAATGAATGTATGAGTATAACCGGTATTTAAACGTAATTGTTATAAATGCCTTATATACTATATGCCTTATATAGTACATAATATCATTGATTATATATTTTTAATAATATAAAATAATCAATGATGATACGTATTAAGATTAAAAATTTGTAACTTTTAAATTCTAAAAAATAACAATATACAGAGTGTAACAGAAATAAATGGCGAATAAAAGTACCTAGAAAATTGATAAAAGTTAAACGTATAAAAAACATTATGAAAATTATATGGATAATAAATAATTTAAGATTTACAAATGTTTAAAAATTCCCAAAAATAATATTTAAAAAAAAGTTATTATGGTTCAAAATAATTTAGTCCAAAAAATATTTATACTTAAAAAATTGTATAAAATAAACCACTTAACTTAGACAATTTTTTACCATTAACATTTTTCTTATTATCAAATTTACAAATTGGCTAATTTGAAATTTTCAAAAAATATTGAATCAAATTTAAAATTGTTTGTTTTTAGTTTAAAAAATAAAAATAAAAAATTGTATACTCTAAATAAAGCGCAAGCGTCTATACATTTTATAAAAAAAAATGTTAAAATATTGATTAGAACAAAAGTTATTTCTAGGGTGTAACCTAACCTAACCTACAATTAAAAAAAAATGTCTAATAAAAACTATTGAGATCTTTTTGGTCTAAACAGAAGAGCATTAGGATATGCCTAAAATATTTTGTTAAATTTCTGTATATTATGCAATTTTGTTCAACATTTTTGATTTGGTTCCATTTTTTTTTTTTTGATAAGGATTGGTACATTTCTAGTTTTAATTGTAAATACATACATTCCAAACAGTCGATATAAAATTTGTTCATACTTTAAACATTTCAATCAAACCCAAACCAAAGACACAACCACAACAAGTTTTTAAGAATAGATGCACTACAAAAGCATACATTTTTTATCAACTTATATGGTATACATCGAATGTAGATTTTAATCGTGTATTGCTAATATATTTATTTACACGCCCATGATGTATATTTATTATAATCGGTATAGTTTCTAATGAATTTATAAACATATTTCTGATAAATCATTGGAAAATCGATAAAAGAAACTATAATTTATATTATATAAGTAAGTATTGTAAATGCAATTTAATTTGTATTTCCTAGTATACCTATGATATACCTAATAGTTATTTTTTATATGATTAAATACTTGGAGAACATGATAACATAAATTATTATCATATAGATAATACTTTATAATAGTCAGACATTAAAATCTGCCCAACTAATTATATTCGTTTTTGACAAGTCTCACAAATTAATAAAATAATTATTTGTACAATAGTATTTGTTAAAATTCAAAAATTTGCAGTGACCTAACCTAACCTACATTTATTTTTTGATTAAATTGTGGTTTAAACGATTTATAATGCCGTATTATGTTTAAACTTTTCATTACAAAAAATAAGTGCACATAATACACAGTATTTGAAATAAATATTTTTCTTAAATTACGTGTGTAGAGCGTGGAATTTATTACTAGCAATATATTGCCATATTGGTACATCGTGTTTGACTATTTACTCATGAATAACACCCATTAAAGTAACGTACCCACCCAAATATTTCATAACTCCTATTTTTAAACTTTTTAATCAATTATTAATAAAAATGAAACATACATGTTGCCAGGATATTATCATTGTTAAATAATATATTAAACATAATATATCTATTTAATATTTATTAATATCTTAAATAATTTATATCCAATTATCATTTGATAAAAGACTTCGCTTTAAAAAAAAACTATTTAATATATATAATATGTTGGCAGTATCAATATTTGAGTTTAACCTTTTTTACCTTATTTATTATGAAATAAAACATATTTTCGGGCAAGTGTACATATTTTTCTTTTGTCTTACCTTCAAAATTATAACAAGTAATTGCAGTGTTTATAATATAATCACAATAAAATGTACATGTTAACAGCGTATGTGGCAAGGTAAACATACATTACAAATTCAATTCCAGATACAAAAAAAGTCACAGAACAATCATAAACCTACAAAAATGTAATGTAATATTGGATCCATAGTATTTATTATATACTATATACATTTTTAACAAATTATAAAACGTCGACTTATATAATTGTAAAATTGTATTACTAGAATTTTCAAACCATCACAGCCCCCATATTTTCTAAACCTAACACTCATTATTTTGGACCTATATTATAATTAGTAGGTACTTACACAAAGTTAAATAACTCAAATAATACTCGTTCGAATTTCGGTTTCAAAAAACCATTTTAAAAAATGTCATCGGATTTACAACTTACGGGTAAAAAGGATAATCTTAATTTGAAAAATAGAAGTTTTTATCATCAAAGTGCACGTAAATGCTATGAAATTATATTTTTACAGGTATTGTAATGTTTATGTCACTAGAGCGCCAATACCGGTCCGCGATGGTGCGAAATCGTGTTTATTATTATATTATTATTTTTGTACTTTCGTGGCTATCTGTCGTAAGATAAAATCGGCTGGTACAGTGGTACTACAACTACATGGTGATTCACTAAGCATGCTCACCTCTTTTTTTCATTTAATACGGGAAATTTAAATATACATTAAGACCATGTTTTCATATTATTGAGATTTGTTGTACTATTTAAGCCTTAAGGAGTGTCTTGTGGCGGTACAAACTTGTGTTTTTCAAATGAGAACCCACTTTTTTACTATAAATTATGCAGTGTACATTTTTTTGTTGAAATTGTTTACATACTTAATTCAAAATTCGAAACGAGTAGTTTTTCAGTTATTAAAATGTTCATACTTTGGGTAATAGGCCTTAAAAATGGTATTACAAAAATATAAAATATAAATATTGATAGATTAATATTAATTACTTACATTTTCAATATTCCATAGCCCCCATATCTTCCGAACCAATTATCCTTAGTACACAAAGTTAAATAACTCAAAAAAATATCCACTAAATAATTTATATTAAAAAAGGGGAATCTCATTTGAAAAAACAGAAGTTTGTATCTACCACAAAGAACTAACAAAGTAGTACAAAAAATCTCAATTTTTTGAAAATATGGTCTTTGAGTATATTTACAATTTCCAAAATCAGAATTCGAAAAAATTGATTATTAAATGAAAAAATGAGGGTGATCACTGATCATGCTTGGCGAATCACTCGGTATATAATAATAGGAATGCAATTAAAATGTTTGAGATTTAATTTTCAAATACTTGACAATATAATTTCAGTAAGTGCACTAGTAGGTACAGATCATTGTCTAACACCGGGATGAAGAGATTAATCATAGCAGAACGCATTCGGTCTATAATCCTAACCTTTTTTCTTGTTGTACATTTTAAGATGATTCATTTGACAAGTTGACAGTAAAAAGTACTTGAAATTTAAGTATGTGTATAGTATTAATTATAATAGTTTTGATTTGGTTTGTTTGATCACTCAAATGTTTAAGTTTATGAGTGATCGTATACAACTTAAGTTTTGGAAATGTAATGAATCAGAATCACTATTATAATATGGAGTTCAAATAACAATTATTACCTAGTAATGAACGATGACTAACGAATTTGTATTTTTATGCGCATACTTAAAGTTTGTGTATTTACAATGTAGCAGCTTAATTCAGATTGTGTATTTACAATGTAGCAGCTTAATTCAGATTGTGTATTCTTAGCGAAGCGAGGGGTATAGTATGTAGCACTGACATTATAAGTTTAGATTTTTGCCTTTGAGGATGCCTTAGTCATTAATGTATGACTCACGAAGTAAAATCATAGCTTATCACGAAAATATTATGTATTTCTTATAATTATAGTTCATTAACGCGATTAATTAATCTTAATATTATGATTCCTATCATCCTAAACAAAATTTAATTAACTAATTGTGTCCCATTCATGTAGGTCGTATATAAAAAACCTTTAAATACGAAAAATCTAGTCTGGGTGGTAGATATTTTGAATAAGTCATTTTAAAATTTTCTCAATAGTTCCTCTTTAACTAAACCATAAGGGAAAACAAACTATAACCGTCATCGCTGTAGCAGGGGTCTAAATTTAAATAAGCTCTGAGGGCAACGCTGCAGTAAGATGTATCCGAGTAGTAGATATTGCTGTTATTATATAAATATATAATCCGTATATTCTCGGATATGTCCTCGTATGTCCTCAGGGAGAATGAGTCATTGAGTGATAGAATAAATATATTACGATTAAGATTAGGTATTACGGAATTTGGAAGATCATTACTGAGTATTGCATACATGTATTCATTAAATTAAAGTTATGTAACTTTTTACTAATAATAAAAAAAGATTATCAACTTAGGACCCAAGGAAATATTATATGTTCAAAAAATTGTTTTTAATCCAGAAATAAATAAAAAAAATTTTTTATTAATGTGTAATGTTGATTTATTTCAACAAAATATACTCTTCCGTTCTGAATGAATAGGTTATATGTCGTCACACATATAATTTAAAAATTTGAACTCGTTATATAGATTATATAATTATATATTCAGTTCAGGAAGTCTTGAACTCAACTTATAATCAACCGGTAGACTCGCGGTTCACTATAAAGACTAGATTATTAATTTGTAAGGTATAATTTAAGGATTAATATTTAATATACGTTGGAAACTACTTCTATATCAATAAAAACACGCGCAGACAATATTATCATACAAATTAATTTTATTAATATTTTATAATAATAAAATATGTTTAAGTGAATCTTAATAAATAATCAAATTATATAGACAACATGACAGTCGACAATGCGTTTAAACGAAAAAGTATTTCAGAATATTTGTGTATCTATACATCAAAAACAGTACGTTAATATAATTATATAGTAATAACAATATACAGTCATAGTATAATTGTATAAATTGTAAATTATATTTAATAAACATAAATATTAAATAACATTCGATCGGCACCTTATTGCTTTTAATATTAAGACGTAGGTACTTAACTTAACAAGGACCGATTAAATGGTGAATCACAATATACGCAATATTATATTTTAAACTATAAGTACTCATTTATTCGTTTACTGAATTTTCTATTTTTCACAATTTATTAAATCCATATAACTTTATATTTTATTGCTGGTAGTCTGGCACCTAAATATTTGTTGTTATTTTTTTTTTTTTATTAAGAAAGACAATTATTTACAATCTATACACAATAATTACAATAAGCAAATTAGATAAAAAAAAAACAGAATTAAGTAACATGAATATCGTGTTGGGGAAGAAACCCAATGGTAACGCCTCCCTTACTAATTTAATAAGTCTCTACACCATTTACGCTTAAGTCTGAGTGGTGGGTTTTTTGGGAGGGTTAGGGTGGACATGGGTGATATTAAAATATTGCTATGCGTGCTTAAATTTTGATGGACATTTTTAATTTTAATGTGATATTTATTTAAGACAATTTTAGGCAAAGTTTGGTTTACCAAAAGTGACGACTAAAGTCCGTGTCGGAAATAACTTGGCATTTGAAAAAATAGTTGTCTAATTTAAAAAACGTGTTTGGCTTACAATCTAAAGAGCTGTTTGAATGAATTATATTTTATGTAAAAAAAATTATCGGTATCTATATACCGCAGTTTAATTAAGATAAAAATAATGTACTATGAATAACCAACTATCAATATAATATATCAAATTACATATGTTAAACAATTTATTAAAAATATAATTTATAATGCAATAAAATATCATCTGATATTTTAGTATATTTAACAAACGCATAACATTTTTATTAAAAGTGAGAATCATTGGATTTACAATTATAATAATTATGTAATATTAATTATAATTGAAGCTTATCAGCGTAATACTTTCATAATAAAATTAATTTAGGTAAGGTACACATATGTTACTTCTGCAGATGTACGAACAACGAACATTGTATTTTCGATTTATTGAAATTCCAAAATTCTAGTATTATTTTTCGCCTTTTCGGATAATGTATTAGCTATATAATTGTATTGATGATGTGCTGATGAACCTGCAATTTATAAGTATTTTGGTGTATAAAGATCACTTTGTTTTAGTAAACAGAATTATTTTTAGATTCTGAGCGGTGCGAAGAATGTATTGATTTTACAATAAAGTGTGTTTTATTTTTTTGTCTGAAAGACTTTTTCTAGTAGAAAAATTGTTCCTCGAAATGATTTGATCATCAACTTCGAGGGAGGTTTCTGGTAGAAAATTGGATCTAGTTAATACCTTGTGGAAGTCAACAAATATAATATAAATTCTTAGAACTTTTAAATAATCGTAAAAAACCAAAATAAAAACACGAACATTTGTTAAAATTGTTATATTATCATAAAAATAATTGTTTGGTTACCTAACCTTGGTTACCTTAGACCGTCTTCGTTCAAAATTGTTTTTCGTGGTATACAATGATTTATTTATTTATGCTCTCTTTTCTTTAAATATACTGAGGACAAGCCCAAATGTAGTCAAGAACAATGGTAATATAAAAAAAACTATATACCTAATATGTGCCTTTGTATTTTTGACAGTTTTTAAATTGATATGAGAATTTTCGTACACCTTTTTCAAGCTTTTCGACTGTGAAACAAAAATGTAAAAAAATGTAATGGGTAATCAACACAAAAAAAATTAAATTATCTATCAGTAACACAAAAAAAGTCAAAATATTTTAAAAATTACAACATGTCTAAAAATAGAAGGAAATATTCAGTGAAATTTTAAAATGTTTTTAAAAAAAGAAAATTGTTATTGTCAATAACTATAGTAGGTATTTAATATTGCGTAAACTTTCCTGTTTTTCTGTAGTTTTTTGTTAGTTTTTCGCAATCAGTCAGTTTTGACCACCAAAGTAGTAACTAGATAAATTTTTTTAAACCATCTTCAATATTTAATTGTTTTATATTATAATAATGAAAATTGCAATCTTACCGCACCAAAAACGTTTTTGAACATACCAAAAAATCACTTATTTGTAAATCCAATACGGCAATAAATACTATCTTCGCTCAGAATTTTAAATACAAATTATGTTTACTTCAAATGTATAAATAAAATGTACTATTTATAAATTTGTCTTATAAAATAATCTACGAGTATTGTGGCACTAGTTCATTTTTTTTGGTTTTTGTGTAAGTACCTAATATATAGTTTTACCAATACAAAATTATATTTACAATGGATAAAATTATATGGTATATTTATGAACTAAAATATGATAGTTAATTTATTTACATTTCTCAGTTGGAGAATCCCAAATCTTAGGGGCATCGGAGTATTAAACTTATAAAGTGTGATTGAAGGTTATCGTAAAAATTGAGTGATAATTATACAAATATTTGAATCTTGAACTAAAAAATATTTACTTAGAATTAATAGTGATATTTGTATAATTTTATAGTTATTTTTTGAATGAAAATACTATTATTTTTTAACTTATTGAAAGTTTTGTATGAATTGAATAGGTTTACTTGCATTTCAAAATATAGTTTTATATTTCTTGCCTATTTCATGTATTTTAAGGCGTTTTTCTTATGCAAATTTTGTAAAACTACTATACCTACCTATCACATTCCAATACTAACTTATATTTTAATTTATTTTAACTCCTGCGGTACATTTTCTCAACAGGACCGGGTTCTTTCAGACAGACTATATTTTATACCACTATTACGTACTATTATAAGTATTTTAAGGGGCTTTGTATAGGCAACTTTAACAAACCAAAGTGCAAAATGTAATCATTTTTCATCACATAAATTATATTTTAACCTGTGATTTAGAACTGGTTTAATTTACTAAAATAGTTTATTTATAAATATGAATTTTTATTTTGTATTTATCAGAATTTTGAAAATTTGAATAATTAGGTATAGTTATTAATTTATTAGTGTAATAAAATTGTTCAATGCAATTGTTCGATGTCTTGGCACAATTTGTTTTTGAGCTATTATTAACTATATAGGTATTTATTTTTAATGAAGATTGTTTTATCTTATATAATTTTGTTTACCCTTGAAGATTATTGTATTAAGAACAATATAATATGATAATTTTAAAATAATATACGTTTGTATATTATGGTCTGTTAAGTGATTATCTTACACAAGTAATTGTTCGATAATTAATTGTTTTATTATGTCGAATAAAATTGAAAAATGTTTATCTTGAGAGCAAGTAAATTAAATACCTACCTATTAATGTAATGTTTTCAATAGGCAAATAATAATAAGTCTTGTACCTGCCTGCCAATATTACGAGTATACTGCTTGTACCTACTTACTAATTAGCAATATTACCTACTAAATGTATATACTTAAATATAACATATTATATAAAGTTAATCAATTAGTTTCTCAATTCGAGCTAATCCGCCGAGATTAAAATTGTTCATAACCAACACAATACAGAATAATAATCGAATCGTTCGAAATTAAAGTTCACGATTTAGAGATAGGTACGAAACGAACAGCACTTTCACGAAGAGTTGTATTTCTTATTTAGTTCAAGGATTTGTTCTACATAATATATACTATTTAGGATTATTATTGTTAGTTCGGCGATTTAGATACACCTAAGATATTATTAATATACTATATACATCAATAATGATGTTAAAGTCGAAATGCGTAAATGTTACCTGTTCGCGTTCAGCAGAGGAAATTGTGACAAATGTATGGTATTGGGCAATGCTGTTCGAATGGAGTTTGGAAAACATACAGTAGCAATTACAAACGACAATAAGTAAACAATATTATAATAATAAAAATAGTCAACGTTTTCGATTTCGACATCAAACAGACCACCAATATAATAATAATAACTTATAGACTATAGTTATGCACAAATAACAATTCACCGAGATAAGAAACCAGATGATAACAGAAGAGGCGGATGAGTTTGTGGTTACCGCTAAAATGTTCACCGATCGTGACTAATTATGATTCGTGCAAGAACCTTAACATACGGCATTTCGACAGAGCAAAATTGTAAAAATATTATTGCGTCGCTCGATTCCGACTCAAAACAATTTGGAAACGTGTAGCTGCAGATTAACCATAGTTGTTGGTCGTTGTAAATATCGAAAACGGAGTGTGTTTTTGGTAGACACTGACAGTCGACATGGATAATACATTATAATATATATTATTATTTATTATCTATGACCGACGACCGCGGGCGCGTGATAACGGCCTGTAATCGACCACGGATCAGTAATAACAAGATAAGAAAATAGTATTAATCACCATTTATAAAAATAAACGATTTCTTATATCTGTGGTATTAATGTAGTATTGTAGTGCCGCCAAACAAATATAATATGTAATAATATGGTTTATAGAGTAAAATTGCTACCACAGCAGCTTGTTATTGCTGTTGGAGCACGGGGAACAGACATACCTGTGGGCGGACGATCCACGAGTCGACGACAAAACACCACGACGATCGTAACGCGGGCGGACCCCTACCGGGGTAACGCGGACAATGGGTGCAATGACTACGACTACGAAAAACAGTGTCATGGATGAAACGGCGACTGGCCGACTGACTCTTCCACGGCTGACGGTGCGACTACTACGCATTACAACACGTCCTCCTATATGGGTAGTCGGTTTTGTTCGGTCTGTATTATAATATAGTAAGTTGTAGTTCACTTGTTCTCTTACGGCATTGTGTTCGAGACCGGGATTGATAAGGAGCCCCCGTGACGTAATCGCGGCAGCAGGCTCGACGACAGTACGCGACACTCCGCTATGCGTATCAACGAAATTCCTAGTCGCAACACGGCGTGATGACGACGGTGATGTACTGATGTCACAGCTCACGATTTTTGTTTGATATTATTATTTTGAAATATTTTTCCCGTGAGCGTCGTACTAGTGCGCGGTGTAAAGTTGTTGTTGTAGTATTGTCGTCGTAGTCGTAGCCAGGTAGGTGCGCAAGTAGTTCTCTCGTCTCTTCTGTTCGCGGTGCGAAACATATTTTGTGCGCGACCGACCACCGCCGACTCTCTTCGAACGCTTTTTCGTTCCGTTTATCTATTCTCGCCGCGTCACGTCTCCGTTGCGCCTACGTTCTCGTCCCACCTGATGTGCTTGAAATGAACGGGATGACGTTCAGCGAGTTGATGTACCTGTTCTGCTGCCCACCCCTGCCATCCCGCATTGCCGCCAAGCTGGCGTTCCTTCCGCCGCCAATTACGTACGACTTCACGCCGGTCGACAGTGGTGAAACCAAGTACCATATCAAGTTCAACGACAAGGCCGAGTGGCAGTACACCGACAGCGACGTGCAGAACATCGAGGGATTCTACGCTCGCACGTCCCGCGGCAATCGCATAGCGTGCATATTCGTCCGATGCTGTCCCAACGCCCGTTACACCATACTGTTCTCGCACGGAAATGCCGTCGACCTGGGTCAGATGAGCAGCTTTTACCTAGGACTGGGCATGAGGATCAATTGCAACATATTCAGCTACGACTATTCTGGCTACGGCATCAGCAAGGGTAAGCCGACCGAGAGGGACCTGTACGCCGACATTGATGCCGCTTGGCAAACATTGAGGACCACATACGGCATCAGCCCCGAGAACATTATACTGTATGGCCAGAGCATCGGTACCGTACCCACTGTCGACTTAGCATCTAGATATGAAGTGGGAGCTGTAGTCCTTCATTCGCCTTTGACATCCGGCATAAAAGTAGCGTTTCCTAGGTCCAAAAGGAAATGGTTCTTTGACGTGTTTACCAGGTACTTATTTGCCTATTTATGTCTTAGCATCTCACATTTAACATTTGTACATGTTATGTTAACTCCAATTATTCGTTTAATTTTTTTTGTCTCTGTGTCTTTGCCACATTTAAATTCAGCTTAAAAGACTAAGTATTAATTATACTTGTACAGCCAATTGCGGCAGTATAGTATAATTATGCTTTGATGCTTAGTGCTTTTCGGTATATGAAGGATTTCTAAGGTATGACTTGTTACATAATATTAAGTATAAATCTATAAACACACCCCTTGTTAATATAAACAGTTTTAATAAATACAGATACATTTATAATATAATTGTATATTAGCCACACCCTACTTTATAACTATATATACCAGTATGTGCCTATCTATATTTTATTCTCTGGTTGTATAATGAAGGGTTATAATTTATATAAAATGAAATTGTGTGAACAAGTGGATTATGTAGACAACAATTGGTTTGTTTGTTTATGTACAGACCTAGTAGAGTAGTGAACTTATGATATTATTTTGTAATAAATTCTTCATGTCTAAAATATTTTTTTTAATATTATTAAACTAGGTCTATAATTTATCCCATTATTTTTTAAATTATACTCATATAATAGGTATTTATAAATATAATATGATATATTATAATACCTAATAGAGCTTTAATAAATTTAAATCTAAATAAATTAAGTTAGGTAACCAATGATTAATTAATCTTTAAAAAGTAAAAAAAATAATTGGATATTGAGGTGCGGTAAACATTTTCTTATAAATATTGTTTTAAATTGTATGTTACTCACTTAATCATTGTCTATTTCCAGTGATAAATTTATGAGTTATAAATTTCAACTACCCAGCAGTCACCCATTAACCCATTAACCTTTTTATTATTATTTAATCGCCAATATATATTGATAAAAATAAACCTTACTGTACTAGCCATTAGATAATGCCTAATATTTATTAAGGTTTTCTTTTTCAACATAAAATGTTATATAATCTATATAGGTAATTAAAGAAAATTCCAACACAAATACTTAATAAGCATATACTTTAACCCAATCAATTGTATTTTACATATTAAGTTTTATTAAACCTAATAATATATCTGCTATTGTATACTTCATTCGATCTGATGATTTATACTTCGTCTTTATGCTTAGTCTGTAACATAGTTCTCTAAAATATGTAGACCACCTAATTGGTTATTTATTGCATACTCTAGATTATGTAGATGATACATAGTACATAGTGTTATGTACATAATATGTTAAGCTTTTATAGTAACTAAAATAATATACACAAATATTTGTTACTTATGCTAGTATTTTATTCTCAAAAAAATACCGTGTATTTAAATGCAGTGGCGCCGAGTATGCACTTAAGGTGGTGCATTTGAACCACCTAAAATTGTGGGTGGGTGGGTAAGTAAACATATTTACCTAAGATAGTTAATACTATTACTTATAATAGTAAGTATAAAGTAGGTACTAGGAGTTAGGACACTAGGTAGTGGGTGGGTGGGTAGGCTTTGGTGAGAATTGAACCACCTATTTCGGCGCCACTGCTTAAATGTGAATGCTACAAATACAATAATACTCTAGATTAATATTTAAGTTAAGAGGACGTAATACCCGCATGCGTTGTCTCCGTCTTACAAGTGCGTAACATGGCAAATTTTACGCTCAGAAGATCACTCGAAGCTCCGTGAATTTGAAATTTAGTGTGAATTGACCTCTTATAAAAATTAAAGGTAACATTATTATCGAGGGCTTCTCGATCGGCTTTTTATTATATTTTAATTTTAAAGCGAGTTATGAGTATTTTAAAATTGTAAATTGTTTGTATATCTTAAAATACTCATAACTTGCTTTAAAATTAAAATATAATAAAAGGCCGATCGAGAAGCCCTCGATAATAATGTTACCTTTAATTTTTATAAGAGGTCAATTCACTCTAAATTTCAAATTCACGGAGCTTCGAGTGATCTTCTGAGCGTAAAATTTGCTATGTTACGCACTTGTAAGACGGAGACAACGCATGTGGGTATTACGTCCTCTTAATTGACCTATGAACAAATTTAGATGGGGAAATAAATCATGTTATATGTACCTATATTGTATAGCATACCTAGTATATTTTCAATATTATAGTAGGTACTGAAGCAAAAAAATAAGGACATTTTACATAGGTAGGTACATAAATTACAATTATATTTAAAACATTTAACCTTTTTTTAAAATTAAAGTTTTAATATAGGTACTTAATCCAATATCCAAAGATAATATTAGAATCTTTGAATTTGATAGGTAATAGGTAAATGAATTCTTAATAATATTATCCTAAAGCATAATATATTGGTTCTATAATAAATAAATCTGTTTTAATATCCTATTCGGACTTAGCGGACTGACCCGCTATGCCACTATTCTATAGCACATAGTAGGCCGGTATTAGTTTATAAATTTTGTGCCGTTAGCAAAGGTATCTAAAATATTTTTATGTGATTTGCTATTTATACTTTTTTTTTGTATAATATTATATAAAGCAGCCATTGCCCATTACAAACTACCATAGACAGTAAATAAATATATAATTATTAATATGGACATCAAAATAACTAAAAATATTTTGTTTCTGGAAAAAGTCACCATTTTTTTCGAGGATTTTATGCCATGCATCTACTAATAAATCCAAATTCGAGCCCGTGCGTCCATTGGCTAATAGCCCGGTAAAATTAAATGAAAAATAGGATTCCAGCAGCTTGGAAAAATTAGCACAAAGATGAATTTTGGTATATACCTTTACTACACTGTAGTGGCGCCGAACTAAAATGTAATAGGAGGGGTTACTATATACTTGAGATACCCATCCAGAGTTATAAATATGAAAAAATGGGTGCTACCTCACCCCCACACTCCTTTCAATCGCGATAAGTTGAATAACCATACATTTCAAGAATTTAAAATGTAAAAATATTATATGGTTCCTCATAAGTTGTGATCATAGATATTTAATAATATTATAGATACAAAGCATGTTTTTTTATTTATAAGTATTTTAACATCCAATTTTTACAAAAATAATAAAATTTACAAATTAATTTGAAGTCAAAAAGTTATAAAACTATTTGATTAGTTGAATTGATAAATTACAAAATATTCAAGTATAAAATCTTTTTAAAATTATTTTCCCGGCTTGATGACAAACTGACAACAATAAATTAATGACATTTATTGTTTCCACATACCATTTTTGTTATGAGTTTATGACTTATTGCTACCTAGCTGATTTTTTTGTCTGTTACTCATTCCAATAACATTGAATTTATTTACATTTTCCCTGTAAACGTATGTTGTGTACCTGTATTGTGTGGTCAAAAAAATAGCATGTTAAATAAAACTGGCGGTTGAGTGTTTTCAAATGAACTATATGTCTATACTTATAGGCTATGATGTATATTATGATTTATGGACTATATGATAAAAAAAAATATTTGATAACTTCATCTGTTTTAATTGGAATATTAACATGAAATAATCATGAGTAAATCCAATAATACATTACTTACTTATAATTAATCAATATGAAATATCACCTGGAGACTATCCTGATCAACCACTAACACACCCATCCACCTACCAATAGAACGCAACTGCTACGTTGTTAGGTATAAACAATGTGTGAAAAGTTCCCATCGATATCATATACAAGTAGAAGGTTACAGATACTACTTTTTTGTAAATATCTCGCTATTTATTTGTTTTACGATAAAAAGTTTCAAACAAAAATTATAGAAGAGATAATTAACTATTAACTACAAATATATATTATGGTATTATCATGTAAGATATATAATTTTTGAGTTATATAGCCTACAGTGAGCAAACTTTTAGAGAAATGATTTTTTTTTTTTTATAATAGGCAAATAATCTTTGTAAATATTCTTTGTGGTTTATATTGGTCCTACGAAAATAAATTTCGAACAACAATTGTAAATTAGAGAATTATCAACAATTTTATTGTACTTTTTTTATCATGTAGTATGTACTATTTTAGCAATACGCAAATTTATGATAATATTTGTATTATTGTTATGTACTCCTAATTTTGTGTGGTAAACATAAAAATTTTTATATCACAGCGGTCTTTCTGAAATAGTAACAAAATAATATATTATGATTTATAAGTACTTTTAGTTAGCCAACGTGGTCGTTTTTAATTTTATTATTAATTTAATATAATATAATATAAAATTTAAAAGAAATTTTGGCCACAAAACTTATATGTAGATACATACTGTACATATTATATTATGATCTATGAGTGCAATTAAAGTAAAATCAATTAAGTCCCCTAATTACTCACATCTGTATGCCACCAATGAACTTGGAATAGTGGGCTGGACCCTTCCCAGTCCACCACGGTCTGTGTATTAGGTGCATTAAAATTTAAAATACCTATATTATTATTAATTAATTTATGTCATTTTTTAGTATTGATAAGGTATCAGAAGTTAACTCTCCGGTGCTCGTCATACACGGAACACACGACGAAGTAATTGATTTTTCACACGGTGTTGCTATTTATGAAAAATGTCCTAAAGCAGTTCCACCATTATGGGTTGAGGTAAATATATTTTTTCAATATTTAGTAGTAGATTAAATTTAAAATACATATTATTCTATCATTAAATTATTAATAGCTATTAATTTTCTCTGTGACTCTGTGTTCATTTTTGCAACTAAATTACATTATATTACATTTATTGTATTTCAGGGTGCTGGGCACAATGATGTAGAATTGCATAATGTTTATTTGGAAAGACTTAAACAATTTGTTACAACTGAACTGCTCAACTGACATTTAATTGAAAAAAAAGATGCAGATACATCGAATGGACAATCGCCCAGTATGGTAACTAATGGCTCAGCGACTGAAAAATTACTTTGGTAATTTTTTATTATTATATCTAATACTACATGTTAGTGTATAATTTGTATAATATTTATCATACTAAATATTAATCGTTCATACTATTTTATCATCCATTACAATTCATGTACAATATTTTTTTTGTTAATCATTCGCTTAATCGTTATTATTAAGTCATGACTATATAACATTATTCCTAAACAAGTATTTTGAAGTTTAAACAATATATTTAATATTTATATATTATATGACTTGTGTATTATAATAATTAAAATAATGTATCAGTGTTTTTTTTATCAAATTATTAAATTATTGTATGTTTATTATTATTATTTATTATAGGTTATATTTGATTAGGTTTATAAATTATATTATAGATTTATCGTTTATACCTATGATATTTATATTATTATTATTATTATTATTATTATTTTAATACAGTAGAGTACCTATTAACCGAATTAATAATTCTTAACTTTGTGTGAAATGTGAATTTTAATCCTTCTTTTCCCAAGAAAATTTGAAAAATACTAAGTTATTGGATTAACAACCAATCCAAGTTTAGCCAAAAATTGGTGCTCTACTGTTGAGTTTATTTATAGTTAACTAGTACTGTTTTAATTTATGAAAATTATGAATAATGGTTTTGTACTAGTTAAAACATTAGACATGACTTGAGTATAATATTTTTTTAAATAATGTAAATTATTATATCAAGTGTTTTTTTTTTAATTATTGTAATTTTAATCATATATTAAGTTGAACAAAACAAATATTTTTTACACGCACATTGTTTTGTATGGTATTTTTTGAATTCAAACATGTTATATATTATAAACATTTATTATAATATTGATAAAAAAAAAACATTAATACTTTCAATGTTTTGGTGGCCTTATAATATATTTCATGTACCTTCTTCAATGTAATTTGTATGAAATTAAACACTATTTCTTAAATAACTTATTAATTGTACATTATTACATAGGTAACATTGATTTTATATCATATTATGTACAGATTAATGGTGATAAATAGCTGTATTCTGCAACTACTATATAAGCTGCAAAATAAATAAAAACATTGTTATTTGGAAAAATAATTTTACATTTGTGTACAAGTTTAATCTTAATATTATTGTGAGGTGATGATAATTACCCAAAGACGCCGAAGAGTAGACACTGAAAAATATCATTAACCTGCATTGAATCAAAATAATAAAATATTTTTTTACTGTTAACAAAATAATTAATCCATTAAATATTAATTACGTACAAAAACAAAAAAAAAATGGAATAAAAATGCCTATTTAATTATAATTAATTAATAAAGATTTAATATTTAAGAAACTGTAAAAATATTTCATTCATTCAAATGTAAGTTAGTATTTTTATTTATCTATTGTTATTTGTATACAATTTAAAACTGAAGTATTTGAATGTGTTTACATTTTTTATTTAGCAGAACCATAGAAATTAATATAGAATACTACCATACTGGTTAGTATCATGCTATAATTAGGTAATCAAAATGACAAAATGCGGTATTAAGCTAAATCCAAAAAAAATTATGTATCTATTGTGCATTTACATAAGTCTAATTTTTTTTCCTAAACATTGAACTCTTACTCATGACATAATATTTTATTGTATATGATATGAATTTTGTAGTAACTTAACAAAGGTCGCTCATTACATCTATTTTATGAGTATTCCATGAAAAGGGGCCAAGTCAATTTTCATAAAGTTTATAAGAGAACAAAACTAAACTAAATTACATGTACATGAAACCTACTTGGTTTTTCAAGCATAATTTTATAAAATGTATAATTAAATAATTATACAATTATTATGGTTCAGTTCATACAATTCAGAGATTTTGTATGGTGGACAGGGACTGGGGAGTAGTGGTCATAATACTATCATTTATTATAAAAACTTAAATAATAATTGTAGAAATGTGCACAGAATAATCCTGTTGTAAAAAAAAAGTAAAGGTGTGATGGCTGAGTGAAAGCTTTAATGGACAATTTGAAATTAGTATCAAAAGCGCAATCTGCAGTGTTAGTGACATTTTGTTAATGAGACCCAGGACGGGAAAAATTGAATTTTTTGTGGAAAACATTTCTCTGGAAACGTATTTAATTAGAAATAGGTATTATCTATTCATAAATTGTTTCTATAACTGTCGGGAAAGTCAGTTTTGTTGTTTGCAATTATAAAGTGCAAACATTTATTTGTACAAAACATAAATTAAAATGTAATGTGTTTGCCCCGTGCATACATAGTACTTACCATAAGGTGTAGTTATAATTTAATTTGTTTTTAACCTATAAAGTATAGGTAGTGTTAAACCAAAATTATTTTTAAATAAAAATAATAGTCAAAATATATATATGTTTCAAACACATGACAAAAACGAAAATAAAGATGTTAGCTATTTTGTTGTACGTTGTACCTAATTCAAAAACATTCATAAGGGCCTTAAAATTCTTACATATATTATTAATTTTACTCAATGCATCGAAATTTTAAAAACATTTCGATTAATTTAAATCGATATTCTAAATCATTGTGAACGAAAAACGATTCTGAGCGAAGACGGTCAGCTTATATTACTAAGTAAGTAGGTACCTATATTTTATGATATTTTCAAGCTTTTTGATTTTGCAGAAAAATTATCGACAATAATTGTAAATTTGAAAAAAAATGTCTTATGCCTATTTAAACAGCTCAATAGAGTTAGAATATTTTGAATAATAAACATTTGGTAAACATTTTAATTATTTATGGTTATACATTTTTGAGTTATACCTAAACAACAAAATCGATTTTGTCAAAAAATTGTTTCGCTTAAAAATTTTTATTTTCCTTATTTATTTTTTTATTCGTTCCGACACTTTTGATAACAACTGGAAAATTTTACTTTTAATTTGTTTTTTGTAAATCTCATTTAAAATTTGTCGATAGGTAAAAAATACACCCCCCCCCTACCTCACGATAAAAATCACTGAAGGCCTAGCCTATACCCAATCACCACCACCACCACCAACAATAATGTATAATATATATTGTAGTTACGCCTTACGCGGCACTATTATTATTATTGCAACAACCGTATACCTACTGCAGATATACATGTATAGTTAATGATATATTATGTTTATAATATATATAGTAGCATCGGGACAACTGTGCAATGTGTAAGACGAGAAAATTGTTTAACCGCGATGGCGTAGGTGGCGGTTGACGACGATTGGGGAGGGAGCATAGGGCATCGCACCAATAAAAGACTGTTGTTCTGCTATATAAATTATAAGCTAAATAAAGTGTATACCTACTGTATATAGGCAGACAGATAAGCATGAGACTATTTGACTATACCTACCTATAGGCTATAATATAATATAATATATATATCGTTATAATTTTCTTGTTCCGTTACGGCATCGATCATAATATAATAATTAATAATCAATCTCATCATAAAACGTATATTACACTATATACCTACCTTCATAATTAGTGTATACGAACAAATTATAATTACCTACGGGGGCTACTATATTTGTAATAATATCGCGAACGTGCGACCGTTCGAAGATCCTCGTTTGTCGCCTGCAGCCACCGTTTCGGCGGCGAGTACACACTGCCTATATAATAATATCGTCATCGAGAAAACCCTCGGGCCGCAGTCGCACCTATTATAATATTATTATTATTATTATTATTATTGAGTCGAACAATATGCACGAGCGCGGCCGACGACGCTTTAAATGGAATCAACCAATACCTAGGTTATATAGTTGTAGTGTTTGTTTTTTCGCCTCGCGAATCCCGACGTGGGCGTCAAACTGGTTTATCGACGACAGACTCTATAGAGGTTTCAGGTACGGGTGGCCGGTGGGTACCCCCCAACTATAGCTTGCAAAGCGCACGACAACAGGCTTCTTTTCGATGGCGACATTTTATTATTATTGCGTATTGTCGGAGCTACACAAAATTTACGATCAAACTGCAAATACCTGCAGCAAATTCAAAAACTAACAGTACATTTTTTTTCTTACAGTAAAGTTTCCACACGGTTTCATCCAAAGTGGCAAAGTACATTTGAGTGTATGAAGACATTAAGAGTAGGTTTTAGGATTTGCAGAGAGGCGATACACGCATAAAGGTCAAAAACAAACAGAAATTTAATTATTTTCAATATTGAAACAATATTAATATGTGTATATTTTATTTTTCATTCATACCGAAGATTCCAGATTCGATAACGATAAAAGATAGACGTACAAACATATACATATTGTTTACCACCTCAATTTCAAAATGTAGATCATTATGTAAGTAGTTCATAGATTAGTATTATATTATATTACTCTACAGGGTAGTTATATTAAATAACCTTCTCACTTGTTAAAACAAAAATGTACAAATAGAAAAAAAATAGTCGAGAATCTGCCGAATTTTGGTTTCCTCGAGAGGGGGTTACGATATTTTTCTCTAGCCCTGCGTATCGTAAGTTGCAATAACTCAAAGAAGCAAGGCCATATTTAGAATTTTGGAGCGTCTTTTTTTAGGCCCGAAGAGGGTTCTTTAGTGTTAAACAAATACGAATAATAAAATTGCAATAATATACAACATGATACTTAATTTATTCATTTACACCTACAAACAAAAATAATAAAGTATTTACATAGTATTTATATAATTTAAATCTAATTAAGGTACCTATTAGAAATAAAAGGTTTTAACGATTTACCCTCCTCCCCCCTTTAAGTTCTACTCAGTGAGGGAGAAGCAAAATCATTCACCCTGGCCACTCCCTAAATACGTGCTTGTAAAGAAGTATATTATACGATATCATTAAATTGATATTATATAATCCCTATTCATATTAATAAGTAATAAATTAATAACCAACAAGATGTTAGTGTATCAATTAATTGTTTTTTGAATTAAAAATAAAACCTATTTATCAACTCATTTATTTATTTCAACTTTATTGTGAAAATAATTAGTATAACAAAATCTATAACTTTAATAGTCGTCAACTTGATAGAATAATATAACAGTGTTTATAATTTATATGATAAAGTCAACATTGAATTTAATAAATGTAAAACTGAGGTCTGAGAATCTACAATATCATTGTTTCGTTTTGATTAATAATTTTTTTAAACTTATTTTAACAATTAATATTCTGTTGGATGTATACTGCGACCAGTAACCACTATTTTGTTGAATCGCACCTACGATTTTTTATCAATGTCATATAGCGAAATTTTTTTCGGTGCACTATGTCCTGCAATACGCTCGCCCCGTGGGCACGTCGCAGACGAATTGGAGACGAATCAGTATTCACATACAAATATAAACAATAATAAAATATAATATTACCTGTACCGCAAGCAGTGTATTTTTTATATTATTGTGAATTTGTAACAGATATATAATAACAAGCCGATAAAACATGTACATCACGTATAGAAACGCAGTAAAATTCAGAACATGTCGCCGATGTGTATAAAAAAAAAAAACAGTCGAGGATGTGACGATTATTATAAGTGTAGCCGTGTAGGTATATAATATACATTGATGTATAATATTTTCGTCGGACGGATGCGGGAATTTCGATAAAAAAAAGAAGAATATTTGCAGGAGACCAAATAATACCGGCAATCTTACATATTATTATTATACTTACCAATCGGCAATCATGGATTACACATATATACTTACCATCGACTCGTTAAGCCTTATATGCCCGTTGCCCATGTAACTATGTAAGTAGTATAATTCATTTTATTCTCTAGGCATTTACGGCCCCGGCCATTTATTTATGGTTGTACAAGTCTATATTATAATGAACGCAATAATAAGAGTGTATACGCACATATTTCTGAGAAAAATAACATATTTGCATGTATAATATAATAATAATATGTATTATAATATATATATGTATGTATGTAATAATAAGGAACACCATTTTAGGTCGTTTACAACCGTACGATCTGTTACCAAATCCCACACACTACATATACACGAACACGGCCTGTATACATATATATCGTATAAACAATCGTAATATAATACGTTCGGTATAGGTACTTTTCAGTCGTTCCTATCGTCCGTAGGCGGTGCAGATTGAGTCTCGTTTTAGGAGAGGAGTATAACTTACATTTTCTCATTTTTTTTGTGAAACTTGTTCGGTGAAAGAAACCCCGAACGATAAAGGCATAATTATCAAATACGATGGATGCTAAGTAGTAGGTATATATTTTGACAAAACCCACGTGGTCGCGTTTACCGCGATAAAGATTTTTTGGGAACACTATCGCATACTAATTATCAATTAGGCTCCAACGTTGTCAAATTTAAAGTTATACGACTTTCGAAATAATACGATAACATTTTATGTTTTTTGTTGGCTTCAAAAATAAATCAGATTTAAGGTACAAGAATTTACTCGTTAATCATGATCATATAAGTCATAATACTATAGTTAATATATTTTTTTTTAATGCAGGCAATTTAATTTAAAATTGGTAAGTAGATATTGTGTATAACATTGTTTCTCAAAGTTCAAACTATGGGTCCCAAGCCAACTTTTGGGTGGATTGCGAAATATTTATGTTTACTGTACGAACTTTAATCTTAAAGTATTATAAATTTCGAAAACCACCCCTAAAACCGTCACACCATTCCTCTTATTATGTTTGTTCGTATTTTCGGTACTTCGTTATTGTTAGATTTCTATTATAAAATTACTGTTACTGACGCATAAAAGAATTTTTTTGTATAGAATCCTCTTGAGATTGAACACATTTTAATATTTTTGTCATTGTATCATTTTGGATCTCAATTAATATTTTGTATCATTATTCATTAGCACAGAAGTATTATAAAATTGGCTGTTATATACAGTATGCATTTACGTTAGAATTAAGATTTCTGTATCAGTTGTTGCTCTATAGATTTTTTTGTATTTTATTAGTTGGGTATAAACAGCAGTTCAAAACTCATACAATTTAGAAACATCTCACAAAAATATAAAATTAATTTGACTAGGTAGGTTTAAGGATCGACATCGTGTTGTGAAAAATATAATACCGATATGTACTGTCACGAAAAGTGAAAATAAATTATTATTTAATTTTAATTAATGGACAGTACTCAGTATTTATTATCATAATATGTATTTATTATTAAAATATATTAAATGTATTTATTATGGGTTTATGGGTACTCAAAATACGCATTAAAACCATTTAACATTTGTTGATACCTATATATTTTGTCTATTACCAAACTCTGTAATTTAATAATAAACACCAACCTACCTACCGAACGTTGTTCTCATTTCGTTTCACATCGTTTACGAAATAATTTACTAGAAAAGTTAAAAATGCTCTAAAAATCGACAAATTCCAACTACTGGTCTTAATAACTATAGTCGACAGCAGCAGTTTGTAACAGCTGCAATACTGCGTAGTGCGTGTGTATATTATTTATATGTATGTATAGGTATAATGAACAGATAGGTAATATAGTAATATACTAATATACACTTCAGGTTGGTATATATAACACACAATATGCAGGTTAACCTATAGAGTATAGGCTACAACCACCTACCTACTATGTACAGACTACAGGGTGATCATCGAGCCTGCTCGTTCCATTTTATCCTTCAATAATACATAAAACAATTTATTTAGATTCTGAGTTTTGGAATTTTTAAGTACTTAAACCAAAATATCAGATTTTAACATACATATATTTTTATACTATTTACAAGGATTTTGATAAATTTTGAATATTGAATTCTATATTATTCCGGCGATACGAAAACTACTTTTTTTTAAATCAAAACCATCATTTTTTACTGTATTATATTTCCTATTACTGAATGATTTTATTGAAATAGTAATTCTAACCATTACTTTCAGCGTTATTAAACTTTACAGCAATGATAATTTACAGCCTTTAGTAATGGATTAAAATATAAAAGATGGAATATATTTAGACACTTTATACGTCTTACTTATTACCCATTGACACTTTTTAGTTTTTACGGACTAGACAATTTAATAATAGGGCGTTAGCTCTTGCAGTGTCTTCTAAGTCTATTATCATTGATTTTATAGTATTTAAAGTTAATAATTCCAAATTTTGGAGTCCAAAATCACTCGTTTAAATTTCAATAATATATCAAAATTTACAAAAAAAAAATCATTTTTTTTAAACATATTATAATAAAAAAAGGGTGGTTCTCATTCGAAAAAATAGTAGTCCGTACCACAGGATACTCCTTAAACGGTAGGTATGAAAAATAAAAATAATGGAAAATTAGATCTTTAAGACGTATAGCTACTTAAAAACTTCAAAATGAAAATTTGAATACATTCATTTTTTAGATATAAACAAATGGGGATTCACTGCTTAAACATAAAAAAAAAATCCAAGAGTTTGAAAATATGTGGTATTGATCATTGAAGTGTACTCAAAAAAAATCTAAAAATCAGAAGTGGAATAAATTCATTTACTAAGTTATAAAAGAGTGCGAGCTCACATTATTACGCCATGTTTGGTGAATCACTCTGTACAATCGACGACGGTCAGGTGTCGCGGGACCGGTCCTAGGCCGCGGCACGTCGTTGCAGTCGGCGCGCAGACAATACTTACCGTGCAACGCGTATTGTAATAGTGAACGCGCCTCCATCCAGCAAAAATAATAATAATAAAATAGTGAACGCGTTTCGGTGCTCGGAGAACGACGTGTGCGCGTCGGCGGTTGCTCTTCGTTCGCGACATCATCATATCATTGTCATATTCGTCTATTATGATATCGTAACATCGCGGCCGTTGTTATTTAGACGACATTAACAATTATGATATAAAATGTATAATACTTTATTTTCCTACCGCGATACACGAAAATAATTACATCACAGTTCGTTTAGCCGCGCCGCCGTCGAGAATTTAAATTTTGCTATCGCCGGACGTACCTAGGTACTTATATATCTGATAGTCATCATGTCCAGAAAACTCGAGAAATTCGTCGTGCTGTTCGACAACACCAACCTGTTGTATTTCCCGGGTCAGTTTCTCAGCGGCAGAGTGTTGGTGGAGCTCAAGGACGACACGCAGGCCTTGGGTAAATATATGAATATAACATAACAATACAACGAACAGACATCGTCGTCGCGCTGCAGACGGATTATTTTTTGTATCTTAAAATATATTATAATATAGGTATTATACTGTATAATACTATCATAGCTGCAGGTAGACGCTATGCAATGACAATACCTATTTAAACATCAATACATCATATTATTGTATTATTCATGACTCATGTATTAATGTATTATGCACCTATACATTACATGATAGCATGGTGCAGGTTGGCATACGGACTGGCCTGACCGCTGGTATGTCTGTATAATATTACCATTATATTATACTTGTTAAGTTTTTGAACACTTGATTTGTGATTTTATATAAAAAGTTTAATACTTTGACGGTATAAATTCTATATGGACATGTCTCTGTATTGTCTCTGTCAGCTCAGCTGAAATAACATATTTTATACTCATATTAAATCAACGTACCTATAGTCGAGTTGCGGTCCCGCAGAGCTTTCAAGGAAATACTATTTTTAACGTAGGTATTTAACCACCTACCTCATACCTGGTTGAAATACACATAAAAATTATTTTTGACAAGTATGAACAGATATATTAGTATAATACCTGTACACCTACCTATGTATATTATATAATATGATTTTCTCGTCCGGCGAAATGCATTTTCCTTCGCTCGGCCGATCGCAATTTATTAAAATATAATATGTAGACATGTACCTATGCGCGTGTACGTAAAAAAAATCTCTACAAGTATATTATATATTATAATATTGATAATATAATATATGTGTTGTAACCGTGAGTGAAAGTGTATAATATTATTATCCTACCGGTTGGCGGAGTAGGCGTAAAAAAAAACCTGCAGCCCGGCACACGCCTCGTCGACTCGTACCTATATATAAATAAATATATATATATATATATGCATGTACAGTGTATATGATATAATTTAAACGCATTATTGCGCGCGTCTTTGTTTTCACCATAGCAGTGTCGTATTATACCGTATAGTCTTGAATTTTGCGCTGTGATCGCGGAAACCAAACGTTTTGTCGGCGTAAAACTTTCGTTTTAATGAGACTCGCGAATACCCGTAGCCCATATAAGTATATATAGATACGTTATAGATGTGCGAAATTCTATACTCCCCACAACAGCGGGATTCGTATTAATATTAATATTTATTAAATATAATATGTATTAAATTTAAATAATAGTGTAATATATCGCATGCGAATTTTACAATAACTTGTCTAAAAGACTAAACACGTCTGACATCTTATCTGTTTGTTTGAATACAGAAACAGGCCAGATAAACTTGCGATAGATTATAGACAGCATAGACATTTTAGGTTGGGGGCCGGAGGAGAGATCATCACTATTATAGTGACGTCTGTGATTTGTGAATAAATGACAGATTTATTGCAAACAAATTATATCAAAATATTTCCAACAAAAAATAACAACAAAAACTTGAGTAACAACATTATTACGGATTTATATATATGTGTATAAAAAAAAATAGAAAGGATTTATAATTATTATTTATATTATATATACATTTTTTACTGCGTTAAAATCTTTATATTTGAGACTTAACATAATATCTAAGGTTACCTATCTTTTTAATCAGTCAATTAAAATTGAACTTATTTTACTTTTGGAAACTGTGCGAATATAACACGAATAATGTGAAAAAAAGTCGTAAGGTTGCGCGTGTAACGAGATCCTTATTCCTCAAAACATGCAAAATTAAATTTCGTACTTGAATTCTCTGCAATATATATAGGTATTTTTCAAAACGTACATTTCGTCTACTAATTTTTACTACACCAAATACATCCTTACATGCAATCGCTTAAGTCCCGAAGTTTGTTTATACCACATACGCCACAATGCCACATGCCGGCATAGGCGGAAATTTGTTGAAATTATTGGGGGGGGGGGGGGCTGAGCATTATATTTCTCACTTATGTACAAGAATGTACTACCTCGCAATTATTTATTTCAACAGGACAATTTACAAAGTTTGACATACTAAGCAATTTAACCATAATACAGTGCAAAAACAATAAAGTGCCTTACTTTGAACATTTATTTCTCAACAGAAACAACCAATGCGGGTGTTGTTACTTGTTATAGTTATTATTAATGTTACATTAATTACAATCTTTCCAAGTTAGGACAATTGACAATAAGTTTGTAAAATCTTACGAATTTAATTTAATTTTTATCATAGAATATTTTTTTATCATTTATATTTTAATCCAGATTTTAAAAATGCATTTTTCAATTATACTAATTATTGTATATTTAGTCACATTAAAATTGTGATGGCCAGGGGGGGCTAAGACCTGTACTTTAAACTTCTGGGGGGACTTAGTCCTTTCTAGCCACCCTCCCCCCCGATTTCCGCCTATGCATGCCGGTATGGGTATAATTATTTATATATATGGTGGTGGTATGTATCGTTGGGTGTACGCAAGTACCTATAATATACGTACGTACTTATATACGTACGTATTTTACCTATATTACGTAGGCACAATAATTGGTATCTTTTTGACTCTCTCGAATTTTACCACATATACAATATACATATAGATCAGTATAGAACTATAAACTAGGTATGTATATATATATACATAATGCTGGTCCAAGTGCACATTGTTTCACAAATTATTTTTCCAATGGGTGATCTACTTTTCCGCCAAAATCGACCTTTCCGTTTACCGCCAGTACAAAAATATATATTTCCTTTTACCGCCACCACAAATTTCAGTTTATATATTTTGGTAACCCCTTGGTAATGATTTATATATTTATACCAAATTTTAAGACGACAAAAAAACCAGAATTTAATTGACCAATATAAAAGGAGAGAAATATGCCGATATACATTTGTAAAATCAATAGCGTATAACTATAATAAATAAATAATTTAAATAAATGGTTGACTGTGATATCGTATTTTACGTCGTAATATTGACTTTTTTGTAATATATTATACAATATTCTATATATTTTAATTTTAAGTATCACTTGAATGTGTTTTTGTAAAATCATATATTTAATTAAAAATTGATTTCCTAATTATTATTGTTATTTTAAAAATCATTAAGGGGTTACCAAAATATATAAACTGAAATTTGTGGTGGTGGTAAAAGGAAATATATATTTTTGTACTGGCGGTAAACGGACTTGGCGGTAAACGGAAAGGTCGATTTTGGCGGAAAACGGTGACGCCCTTTCCAATACATCGTTTTTAAAACGATAAATTTGTTAAAAACCAAAGTTAATGTACCAAGATAGGTAACTATGTTTATCTCAGGTTATCTATCGCGTCGACCGAAATGTAAATGTCAGTATTTACTCATATTGCAGGGATGTGCCCATTATTTGGTTATAAATATACCTACATTATCCTGTCTACCTGTCTCGGATGTCGTGCTGTGAAAAAAATAATTTTAAATTAATATAATCTAATAAATAATTTACCCTAATCATGTGGACATGTGGTAACCGATGATTTTAGTTTTTTTTTTAAGAGCCATTAGTATATACAACTAAGATAACTTAACAATTTATTACAGTTTGATAAAGTATACAATATAATGGTTAACAGTATATTATTTATATAACAAAGCCAGCCTCCAATAAAAAAAATATTACAATTTTAATAGCAAATACAGATTTAGATTTAAAACGGTAATCGATAGTAAGGTAATCACTTAGTACATCTCTTTTTTAATCTTTGCACGAGGAAGTACAAACAAATATACAATTGAACAGCAAACACACAAATATTATATTATTATATAGGTGGTATCTACTCGTATATAAATAATAATACATCATAGTTAAATCCTCTTATTATTATGTATGTCTTTAATAAATTCTGTAAAATATGTACCTGTGTCACAATAAGTATGAGGCGTGGTTAATATAATGTAATAGTAATTGTCGGTTGCCTTTTTTTGACCTGACCTTCATAACCTAATGACAGCAAGCCATCCAACGTGAAAATTGACGATGTCATTATTTCTGTCTTCTATTGAGTATCATTTGAAGTTTGTGTCCTTGTACAATTTCAACAGCAAAACCATAGTAAAATAAAAATTTTAACTGTGGTTCTAAATAAATAGTAAAAATGAAATTATCAAATCAATAATTTATTATACAGTTTTGAATTAATAACTAGATTAATTAATAGGCGTTATTAAGCAGTCAGGTCGTTGATGACCGAACAATCAAACGATGATTGTAATTTTGAGATGAAAAAAATATTAATTGAAATAATAGATAATTAATATTTAAAAATGCCTACTCTTTTTATGAATATTATTATATTTTAAGATAAATTAAAAAAAAATAATATTTTTGTTGATTGAAAGATAAATACAGCGAATATTCATTTTGATATACCTATACATCCTACACACTATTTGATAGGTTGCTGTATATAATTATATTTTTAGATTAAAATATTATAATGTTATATGGCCATCGGCTGAATCCGGATATGTATAATATTATAAAATGAGCTAGCAGCATACTTATAAATTATGTGCAACTTTATTGAATCTGACTGCACCACAAATCTGTCCCCGCAGCAGATGTCCTAATCTGGTAGCTGTAATAGTGTAATTTATTATTGTGTTAGGATGTATACTGCAAATCTTTGTTTACAATTATTTTGAATAAGACTTACGGATCACACCAGCGGTGTCCAGGTGTCCTCGATCAAGATATATCTAGACATATTTTAGTCGATTGTACATATACTTATACAGTTATACCATCCATACCCAGTATACCTACCCACTTATTAGATAGGTATTTTCCTTTTCGGAGATTATCTATCAATATTGTCCTAAATACCTGAAATACTCAACCAACGGGTAAACAAAATACTATGCAGGTTTCAAACAAAACAAGGTAAAATAAGACATCTATATTAATACCATCCGTGCCGCTGCAAACGTGAATACGTGATGCAACGTTATTCTGTACTAGTGGTGTCCGCAGTTTCACTTCTTTGATTTATACAAAAACATTTGTGTGCCTCTATACTTACAAACTTATACAAGCCGCAAAACGACCTTATTTTTAAATGTCAATTTTTTTCCATTCGCTTCGAAGCAACGTCGTCATTAATTAAGTGAAGCACCTACTTATACATAGGTATTGCAACCTATATATACTTGCACCAAAGAACGGCAGTAGGTACCCATATTTATATATAATCATCGTATACAGTTATAATAATAATGGCAAGACGTTATTTAGTCGTTGTAATAAGTATATATCACCAAGTCGCATGACTGCACGACCGTTCGATGCTATTTGATGATCGTTAAAAATGTAACGGACCAATCAATGAGGATCCGTTAAAAACTTAAATTCTCAAGTGGTTGAGTAATGCATCACGGCTGCGCAATAATAATAATTATTATAGTGTCATAGTGAGTACCGAGTACTGAGTAGTAACCATAAAATAAACTGCAAGAACGTCCGAAATGACATAACAAATTTACAAATATATATATATATACTAGCGGACCCGACAGACGTTGTCCTGCATGATATTTCAAGCGATTAGGATATAAAACAAAGTATGAAATAAAAGACAAATAATATAACTATTTCATTATTTTTTATTTTGAAATAACATCAATTTTTCTAAAAACAATTCGTTATAATCAATAATGTTTGTTTAATTTTATCTTAATTCGAGTTGATGAACAATATTTTTAGTGAAATCCTGAGGAGTATAAATGAATAAACTTAACGGTTTTCCAACACGAAAACACGCCACATATAATTGGCCTTGTGAAAAGGCCAGATTTTCTAGATCCAACCCACAAATTCACATTGTTTGACCTTGTGACTTATTAATAGTCATGACAAATGCCAAGCGAATTAGAAATTGCAGTCGTCTGAAGGGGTCATTGGGATTCGTGGCAGGAGAACAACTTCATTTCAAATTTGCTGTTCAAAATTGTAGCTTCAAGAACATTGCCCATTATTTTTTTGCTCGGAGAATGATAGTGCTAATGGATCGTTTTGCAGTTGAACACGTATATTTGTGTTAAGACGTAATGTACTGACATTTCGCCATAGATATGATTGTTTTATACATGTGTAATTTTCAACTAATTGTGAACTCCGAGTCCGTCGACCAATATTTCCTCCTTGACGTGGCATTGTTTTGTGTAATATTTACCGTAAATGCGATACATATAATATCAAAACAAAGCGTACAAAAACAATGCTATAATATAATAGTTATAAAATATGAGAGGTGAGGTACTCACACAGGGAAGTTTTGAGATTTACGATAGAAATATTTGTTTATTAATGGTTGCTATTGGTAACCGTGGTTTCTATGTACTATTTATTTATAGGGTTGTCCCTGGTTACAAATAAACAAATACATAGCAACCATGGTTACCAATAGCAACCATTTATAAACAAATATTTCCATCGTAAATCTCGAAGTCCCTGTGTGAGCACCTCCCCTCACCACATCATTTCACCTCATAGTCAATATAAACCATCCAGGGCGTCATCCAAAGGCATACAAAAAATTTCATTCAAATCGGTCCAGCCGTTTAGGAGGAATTCGGTGACATACACACGTACATTAGAATTATATATATAAGATATATAGCAATAATGATTTCCCTAATAAATACCACCCGGGAAAAATAAACCTCAACAATTTAGACCTAGAAAAAAAAACCAGTGAAAAAATAACCCTAGGATAAAGATTATGATGTGAAACACATATTATACCTACTCACACTTTTTCAGTATCAGTATACAATCATGTATGGACAAATTTGCATTAAAATGTAGTTACCTATATATTACCTATATTGTATAAGTATAATAGATATAATTGTAGGAACCTATTATATATTATGTTTAAAAATATGGATCATTTTTATACCAGTGGTAACTGGTAAGATACCAGAGTCCAGGGAAGGGTGATCTTGGATTGAAATGGTGTTAGCGTGAGAGGCAATGGATCAATTATACATTTTTAAAAAAAATTTCAAATTTGTAATTCCTTCCGTATTTGTGAGCCCAATACAACTTACTTCTTTTTAAATGACGATGCCAATTTTTTTTACAGATTCGAATAGACCCATAGACCATGTAAATTTAAATAATTTGTGAGTAAAAATTGACGAAAGTTAGAGTAAGTATATTCGTCTATATCATATTCATGTATACTGCACATGTATAGCTATAATATACACAAGTACACGACTGTCGTCATAACTTATATGATGACTACCTAAAAAACATGCAAAATCACATTCTTACCCCCTTTCATTTCTCACTTTATTACCCAATATCTACCTATACTAAAAACGTATAGTACCTATATCAACGGGACAGAAAAAATATTATATTAAAATAATAAGAAAATAATTATCTATTAAATATCATTACTGCTACGCAGGCCGCAGCGGGTTAATGATTCACGGAACACCACCTCAGTGGCTCAGCCGTGACTAGATTTGATGAAATGAAATACACAATTAACCTTATATAATACTATGTACATATAGAGGTAGATATATTATGTCAAAATCACAAATTGTATAACTTTGCAGTATAGGTAAATATTATAGGTATATTCATAATTGATAACTATAAATTTGCTACGGTACAGTGCGTGCGGTTGGTCAATCACTGCAGCGAACATAAATCGTTAACATTAATAATGTTAACGGGGAGGGGGGGACAACACAAATACAATCTACGCATTGATTATGAATACAGTATTTATTGTATTTATAATCAATGGTACCTAGTATACATTGCAGTATAGTAGGTACTCTTATTTCTTGGGGGGGGGGGCTGGGTGCCTCCCTGATACACATACCTATTCAGTGATGGAGCGAACTTTTTAAGTCTTTGAAGCAAATTGCAAATTTTTAATATTTTTACCACCGACCACCCCCTTTATTACACCACAATAATTGTAATATAATATATTATATTAGATTATATTAATAATAATATTTTTCATGACAATTATTGTGTTGAGGTGTTACAAATTACAATTACACCACCCACCTATATTCGACATGAAGCAATTGCTTCAAATAGTCCTATATCCCGCCACCACTAATCTATTATACACCCATCGTCGGATTAATCGGTGGACATATCGTATAATATATGATTTTTATATGAAACAGGTCTACATTTCCACGTGATTGGCGAAGGGGTAGTGCGATTGAAAAGCAAACGACGCGAGCGAGTCTACGACAAAGAAAACTACATAGACTTTCGGATGAGATTGCTCGGAGAACCGGGTACGTATAATTATTAATTAAAATAAAACAACTTCCAAGAGATATCGTGGAAATACAATAAATATTGATTTAGCATCAGCGAATTTTGTATTTAACGCAAAGCCTCGTCGGACGCGAACGCGCTATGTCCACTGATACACTATAGCGGTATAAAGACCGTATAGTAGGCGGTCTTAATAAGTATGGATATATATTTTAGCCCACGTCCGCCGCAATTTGTGAATCAGTCTGCCGACAATTTGTTTTTAGTCGTCCAACATCTCTGAGTCTGGAAAAGAAGAAACAAATTCAAAAGTTAAGATTGGTAGAATATATACACGATACACCACATACTTATATATATTTATATATAATAAACTCTCTATATAAGGTCCATGGTATAATATGCTAGCCACCAGGTGATTCATATAACGTAAAACACTCATTATTTCAAAAAGAACCAATGTTTTAAAAAAAAATTTATCGTCATAATTTTTGAGATTTTTTTTTTTTTTTGAATGACAACATGCCCTTTTAATTTTATATTCCGAAGCAGAATATGATTTGAAATATTTCGGTGTATATATGAATCAAATTTTGAACTACCATGTAATTAATTTTAACTTTAAATACTTATAGCTCATAAACTATACTAGTCCAAAATTGGATTGTTATGTATGTATAAATAGTACTCCAAAAAATATTATGATTTGGAAGAAGGACGTTTTTTTATACCTAGCATAATTAAAATCTATACAAGTTTGAAGTTTATGTACAATAATAAGTTGAAACAATATTAACCATATTAAGGTATTTTTGGATAAATTTGGAGACAATTATTAGGTCTTTGTATAAGAAGCCATTATAATTGTATCATTGGCGTTCAAAATGTATATATTCATAAAAAAAAGGAAAAATTTAAAAAATATTGTTTTGTGACGACTTAAAATTATGTAAAATAAATATCTTAAAAAACGTCAATTGTTTTCGAACAAAAGAGTGATAAAAGAATCATGTATATGCCTACGACAACGAGACAACATTATATATTTTAGTCCATACAATAATTTGAAGACTCTCCTATAAAGAAGAAAATAAATAAGGTCTCAAGTCCGCCTACCGCCCACGGTCCTATACACGAGTATAAAGTGTATACGAGTGCAGGCCACCCGACCACGCCGACTTTCAACGTTACATTATCATAATGTATGACTTCCGTGTGTGCAGGACAACCGCCGGTGATGCTGTCGCCGGGCATTCACAGTTTTCCGTTTAAACTGGGCCTGCCGCCTGGGCTGCCGTCCACGTTCCTGGGAAAGTCCGGCTGGGTCCAGTACTACTGCAAGGCTGCGCTCCGGGAGCCCAACTCGCTCACGCACAAAAACCAACAAGTTTTCATCGTCATGAACCCGATCGATCTCAACATGGAGCCGTCCATTTTATCTGTAGTAAAACATGTTACATGCAATAATAATAATAACATGACTAAATTACGTATTATGTTCTTATACCGGTGGCGGATTCGGGGATTATGCAATCGGGTTGAATCAAATCAAAGGCTTCATTAGGTGGGGTGAGGAGGGCCAAGGGGTAATCGGCTACCCTTGGGCCTTTTTTAAAATTTGTTTATTTATAAAAAAGTTTTGTTTTGTACATTTAAATCCAGTTCAAAGCGCATCTAAATCTGAAATGGATAAAGTTGAGTATTATTAGAAAGCTCAAATAACATTTTGTACTACCCGTCATATAAAATAAAATATGTAGTATAAATGCGTCATATTGTCGCAAGCTATATTATTTTTATAGAAACTATAATTTTGTTAACTATTTCATCGTAACTATACATATTTTCAAAATAGAATAATACGTTCCATCCATAAACCGATGATCCCAGATGAGACGACGTCCCCGTAAGTGGGCGGGTTGTGGTTGGTGTAGGGTGAGTGGGTATAGAGAGATAGTTGCCTCGTTTTCACCATTTGGATCCGCCATCGGACTATCTAAAATTCTAAAGTCACTCATATTTTGTTATTGCACCATAATTCGATTTGATAGTATCGGTTTCAGCAACTATGCGCATATGTTGTTATTTACAGGAACCGTTCCGGTGCGACATCGATCACAAACTGTCGAAGGCCATGTGCTTGGGATCCGGTCTGGTCGAGTGTCAGGTGTGCCTGGACAAGGGTGCCTATGTGCCAGGAGAGACCATCGAGATCACGGCCACGGTCACCAACAACAGCAAAGTTACCATTAAATCGACCAGAGCTACGCTGACGGAGGTGAGTAGAACCATATAATATATATCCTATCATATCGCGGAACACACCACTGTGATAAAATTGTGTATAGTGCGCAATAAGCAAACAATACTTTAAAAATGATTGAAATAAACACTAATAAAAATATAGATAATATAATAAAATGATCACTGTTAGGTATATAGGGTGATCCATTTAAGTGTCCTCACTTATTATTTCGAAAAGGTTAAATTTTTTTATGTCATTGGCTTTATATATTTTTTTGAATGTTTAAGCGTAAATATGGATAAAAATCTGAGAGGGCTAGAAAAATAAATTAACACTTATAAACATAATTTATTACACTTACGAGGTTAAGTGAAAAAATATTTGTGGGGGGCTAAGCCGGGGGAGGGCCCACCACCACTACCACCACAATTTACGCTTAATAGTTGAACGTATATATTAGGTACCTACATTTTGAGCAACTAAACTTATTTGATACTTACAGCTAAGTTAAATCATTATTATATGTATTTAATACATTTTAGACCATTCAATATTTTGCCAAGAGTAAAATAATACAATCGGAGACCAGAGAATTGGCTACGCTGAAAAGAGACAAAATCAGACCTAACGAAATGGACCAATGGCACAATGAACAACTGTACGTGCCACCACTGCCGCCTACTAATCTCCGTGGGTGTCATTTAATAAACATTCAATATGATATTTATGTAAGTGGAATTTTATTGTGGAAATAAATAATCAAGGTTACATTTATTTTATTTTTATCCGTTAGTGAAAGAATCTATATAATTATTGTTGAAAAAAAATCAAAATCTACGATCAGTAGTAAAGTATTTGTTAGTGAGTATAGGTGGGCATATACTAATATATATTATGATAGCCGAATTGTACTACAATTTAATAAACATTGTATAAATTATAAATATAAAGAAAAATTCCCTCTTATTTTCGTACAATAATAATTCTAATCGATGTTTGTACACTTTTTAGTTCATTATATCACCAAATAACATGGAAAAGGATGTAAAACTACAACTACCTATTATGATGGGTACTTATCCGTTTAGAACAGAAAATGGATCATTCGATGGAAAACTTGGGACCCATTATCCATCGACATTGCCAATACTAAGACCGTGGTTGGAAGAAAAGACTTTTAAATGATTAAATTAATTATTGAAAATTATATGTATTAGTCAACTAACCAATTTTCTTATTATATTTTAATGAATTAATATTTAATTGATGTGAATTTGGATTAAACAATTTGATTTGTTTTACTTATTCCTAGTTTTTTCAAATTAACTTTGTAATATGTAACTATTGACTATTACTATATTATACAAATACATTTATACAAAATCCAATATAAAATGTTTTAAAAGCAATTTCTAATATCTACTGAACAAAAAAATATTCAAAATCAAACAGTATCGCAATATTATCAGATGATTTAATATTTTTAAACAATATAATATTATAGAACGGTTATCAATTTTTATTCAGTGAAGTATAGACTTTAATACTTTATATACAAATAGATTTATTAAGGGTGCTGCAATAAGTCGTATTTTAAGGAAATTAGTATAAGCAATTAACATGATGACATAAAAGTGACAGTTGAAGTGTGTGCAAAGTAAATTAACATAAGTGCGTGTGAGTCTACTCTGTTATCGTTTTCGGTCAATTTTTCTTATTAACCATTCGTTGTCGACACCAAACATCATAAACAATAAACAAATTACATAAGCATTACAATTTGCATAAGTATGCAAATATCAATGATTCTTCTACCGCACTCAAAAAGTACCGACAATTTAAAAAAAAATCTTGTCAACTATGGATACATCTATAACTATAAATACCTATATACCTAGATTAATTGCAGAAAAAAATTTTAGTTTAAGTATTAACTTTCTGTGGTTTTAGAGCAAAGCGAAGAAGTATTGATTTTACAATATCAGTAAATCGGTCCATCAGCCGATATAAGTACATAACTATAAGTGTATTTTATAATATGCTATTAACGCAATTTAAATTAAAAATAATTTTACAATAAATAATATGCTAGGTTGTATTATTTTTTTCCGAAAACATTGCATTTGAAAATGTCACTGAGTGTATAAAATATAGTAATATACTTTAGTATATTAGAAAAGTTTTAAGCGCTCACAAAAAATATTTTTAAATTACAACCAAATAACTTACATTGCTATTTGTTATTCTTCATTTAAAATATCTAATTTCGTCCAAATTTTAACTTAAAATGTCTATAAAAATCAACCACAAAAATATATTTTTTTGATTTTTTGGTTTCACAACTATTAACGAGAAATGTTGTATTAAATTTTTAATCCTTGGCTATAAAAACTGAACATTTTATACATTTTTAACTACAAAATAATTTGCAAATGTTCAATATTTTGAATAATTTTGATCAAAATTTGAACTTTAAATGCTTATAAAAAAAATGCATGCATATGTAATTTTAATATTTTTGAACTCCTATTTAACAATTTATGAGGGACCTTATATTAAATTTTCAAGCGTTTTGACAATACAAAAATTTAATTTATATAAAACATTTTTACATATTTATATCGATATTTATAGAAAAAAAATTTAAAAACCGAACACTTTTTATGCCTACAATTAGCTCTAAAAAGTGTCAAAATATTTTTAAAATTGTGTGACGTAGAAACTGATAGTCTCAACTTTTGTTAAAAATGTCAAGTGTATGGTTATTCGTTTTTGAATTACAACAAAATAAGAAAATCGTTCCTTGAGAAATCGGCAGTTTACGGCTGAATATCCAGTGTCTACTTTCAAAAGCTGATAACAAATTTGTTTGACTTTTCAGTTAACATTTTTTGGTAAAAAGTAAAAAAACTCATACCTAGTGAATCTTGTGTTAAATTTTAAAATCTTAGGATTAAACAAAACAATTTTTATGAATTTCGTAATAAACCAAAAAATACGTATGCTTATAAACAGCTCAAAACAAATCAAAATATTTTGAAAATTGAATGGTATACAGAAAAATATGTTAATATAAACATTTGGCGAAATTTTCATGTATCCACAATAATTATGTTTTGTGTTACACAATATAACAAAATCATTTTTGTCAAAATTCGCTTTGCAAGAAAATTTCCGTTTTTCCTTTTATTTTTTTTTTTGTTTTTCCCGAAAAACATTAATGGGAATTTTTTATTTTTGACCCCCCAAAGTAATATTATATGTTAATGAATAATGCAAACCTTTTTTATCTTATGAGCTACACTGGTAAAACGTCCTTAGTACACTTGTCACATCAACAAATTTTGACCTCACCTATTTGGAAGAAGCGTACACTACTGAACACTGGTTGGTCAGAATACAGTATACACAGAGTAAAAAAAATCCAAAAGAGTTTAATAAGCCAGTATACCAGTTCCAGAGTGAAAAATTTGTAATCCTGGAGCATCTGGCGTCTGCTATACCAAAAAAGGTATCTACAGACCTAATGATGTTTTTTTATACTTGAAAATATCATTTAACAATAAATATTAGTGTATTAACATCGTACGCAGAGACGAGATAAGCGTAAGGCGAGTTCCCTGTGAATAACATGCCCGGAAATTCAATGTCCTGCTTTTTTCTAAAATAATATCAATATATCCAATTAGTGCAACACGGCGTACCGTATATGCAAAATAGGTACATTACCATGTCCAAGATCTACATCCTATACGCACTATCACGGATATGATTAATTGAATTTCACTGGCTGAATAGATGAAAACAAATATTTCTTTTTTGTTTCGTCGTAAAATAATTAATAAATATACGTAATTTGTCATTTACTACTATATGACAAAATACCTATAATAATAGCGTATACAACACTTTTATGTAATAATTTTAATTAAAACTGTGACTTATGACGTGTATTTCTGTAAATTAATCTAAAACGTATGTCTATTCATGTACGTACCTATGTATTTATTATTATTATTATTGTACAACCGGGACGCGGCGAAACCCCGACGATTGGGTTGGGCGTATTATATACGTTGCGTGCTCGGACATAAAATATGTGTTCACGACACTTGGGTATCATTAAATATGTATCTTAAGTAAAAAGGTAAATTTGAGCCTTAAAATTGTACGAAAAGAAACTTACTTAGACTAGTTAGACTTCGACCCTATTGGCGAATCCCCGTGCATGGTGCACTACCACCACACCGACGTGGAACGCTTTCTAATTTTTAACTTTGAACTGAAAATATTTTGATTTATGAAAAATTAATACGTAGGTACTGTTGATTGAAATGTGAAATGACAATAACCAAAATAGTTAATAATTTTAATTAGGAAATTCATAAAACTTTTTCACATTAACATATACTGTACAGCAGAGCGGTACCCACTTGCCGACCTTTGTTTAATTTAAGTTTGATTAATAAAAATGTATTCAAGGTGTATCAGTAATCAGTGTACAACTAAATGTTAACGCTAAAATGTACAACTTCAGCAAATAATTATGTATCTATATTATCTTAATTCAATATTGAGTAGGTATTTCAGGGGCGAACGCGGGGGGAGTTAACTCCCCCCCCCCCCGGAAATATCAGGAACAAAATATAAATTATCTGATCTGACTGACCAACAAATGTATTACTAATAAATAATTTTTCAAAACCCCCCCCCCCCGAAATGTTTTCCTGCGTTCGCCTCTGAGGTATTTAGAATGAGTATTGCAGAAGTATTCTAATAGGAAGTTTGTTTTATTTTCTCTTAGTGATTCAACTATTCAAGGAAAGTTTAGATAATAGATTGAGCTACATATTTAAAGGTGGCTTACTCAATATTAATAGTATTCAAATCATAACCTATTCATTTATTACTGATTGTAATTGGTTACACGTAACTACGTAAGATAAAAGTTAATTCACCACAGGTACAGATTTTTTACCTTAGTTTCAATTATCTCTAGGCATTGCCGAGTAATATGCAGCTATAATTAAAATAAAATTACATGTTCAAACTAAGGTTTTTTTACTAGTTACAATAAATATTATCAAATTAATTTTAAAAAATCCCCCCCCACGAATTTTTATTTTGCTTCAAAACAAATCTTTTACAAACGAAAATAATGTCTTTACAAATTATTACAAACTAGGGCTAATGAAAAAAGTTTGAAAAATTGAATTAGGGGAGCTGGAAAAATGGTCCTCCATAAAAGATGCTGATGAAGAAAATCAAATCACTTTTACTGCACCAAAATATGTTAACAGATAGGTACAAAAAAATATAAAAACACATTGTTGGTAAAATTTAACATTCATTACTCCGCTCCAGAATCTACACGATAAATTGAACTTCACCGGAATATTTGATGACAAATATTTCTTTTTTGTTTTGTCATAAAATAATTAATAAATTTACATATTATCATTTATTTTATACTTTGTGATGTTTTTATTATTTCATTTTCTTAGTCATTGCTCTAATCGATTTATATTCGTTTGGAATTCGAATAGTATCTTTGTTGTGGCTACGATTCTTAGAAATGTTCTAATGCCCATACAAGCATGCACAAGTCAAATAACACCAAGAAAAATATTTTTACTCCGGCTGTCGTGCAAAAATTTGATGCAAATAGTCCCAAAATAGAAAGAACATTTTATATTGTTTTGTTAGACTTATTTTAGTTTTGAAAAGATAATAACTGTGTTCGTTAGCCTATTTTCTAGGTTTGCTTGGAAATAGATTTACGACTTAATTTATAGTTAATATAGTATATAATGCATAGTAAATTTATATTTTTCTCAAAATAAACTTATACTTGACTTAGTTGTAAATGGCAACAAAATGAAAAATTAAGAATCCACTTCCGAGCACACCTAGAAGAGTATTACAAACAAAATTCAGTTTTCAAACTGAAGGTTTCAATTAAAACCGAGCTACTGGAAGTATGTTTAATTTTTTTCTACATATTGGTCTAAATGCATGAAAAAAATTGGGATTTTAACTAAAAAATCGGTAAACTTTGGTTTTATTGCTGTGTGGACATTAGCACTCACCACAAAGTTTAGATCAGTAAGTCTTATTTTCAGGTGGTAACCAAGACAATTGAGTTTAATAATGTTAAATATGCTCAGTATTTTGCCATTTAGATTATTGTATGATCTTAAAGATTTATATTAATTAAATCAATTGAAAATTACCATTTTAAACATGCTTGACTCAATATTTTATATAGTAAAAATATAACCAAAATAACAAGGCAGTAAATATGTAATAATCAATTAGTGACAAGAAGTTTTATTATACAAAAATATTAACTAGGGCATAAGCAATTCTTATGAACTTCCATAAAAAAAACAATGGATTCTTTTATGTTTGACAGTTCACCATTTTAATTTTCATAACGAAGTTCTACAAATCCTTGAAATTGATTAATAGTGTGCCATCCTGTACAACATAGGCTGTCAGACACCATGCGATCACTGTACATCACTCCTTTTAAATGATCCATTTCATGCTGAACTATTCGAGCCGTCCATTCTTTTGCATCTAATGTTTTTTTCTCTCCATTTTCATCAATTCCTAAGTTAAATCATTTAAAGTAAATTACACTGAAATTAAGAATAAACATGATATATTTTACCTGTTAAAAGCACACGCTTGTATCTAGGTACATCTGCTGAATAACCCTTAAAGCTAGCACAGGATTCGTTAAACGTAATTTTTTCATGATCCAAAACTTTAAGTTCGGGATTTATCCAAACCTAAAATATTACCAAGTTGTTATTTATCAAATTTGTGAGCTCAAAGTATACTTTTCTAATCCAGTTTTTAACAAACCTGATTCTCAACATGTTCCATTCCTTTTAGTATTATCTCTTCTTTGCTGAAATAATGGGACGGACGCGGAAAATGAATTACAAATATTTGAAATGGTACTCCCACTTGAGGTGCTGCCAAGCCAATTAGATTTGATTTTTTCATCAAAGATTTCAAAATGTAAATAAGCTATCAATAAAACAATAAAGATTGTTACTTATTCATAAAATGTCTGTTTAAGACAATGAAAACCCATTTTTAAAACGCTTACCGCTCACCAAACGTTCTTACATTTTGTACATCTTTGGACCCAATTTTCTCCAAAGGGACCGGGGATGCCTTATTTCGCAGTACCGGATCACCGATTTGTACCACATGACTCATGTAAGGTGGCTTTGGGTCTTTTGCGAGAAACATGCGATTGTAAGTACGTTGTATGAATCGCAAAGCCATTGTTTATTATAATACTGTAACACAGATCAAATCGATCAACTTCAAGATATTATATTTGTATACCTATATTCCGGCCCACGAGAGAAGTAACCCGTGTCCCGACCGAATCACGTCCGAATCCGCGCATCCCCCACCTAGTCGACATATCGACGTTGCACGATCAAAACCGTTCACGTTCGGCAACGTTGTATAGTCTGTATCATAACGTATATTCGCTAGTCGCTACAGTGTGTCGATACGTCTGTGTCACTATATTCCGCGCCACTTGTACGTCTATACGTCTATACACTTGTATTTACTTCATTATTGTCGTTTTTTTTTTTTGTCAATTTTTTTTTTAAATGAATATTTCACAAGAGGAATGTCAATCAAAACATATCCCTGGTACATGTGCTGAAACAAGCATCGATGTTGCAGAAATTCCTTCACGTATTAAAAAAAATAAAAAAGGACAGGTAAGAATTTTAAATTTTTTTTTTATTTATTGAACTTATAGTTTTATTAAATTATTCTTAGTATTTTAGCCGTAAAAATATTTTTTATATATTATATACAGGATGTAAGAGAAAGAACTGACTAATGCAATAGCATTTGTTATAATCAATATTTTGAATTTATAGTTGCTTGCGATACATGTATAATATGAAAAATTATTTTGATTTTTTAATACTGAATATAAAAAATTTTAAATTTAACTCAATTTTTTTTGATAAGTTCAAAATAATCAATTTGTAAATCTGAATATAAGAACAATTTTGATGGTAAAAATATTTATCTAAGTCGTATAGTTTATTTTTTAGAATTTTTTAAAATATCAATATTTTTTTGATTAAATTCATTTGGAACGCAAAAACTTTTTTTTAAATAAATTTTTAGGACATTTGCTGACATGAGTATATTTCTTAAATTATTTACTACTCATATAGTGTTAAAAAATGTTGTCCTACGTTAAGGTAGCATTATTTTTTATTTTTTTTTTTGTCAGATCTATCTGTTACACCTTGTATATGTGTTACTTTATTCGTAAATTCTAAATTATGAACGAATCAAAATCATTTTTATATTTTAACGTCGTTGTATCGTATATTTAAATAATTAAATAATTATGGTTTCAGTTTGTTGGAAAAGGGCAAAAACAGAATATTGTTAATTTATATAAATCAAAAAAACATCAACAGCCAGACATAAAGTATAAAGAAATAATAGCATCTATTTCAAAAGAAATAGGGATTGGAAAGCGTACAGTGATAACCACAATAAGTGAGTATAAAAATACAGGACATCTGAAGTCGCCATGTAAAACCAAAATACGCCCAAAAATCAATGATAAAATTGACGATTTTGACAAAAACGCAATTCGTCAAAAAATCCATGGTTTTTGGTTTAGAGGTGAAATCCCAACTTTAAAGAAAATTGTCACTGCTATTGATGAGGATCCAGATATTCCGAGTTTACCTAGAACCTCTTTACAGCGAATATTGAAAGAATTGAATTTTGAATATACAAAAAGGAATCGGAATAGTGCGCTTACGGAAAGAGGAGATCTTGTTGTTTGGCGACAGAAATATATTGAGGACATAAGACGATATCGGAGTGAAGGTCGTACAATATATTTCCTTGATGAAACGTGGGTAAACGCAGGGGAATGTAGCAGTAAGGTATGGATTGACACTACGGTAAAATCGCATAGGGATGCATTCCTGAAAGGACTGTCGACGGGCCCCAAAAATCCATCAGGTAAAGGCAAACGTCTAATAGTTGTTCATATCGGTTCAGCAGATGGTTTCGTCGAGGGGGGTCTATTGTGTTTTGAGTCGAAAAAAAACACAGCAGACTACCACGACGAAATGAACGGCGACACGTTTTATGAATGGTTTTGTGGAGTTCTGCCCCGATTAAAGGAAAATTCAATAATAGTCATGGACAATGCATCGTACCATTCTGTCAAAAAAGACCCGGTTCCCACAACGGCTTGGAAAAAAGACGACATAATAAATTGGTTGAAGTCTAAAGATGTTGTTCTTGATAAACCTATGGTGAAATTTCGATTGCTTGATAAGGTAAACGAAATTAAACCTCTTCATAGTAAATATGTAATAGACGAAGAAGCTTTGAAAACCAATAGACATGTATTACGTTTGCCACCTTACCATTGCGAACTTAATCCAATAGAACTCGCGTGGTCTGTAGTGAAGAACCATGTCAAACAAAATAATACAACATTCAAACTTAATGATGTTAAACAATTGCTGATCGAAGGTGTCCAGAAAGTGACTTCTGACATGTGGGCCAATTTCGTTAGTCATACTATTAAAGAAGAAGACAAATTGTATGAAATCGACTTCATTACTGAAAATATGTTGGATAATGAAGAATCACATATAATGACAATAACTGGTGACACTTCTTCTGATTTTTCTGACGAATAATTCTTGTAAAATATATTATTAATAAGATTGACTTAAATTTTTTTTGTATTTATGTACTAAATATTATATGTATATATTTGTTTTTTATATACGATTGTAAAATATATTATTAATAAGATTGACTTAAATTTTTTTTGTATTTATGTACTAAATATTATATGTATATATTTGTTTTTTATACGATTGTAAAATATATTATTAATAAGATTGACTTAAATTTTTTTTGTATTTATGTACTAAATATTATATGTATATATTTGTTTTTTATACGATTGTAAAATATATTATTAATACTAACATACCTAAATCACTTTTGAATACCTAAATGTAAAATATCACGTTATATTATACATATTATGTACTTATATACTTTTAATTTTACATGTTTTTATACTATTACGTAGAATTTTGTAAACGATTGATTATATAAAAATAAAAACAATTTTAATTTACATTTGTTTCGCACTATACGATAATATAAAGAATGACAATATATTATAATCACTCTGTATACTGCTTGTTTCGCGCTGTATGCACGCCACAGCCCGACACTGAATGACACGAAGTGGGGGTAAGAGGCCTCGGAACGGTCGCTGCCGCCAGTCTGCATGCGCGTAGCGGGTTACTTCTCTCGTGGGCCGGAGTATACGTTTTTTAGTCGATGAGAAATATATTTGCTTAACCTTTACACCAAAATAAATCAACGACTGTGCACTGTTGGTCCAAAAGTTTTTACGTCCGACACTCCGACGTCGAAAAGAGCCGAACAATCCTAAGTATGGGGCATGGTCGCATGGGCGAATCTGCAATAGGTTACAATACACAATACACAGTAGTACAGTACACACTTTTTAGTTCCAGTTTACACCTCGTGTTGATATTAGATAACAAATTTATATGAAATTGGTTAGTTATCAATGTTTACCATTGTCGTTATCTTCGTGAGATATAACTATTACCTTATACCACAGAACAATAATCATAAACCTAATAACTTAAGTTACTAAACTTACTTGTCCATCCATATACTATAAAAATAATAGTCTGTAATAGTCATAGACCTATAGGTCTATGGTAATAGTCTATACTCTATAATAGTCTGTTGAATAACCAGTTATTCTGCAATAAGGCGAGCCACTATTATTATTCCGATATCATTGATGATAATGAATGAAAAAATATAGTAAAATTAATTTCTTTTAAAACAGAAATAAAAAAATTAGTAATTATAAAATCACACAATTATGTCTTAAATTGAGTACTTGTAAGACCGGAAATCTTGTATATATTTATTTTAAACAACATGTAGTTTTTAAAATTTAAAGTCTATGGACCCAAATTGAATGTTGATATTAAACTTAATTTATATACTGTGTTTATACAACTTCGTTTACCACAGCATACTGCTTACGTTTAGTGTATTATTATTGAAAATAATCCAAAACTGAACAGTACTGATACTTCAATCATTTTTCATAGGAGAATATCCAAATGTTTAAAATACTATGTTAACTATCTAAATTATCACCCTTGAATATAAAAATGAATTCAAAATTAAAATAAGTTGTGATACTATCAATAAGGATGTTCATTTTTCTGTAAATTAATTGTTCAAAAAAATTTGATAAATTATAGTTATATCTTGACATTTTACAAAACAAAATTCTAGTGTTAAAAAAAATAATTATATAGTAACCATATTATTATACATATAAAATTATAGTATGTATGTTGAAAACAAGATATCAACTTATTGAAATGATGATTATACATTTATAATCATTACAGAATCGCTCAGTCACAACAGATTTCAAACTCCCTCAAAATGGTAACTAATAGTTTAGATTAAATGCTTGTATTTTCACAAAAATATAACAATTTTCAAATAATTATGAGACAATAAGACAGCTTTTCTTTTTTAATTATTAAAATAAAAATATTTCATATCTAGCAGAATACACCGAAAGAACCTAATTTCAGGTTAACATTGTGGATGACTTTATGGGTCTAAGAAGCATAAACATTAAGTTTATAATTCTTATTCCAAAAGTCTAAAAAAAAAAGGAAATACAATACAACTAATTAGTCTGATATTTTCATTAAATTTTTTTTTTTTATTATTAATTTGTATTATAAACTAAATTATACAAGTATTTTCTCCCAACAAAATAATTTACATGTTGCCCTAATAGAAAAAATATTTTTTACTTATCATTTACAAAAAAAATCTATATATATATACCTTGACTTATAATATATATATATATATATGTTTAATAATTATTATCATATTATAAGAATTAAGTGCGAGATCCATTTGAATGAACAAGCTACAGCGTAAAGTGAACTGTTTCTTTAACCTTGCTCAAACAACTCGCTTTAAAATAACTTAAACATTAGTACTTTGGAAGTGGCGTAACCAAAATTTTTATTCTTATAAAATTTGGGGACCTTTGAAATATATATATATAAAATGTCATCAAATTCAGTCGTACAAATCAGAATGGCAAGCTCTAATATTAAGTAGTGTTAAGCCACTAAAAGAAATTTTAACTGAGTTTAGAAAAAAAAATATTTGTTCACATAAATAAACCATTTACAATTTTAAATTTTTATAGTTTAACTGAAAATATGTCACAAAATCGTATTTGTACATACATATATTTTTAATTTAATTAGAATAAGGAAATATCTTAAGCCAGTTTTAATATGATTTTGAGCCAATATCCAACATTTTTAGTTACGCAATATAAAAATGAATAAAACAAACAAAACAATCTTAGCTTAATGATTACTTAAATTAATTATTACTCTTTTACTATTATCATGAAATTCATATATTTTAAATTAATTTAATAATATCGAGTTTACAAAAATGTATAATACATAAAAAAACATTGTTAGTCAGTCGATTGTTGACTTAAGGCTGAATAATTATTTTGTCTATTAAGTGCGTCTAAAATTTTGTTGTAAATTCAAAACCATCGCTTGGAGTTGTTGTTGAGTTAAGACAAATCTGAAATAACAAAAATAATTCAATTATTCTACAAATATAAATCTTAACAAATAATTTATCATAAAAATACATATCATTTCAAAAAACTTAAACTATGTTGCATAAGCATTTGAAATTTAGTACTACTTAGACAGTAAAGTAATTGGTTCACTATATTAAGACATGTTAAAAAAACTGTCATACATTTTCGGAATTATTGAATACTAATAAGTGAACCTATAAATAAGAAAATTGAGACTAGAACTGAAATAATAATTTTTGATACCGGTTAAAAAGAACAGTAAAGTTAATTTTTCTGTCTGCTGTAGAAAGTGGTCAAGAAAGTAACTATTCTAAAACATATCTATACGTCTTATCTAATATATCAAATACTAGCTAGTTGGTGAGTTACTCTGTGCTGTTCTATGAAACAATTTGCGAATCTAGATACAAAGAACAGTTACTTATGGATCACTGTAATATCAATAGAGGCAGGACAAAAATAGTATGTGTGGCTTGTGCGGTAAAATAATTTCAGTCTTGGATGAAACAAGTTAACCAATACTGAAGTAGCCAATTTCCCACCTTGCCACACAAAATACTATTATGTCCGGCAAAATAGAAAATTAGGTTGGTTTGATAAATTCTATTTTTTTTAATAGTTAAGAATGTTTATTCTATACTCTGTTTTACAAGAGAAGGAACTTCTGAAAGGATTTTTTTTATCCATTGCTGAGCATTTCCCCAATTATAGCCTGTTAGGTAACGATCATCAAGTGTTTGGCTGGTGGTCGGCAACAAATTGCTTTCCAGTTGGTAAGAGATGAGAGAAATTTAGTCTCTGTGCTATTTTGACATCACTCGGATGAGCGAAACAAGTCCCTTCTCTTGTAAACGGGGTATAAGAAGTTATACTGTTCAGTATTTCCTGTTACCATATATTCTAGGGAAGGGGAGCATTTTTATCTCACTAGCAAGTTGCCTAATTCCGCTCAACCACTCATCCACAACAACAATAAAAAAACATAAAACTGTATAATATTAATATAATGGATAATTATTAACAAAAAACATTAATTATGAAAATATATGTTCTAATTAAGTAGTATGTAATCAATTTTAATTTGTCTAACTTTAAAGAATATTTTAATAAAAATATTTATTATGTAAACTTAGAAAAACATATAAGCAAATATTATCAATAATATATAACTTACAGCTTGGATCCTCAGCTGCTTCAAAACGTCTGTGCAACTGATCATTGGAAAACTTAACAAAAGCTTCATACTGTTCAGATAATTTCATGTTTAAAATCTTATCATATTCTTCACGTAATTGACTTTCACGTTCATTTAACATACGTTCACAGATCATTCCTACCTAAAAAAAAAGTTTTATTATGTGGGGCCAATAAGTGTTTACATTTTTAAAAAACAAAAACCAGTATTTAATTTAAAAATCATAAACTAAACATTATTAGCTTGAAGTATATACAATAAAAATACTTTGCGAGATAAAAAGTATATTTTTAAGACATTTTACAAACTACAATTACTTTAGACTTTAATTTTAGAGAATGCAATATTATTGCAATATGTTGTTTGCATTACATATAAACTTTAAATTGCATAAAGAAATTCTGAATTTATTAAATTGAGTTTTGTATTTCTTGCTTACTCTTTTTTTAAAAACTATATTGGGTCAACAATAATACCACTGTCTTATGCCTCTTCTTTACTCACATTAGATATTTTTGTATCATTCTCTAAGTAACCTATCCATCTCTACTTCTAAATAAAACTAATTAATTACTCAAACACATTAGGAAATTTTAAAGCAAAAGTATAAAGCTGTTTGATAGAGTTATATAAAGTTTCAACTATTGTAAATTGTAGGTATACCAAGTAAATACGGTTTCTTTTTTTATTTAGTAATTTAGTAATTATTAAATGTAATACTTGACGAAAAGTGAAGAGCGGTTTGTCTTTGGCTGATGATGGAAATGTATTCTCAGATGAACTATCTGAAGAACTGTCATCCAAATTACGATTCTCTGATAATTCCATGTTAAGCTGACGCTTGCGACGCATCCTTTGAACTTCTTCAGTTAAACTAGCTGACAACATTTCTAAAAAAAAATAATATTAATAAATAGATTAGGTATTACTGTATGGATCTATAATTTAGGTTTATAAGTTTTAATATTATTAAAATATGAAACATTAAAGGTTTTTTTAGTATTTTCATTTGGTTTTTAAAATAGGTTAGGTAAATTATTTTCAGCTTTTGGAAATCGGTATTCATCAACTGCATGTTATACCTAAACATCTAACCCACAATGGTTTAGATTAGGTACCTACCTAAATGTTGGAGACATGGAATACTTAAAATCATAAAAACAAACATTAAATAAATAATATAATATGTAAATGTAGCATCATATATTATATTATATTTAAACGTTAGACATTGAGTGAGGTAATTTGCAAGAATATTAGCAATTTATTGAATTTGAATTACACAAACTATAAAATGTATAAATATAGGTACATGTTAAAGAATTGTATAATTAAGTAGGTATCAGTTTACATTTTAAGCTTATACAGTTTTTTAAATGTCTCCTAATATCCTAGTATTCTGTTATTTATTTCAACAGTCTATTGAACCATGAAATTTGTAACTATTAATGAGTTAGTAAACTATTTATAATTTTGTAGGTACATAATCTAACCTATACTACATAATATGTGTGTTGCAATAAATGTTATAGCGGATATTATATTATTTTGATAGCAATCTGTCAAAACTCTAAGAAATTTTTAAAAATGAAAAATAACTTTAATGGTGCCTTTATGCACAACGGAAAGAAAATGTTAACATTTAATTTATAGGCATTTTAAACTTAATTAGGTACCTGCTCTGAAAGTTTAAATTTCAACTCTGCTAAAATCATTTTGAAGCATAGATAATTGAGGATCTATTTTCCTAATACTGTAAATAATAATAATAGGTATTGTTACTATCATTAGTTTGTAAATTAGTAACTTAATTTCATACAGAGAGGTAGTTTGAGGTATTATATTTACCAAAAAAAAAAAAACAAGTCTAAAATCATTTTCTACCATAATATAAACATACTATTCGACAAAAATATTATTGGCTTTATTTTTTCCGTTTAATAGTTATCTTATCATATTATTTCTTAGTATGAGTACACTCTACATTCAATCACTGTAAATAGTAGGTTATAACTTCTATTCTTAAGATAAGCCATGAATTAAAATTTACAATCAATAATTTTACGACAACTTTGCTGATAAAACATGTTATTCCAATATTAGAAAAATAGGTAGGATGATAGGATTATATTATTTGAACCATTTTATTTTAATTACATTATCCAATATCTACTTTAGTAGGTATCGATAAAGGATTCTTGGTTTGGTATTACATTTCAAAAACTCAAGCATTAAATCTATATCTACTGCAAAGCTCAAAATGTTATTTGTTATTTTTTTTCATTTTAATAATAATACATGTATTTACAAGTTATACAATGGGTAAATTTGATGATATTGAGTGACAGGAAGGGGGAAATTGCCCATTGGTGGCACCTCGAAATATTTGTCTTTTAAATGTTGTTTAAACAACTCTTTACACAAACTTTAATGTTACAGTCTAATTTTATTTATGTACTTAAATATACCTAAATGGTTACTGTATGAACTTCAAAATAATTACAATATATTTTATATATATTATTTTATTACTGACCACTAAATCATTACATTATTACCATTTTATCTAGAATTTTATCAATGCATTTTGATTTTGGTAACGAATCTCAAACAGTTTTTTTGATTAAAATAATTAGGTTCATTTAAAGTTTTACAGAAATGGAAAAAAAATTTTAAATCATAAGTTATATAATTTTACATCTGAGGTGTAACCCAACCTAAATTTGTATACCTAAACTCTGTTCGGCAACAGAACACGCAAGTCAAATGGTTCTTCTGCGCATCTCCACATGACACCCTGCCATAGAGGAACCAGTTTTGATTGCAGGGTGACATGGATGGAGGGGATGTGCAGAATCAGAGACTTCTCTCGCTGAACACAGTATATATAGCGTCTTAATATATTTTAACTATATAATAATAAGTACCTACATTAATTTAATTTGAATATTATATAAATATAAGTAATGGAGTTTTTTAAAGTTCATTATCAAGTCCCTCTAGACATAAAATTGATCCAAATATTAAACAGTTCAAAACATACCCTATTATTATAAAATTGTAACTTCATCTGCTTTACCATAGAACATCAATTTTTTTAATTTCTTACTTATTTTAATAAAAAAATCTTCTAAAAACACTGGTTCAATGCTATGAAATAGCTTTTAAAGAAAATTGCAAAATCAATTTTATTCATTTTCAATAGTTAATATGTTAATAGTTACCTACCTAGTATTCCTAGTTCATTTATACTGTTAACTTTAAGAAATATAATTTCATGTTTATTCACGACAAAAAAACAATGAAGTAGAATAAAAAAAACCACATTATCTAGTGGTCAAGTATAAAAAAAGTGCCTACCTAGGTAATTTGTTATAAAATGTAACAAAATAAGAACCCCTAGTATGGAAAACAAAAAAATTTACTTATTTAATAAAAATCTTAATAGTCGTATGGGCAACTAATTAATTATTATATCCTAATTTAAATAGAATGCGATCAAGTGGCAATTAAAATAACAATGACATAAGCAATTTAGTTATTTTAAAATTGATCGTAATAAGCAGCTCATTACACAACTGTTAATTATGCAGATTACCTATTGTATTAGGTATTTCAATAGGTACCAATGTACCATCATATTTATAATATTATCCAGACAAAACGACTATCTAGATTTGCCACAAAACAATTATTGAATCATCTAATAATTTAAACACGCAAATAGGTTTAATCGACACCGTTGAAACACGATACTAGCCCATTCGCCAAATTATTGGCAAGTCTGATCGTTTTTCGTGTAGGTATCGACTTTGTATTTATAACCAATAAAATTAAAATACGGAATAGAGAGACACGGACAGTCTGACGACAACTGCCAACCAATATCCATCGCTTTTATTTATAGCGAACGACACCATCGCGACAACAGTGATATTAATAACAATCATCACGGATTCAAACGGCGTTTACGAGACAAAAAAAATTCGATCTCCTTACCTGCCGTGATTTTTGGTATGACATCGCCTCCGAAATGGGGCGAGACATATTCGGACCTGGAGCTGTTTGGAGGAGAACTCGAAGGTGATATGCTCATAGGCGTGCACCTTTGTCTCTTGGTCGGTCTGCACATAGGGGGTTCGAAATCCAGCGACCGTTTTAACGTGGCGCAAGCCATGGCGTTGTTCGACGTGCGTGCGACACCAACGACGTTTGCGAACACAGAGAAACCGATTCGTTGGGAAGGCGAAACGACCTGTAAACGCGATGGGTTGGTAAAAAAAACCCGAAACGACGAGATGAGTTTTCGTGCACTGAACAAAATGGCTTCTTTCTCGGATCGCACACGGTTAACGGAACGACACGGGTCTCGTACGTACACACACACACTCACGCACGCACGGACTGAATAACGTACGGAGTACGGACGGAAGGGAGCGGGAGCGACTCGAGCGAGCACGAAGCAGAAATGACGGTGGACGGAGCTGTACGTCGGACGATCAGCGTGAAAACTTATTTAAATAACTGCTCGTTCAATCCGGTGTTACCAACTGGAACCCTCGCCCTCGATACACGTAGACCATGATTGATTGTCGAACACTGTGCGGCCGTGACCAACTTACTGATGGTCGTCTCTCGTGGAAGAACAATAAAAACCGCCGCGGCGGACGACGCGTTTATACTCCAGGAATATTGTCGTGACGAGGATGCACAGAATATTATTGCACATACTATCATATTTTTATCACACACCGCGGTAAATGATAACCTCGGTTATCAAGCTCGGTCGAGGAGCGCCGCGATCAAAGATAATAATATTATACACAATATTATTTGTATATATACGCATTCTTTTGAGACCGACCTGGAGGACTCGGCGGGGACATCGGACGTCAACCATTGGCCATCGCGGCGATACGTCGTATCACCACAGAATATAATAGTTTATCGTGCGTACGTTTACACCTGGGTTGGTATTTTTTTTTTTTATCGTCGGAAAGTTTACGTGACGTGTTACAATCATTAAAACATAATATATTACAATAACTATCGTAGTGTACCGTTTTCCGTTCGGTTATCGCTGTCGTCGTAGGCTAATATTTGATTATTCAAAGTATGTAAATTAACCCGTAACCGTACCATGCTCCCGGAGTAAATGTTCGATTTATGTACGACCAGAAACGACAATAATGGCCGGCCAAAAGTTTCAGTACGACGAAAGCGGAGCGACATTTTTCTATTTTCTATTGTCGTTTCTGGCTCTTCTGCTGGTCCCCGGCACGTATTACTGGTGGCCGAGAAAACAGAAAGAAGGTAATGATGATATCGTCGATTGGTGTCTCTTCACGATCGACGTGTGTCGTTTATTTTTTGTTAACTGTTTGAATTTTAGATCCAAAAGCGTTGGCATCCGAATGTTATTGCCCAGGATGTCGAAAAAAAAAACTCGTCCTTCAGTCCACTAAGCCATGGGAACTGATGAAAAGGACATGCATGTGAGTTCTTTTTATCTTGAAATTAGTCTTAGCTTATAGTATGCAGAATATTCCTTTAAAGAGTGAGGAGAAGATACTCATTTTGTAATTTTGAATCCTCAACAAATTCTTGGTTTTTAATGTTGTGGATAGCTTAGACAAATTATATGTTCCTAATCTGTGACCCAATCCTACAATGACCAACATTCCTGTTCTAAGTATCATACAATTAAGGTTAAAACAACTTTAAGGGTACAATAATAAATATAATTTAACTAATTCAGAATTATGATTTTTAATCTGTACATATTTTAAACTAAAAACCCTTTTGAAAAAAATTCTACTTAGTTATCAATACAATAATCTAGATATTTATATATTAAAAGTCATAGATTTACAGTCTATTAAATATTTAATAATATATTTATTTTAGAAAAGTCATCATTATTGCTGGCTGGGTGTTGTTAGTTTTTCTTGCCTACAAAGTTTCTCAGTTTGATTATGAGAGTGCAAGTTTTGATCCATATGACATTCTCAATGTTCCAATTGTAAGTATTCATTATTTATGACATATTTTATTTTTATTTATATTTTTATTTTTTTAAGGGAACTAGTGAAAAGGTAATTAAAAAAGCTTACAGAAGATTATCATTAATTTACCATCCAGATAAAGAAACTGGTGATGAAAAAAAATTCATGAAGCTTACAAAAGGTAACTCTTAAAATCTTAATCATTTAAATATTTCAAAATAAGAATATTAAGTATGGGTACCCCCTCTCCTACCATGACTGATCAAATAGTTTTGAAATGAGTTAAGTTTTTTACTTTTTTTGAATAAAACCATACATTTTTAATTTCATATTTGAAATCAGAATATTATTTGTAGTATTTCAATCATAAAAATCAAATTTCGGACAAGTAGTTCATTAGCTTTAACTTATGACCATTATTTCACTAAATTATAAAAAAATAATATATTTGAAAAACTTTTAACTTATAACTTTTTAAAATAATAAGTGTAGACACTTAAATAGATTACCTGGTGTATTAAATAATTACGTCGAACCAGAAATATTTTTGTTAATTAATTACATATTTTAATTGTCCTGACCCCATTAACCAGTAAGTCATACAATTTTTTTCTTTGAGGGAATACGTGCGTATTGGTACCCGCTTGTTAAGTCCATTTGCGAAGTAAGTAAATTAACTAGGAATCTAATAAGTGACAACTACTGTATGCTTTCTTGTTCTATGTATAATGTTAATATCTTCCCAGTCGACACTAGTTTATTATTAATAAATTATTATGAATAATTTAATAATTTGCTTAACTTTAAATTTAATTAGCTTATCAAGCCTTAACTGATGATGAATCCAGGAAAAATTGGGAAAAATATGGAAATCCAGATGGACCTGGTGCAATGAGTTTTGGAATAGCATTACCATCGTGGATTGTAGAAAAAGAAAATTCAGTTTGGGTAAAAAAAATTATCATATTACCATTAACAATAATTAGCTTCTTTTATAACTGATTTTTTTATTCTCGAGAGAGCAGATTATTGATAATATATTTGTTGATATTAATAATTCTGAATTGATGTAAGATTTTATAAATTATGAAAAACATAAATCATTTTTATTTTTATAGGTCTTAGGTCTATATGCTTTAGTTTTTATGATTGCACTTCCTACTACAGTTGGTATGTGGTGGTATAAATCCATCAGATATTCTGGAGATAAGGTATGAAAACTCTTCTAAGTAGTATATAAAAAAAATTTTTAGTTTTTTCTTAATTATTTTTTTATTTGTATAGGTTTTATTAGAAACATCTCGGATGTACTACTATTTTTTGCATAAATCAAATTCAATACCTTTGAAACGAGTTATAATGATTTTAAGTGCTTCTTTAGAATTTGAAAAAAAATACAATAGTGAAATTGTGGAACGATCTTCAGATGAACTTGAAATGCCTCAAGTAAGAAAAAACAATTATAATTACATATATATATATAATTTTCTTTATATTTAATTATAATAATTATAGGATTAAAACGAGAATGGACTGTCTAAATATTTTAATTGTCCTATATAATTTTAAGACTTGTTTGTTATTACCCCGCCATAAAACTTTCACACTTTATAAAATTTATTACCCGGTCACTGGATGACACTGTTGTACCTATTATGGAATTTTTTCATGTACCATTACAAAACTTAAAAATAAGTAAATAATAATATATTGTTTACAATCAAACAGTGTATGCTCAGCTTTTTTGAAAGGAGTGGGGGGGGGGGGTGATATGAATTTTTGACTATTCTCAGACTGCGGTAAATATACCCTCTCCAGGAGCACTCTTTTGTTAACAATTAATAGTAGTATATTTCATAATTAGATGTAAATTAATACAAAAACATAAGACAATTTCCTAAAGATCCTTAAATGTTGCATATTTTATTTGTTTTAACCATATGTTTTTGTTGTAAAAATGTGATACTAGTATTAATATATACTGCATCAAATAATAACTTAATAATCTCACTATTACAATATTAGAAAAGATTACTCACGTACAGTCACATAGTATCGACGGCGATAAATTTAATACAGTTTGGTAACGGGGTAAAAACAAACAAGTTCCTTCATTAATAATACAATTTTTTTATTAACTTAATCTACATTCTGATATATTATAATTACTTACAAATATTAATTAAACCAATGCAGTATTAATTTGTTTTATTTTTGTATTGAAAAGCTTTGAAATAACTTTAATATTTATTTATTATTAAATATACATTTTATTCTTTAGCTTATTAAACAACTTTATAATTTTGGAGAAAAAGCACAAAAAGAACCACCACTGTCCTATAATTATTCAATAAAAGCTAGAGCATTGATTCACGCACATCTGTCTCGCCTGGTACTTAAGGCAGATACATTAGATTTAGATCGTATGTACATAGTAAAGAAATGTCCATATTTAATACAAGAAATGGTTGGTGTTGTTTCTCAATTAATTTTACTAGCATATGCTCAAAGAGGTTTGTATGATTAATAATAATACCTATGTGTGTACCTATGTTTAAACTAAATTTTTTCTTTTACTTTTTAGTACCTCGTTTACTTAATATTGAAACCATAGAAAATTGTATGAAACTTTGTCCCATGGTGATCCAAGCATTATGGGAGTTTAAAAGTCCATTTATGCAATTACCATATATTACAGAAGATCACATAAAACATTTTGACAATAAAAAGGTTAGTTGTTTTATTTTAGATGATTTAAACAACCAAATTTCTTGATTATGTCATTTCATTGTAGAAACGTGTTAGAAGTATTCAGCATCTTGCTCAATTAAAAAATGAAGACAGGCGAAGCACATTAAAATTTTTATCCGATAGTCAGTATGAAGATTTAGTTAAAGTTTTGGGTAGAATGCCTTATATAGATTTTAAAGTTCGCTGTGAAGGTATGTACTAGTATATTATAATCATTTGGTTTGTTCATCAAAATGTAATATTTATGTTATAATATTTTATTCAGTCATTGACGATGAAGCTACCACAGTTTATACAGCTGGAGCTATAGTAACTGTGACTGTGCAGTTGAAAAGACGAGATATGAGTGTATTGTTCGGTGACGAATCGTACGCAGACAAGCATCACATTGAGCTAGAAAAAAATGCTGCTAAAGAAACAGAAAAACCAGATAAGCCAGAGAAACCTTTGTCTAATGAAGATGTAATAGAAAATAATGAAGATATAGAAAATAAAGATGACGAAAAAGAAAAAAAAGTAACCAAAGGTATTTGGCAGCAAAAACGCCAAGCAGGAAAAGGTAAAAAAAGTGGAAATGTCAAAAAACCAAAAGCTTCTTTGTCAGCATCCGCTAAGAAAAAAATAAAAAAGAAAGAAAAATTAGAAAAAGCAAAAGTATGTATAATTTGATTTAATTGGTCATAAATTATTAATACAAATAATAGTACTACGTGATAATATGCTAGGAACTGGATAATTTTTATTTACCAATCCCTTGTCCTTTTACTTTCTAAATCTTCTATTATCAAATAATGCTTTTATTAATTATTACTTCACATTTATACATTATCTTCAAATACGTCAGTAATCAAATTAGATGATAATGCTAATTTTAACATTTAAAAGTACTAAAATATTATTATTTATCTCATAAAAAAACATAAGGGTCATTACGCATACAATATAATCACCACTTTATACAATATACTTATAATATTACATATTTAATAATTTAATTACTTAGTTAGGAGATCCAGAAACTAAAGAAACTGAAGATGATAAAAATGAAGGTGATAAAAATGAAGGTGATAAAACTGAAGATAAAGAGCTATTAAAAGATAGCAATGCGTCTTCAGATGAAGACTCTGATTCGGATAATGAAAGTTCTAGCGATGCTTCTGGTGATGAATCAGAGAAGACAGATGCTGAAGAAACAGCAGATGATAAGAAAAAGGTAATTGTTGTGCAAAAATATTATTTCTGGGTTGTTTGTAGCAGTAGAAATGTTGTGTAGATTATACATTTAGAATTGTAAAACTCATTGATTTAGCAGGCTGAATTGAACAATGAACATATTAGTGAATTATTTTTTATGAAAATGTGATAAATAAATATTTACAATAAAAGAAGACTTATTAATATTGTAACTTAATGTTTATAACATTAACTATTCATTCTATAATGTGTTTGCTATGAATAAATGTACTTAGTAATTAGAATATTTAATCACAATTATAAAACTATCACAAATGATTTATAATATAATCGGTTTAATATTTGCTTAAAAAACCACACAAGTGAAAATGTTGATATTTAAATAAATAACATATATTTACTATACGTTTTAATTGTCCTCTCACTCCCATTGTTGTATACAAATATACAATGGAGGTTGCATTAGTTATTTTTTAAGAACATTAAATATATTGTTTATGTGTCTATATTTTTATTTTATGTTATTTTAAAAGCAACAATGAATAAACATTAATTAGCTTAATTTAACGGACCAAAGTCCTTCACAAAGTATAACCAAAAGGAAAAAGAATGACATACAATTGACATTTTAATCATTTTTTTTATATTAAATAATAATATAATAATAAGTTATTTATTTTGTAATAGGTTTCAGCCAATAATGATGACGATGATGATGACGATTGGGACAAATTTCAATCTGGAGCTAACAAAAAAGACAGAGTACTTGAGGGCAGAACTAAACAGTCACATTTGGTTCACTCCCCATATTTTCCTGAGGTATAAAAAATTATGGACTAATTGAATATAGTATTTATATATTTTTAAATAACTAAATCTATGCAACATTTAAATATCTTTACAGGAAAAACATGAATATTGGTGGGTTTATTTGAGTGATCGGAAAAGTCGTACATTATTAACTGTTCCATATCATGTCACTGAACTTGTTGATGAAGAAGAAATTCAATTAAAATTTACAGCTCCTAGGTGGCCTGGAGTTTATGTATTTGCCGTTTGTCTGAGGTCAGATTCATACTTTGGTTTTGATCAAATGCATGACATCAAAGTAAGTGCTAACTTAAAAAAAAACCTTTAACAAATGATAAAATTATACAGTATAATTATATTTTTAATATCATTAGTATCTACATTCTACATATTATATTATATTGCTTATAAATTATAATGAAATATTTAAGTTATTATAAAACTAGCTAGCTCCTTCAGTACTTTGAAAAACTTCCAAGTTAAGATTCTCGTAAATACGAGTTTTTTATTGCTTTATTTGAAAAATAATGTAAACAATTTTAATATTTCTGATATAAAAACCATATAGGATAGTAATTGAAAATCTATAATTATTGTGTACACCAACATTTTTAAATCCTCAAATAATTTTGATACCAAAAAAAATGTTAGTAGAATAAATAAAACATCTATTTTTAAAGTATCATATTGTATCCTGGCAAGTACTTTTGAATTCTTTGATCAGCAATAGTAGTACCTAAATCTGTTATTTTGCTGAAAGTACATGATTTTCCCAATTAAAAAAATACACCAATATACAGTAAAAAAGATGTGTATAATAATTCCATACATGATTTTCCTACTTAATTATTTTTAGTTGGATGTAAAAGAAGCACCAGAACCTTTAACAGAACATCCTCAGTGGGATATTTCTGATGAAGAAGATGACACTAAAGAAGAAGATAAGCAAAGTGATATTTCAGAATTTACTACCGATGAAGATGTTGAAGATTAAATAATATAAACATATAAAAGCTTTGGGTGACCTGACAAACAAAGAAGTTCAAAACAATAAGTAGAGTTTAAAGTAAGTAAAATAATATCAATTATGATAATATTATGTTAAGGCTTTACATTTAAAGCAATTTGAAGTATATATCCATCAACAAATTAGTGTAATTAAGCAATGTTTTCATTATTTATATTGTTTTACTTTTCATAATATTATATTCAATGTTAAATTTAATTTAAAAATGAAATGCTTTTTTTATTTGACTGATAAAATATATTTTGTTTAAATCGATGATAAATATAATACATTTATATATTTAGTCCTTTGCCTTATTATTTTACCTGCTTTTCACTTGCGTTATAATATAATGAATAATTTTCATACATTTTAATATTTCATTATTTGCCAAAAAATATTTAAACTAGCATAATATGGGACTATACATTTGTAACTATGCGAGTTATCTATACTATTTTTTGCTCAACAGTCCTATTTCCTAGGACTTCTAATCAAATACTCATAATTTATAAAATATGCTACTATACAAGCATACAACTAATTACATAGTTTTAAAAGGCTCAAAAACAATTAATGATTGATCACTATACAATGATTAACTTTAGACTGTAAACTTTACAGAACATCCCCATTTATATGCTTTCATTGTAACCAGTGGTGTGTGGTTGGAGTAACAGTTCGATGTTATCAGATCATAGGTACTTTTAAATTATTTAATATATTGGCTATGATGTATTACTGACACATCAGATACTTTAAAAAGTGCAAATACTACTGGCAAATGTCAACTTACAATAATAATATATATATATATCTTACACATACAAAATGTTTATGAAAATTATATCTTTTTATTTTTCTTTACATGAATGATTATGTCATTAGTACATCACCAATTGTGTGTTTACTCATAATTTTTTTGTTATTCCTATTTAAATACATTTTTAATTTTTAACTTAAAATATGTGTTGCTTTATAAACTATGATTTTTCAATAAGGAATGATTATTAAATACCCATATAAGTAAGTACTGAAATGAGCAACAGAATTAATACAATTTGATCTGCCTAAAGATACATCAAACATTTTTTTTAATAGTTAGGGGCAACTAGACAATCATTAAGTTCCCCGTTATGACATTACTTTATTGTTGATAATGTACATTGAGCCTAGTTAAGCAAAATAGTATGTATAATTATTAACAGTTGTTTATTGTCCGGATCACTGTTAAAAGCATTTAATATAAGTGTACAATTTTCCTTCTTAATACAAATTTTGATTAAAAAAAAATGGAAATAGTATTTATTTTTAAACTAATGATAAACTTATTGGTTTTAAGTTAAAATCTATCAAAGACATCATTCAACTTGTACTACTTCATGAATTATGGTTGACAATGTGAAATGTTATAATAATTTGCATTTACAAAAATAAAGTGTATTGTACTATTTAATTCTTAAATTGTTCCTCACTTTCAGTGTAATTTAATTTGCATAACTATTATAATATATAACACATGTATGCGCATTGCACAACAAAAATAGACGTAATTGGAACTTACACATTTTAAAAAAGTGTCAGCCATTAACCATTAATAATGAACTATGATAAGTCTTGTAGTCTATATTAAAATTTAAACTTATTATTTAATAGAGAAAACCATAACCATTAGCATTATATTGTGTTCTATGAATAAATTATGACATAATATATTATTATTATTTTATTGATATATGAGTAAAAAATACAAATGTATTAAATTAAATTAAATTTTTTAAAGTACGATACTAGGAAATACTTAATATATTATCTTATTGATAAGTATTTAAATCTATGATTATAATGTGGTTTAAATAATAAATTAACGACAGAAACTTGGAGGAATTCCATCATCCATCCTAGCACGCTTTCTCGCTTGCATACCGGAAAAAAACTCTTGCACGTCTTCCACTTTAACCACTTTATCACCTTTAAAGCTGCCCAGCCACTCACCTAGTTCTTCTTTGAACTGATTATACTCTGAAATATTACAAAAAAATCTGATGAGACATGTTATTTAGACAATGTAGACCTAAACACTAATACTAACGATGCGCCAATTCCACTGCTGCCACTCTGTCCATTGATGATAAGGCTTTGGAAAGACCATCTTCACTTTGTTTTTCCTTAGCCATCATTCTTTCACGACTTTTGTTTTCGTATGCTTGTAATGTATCTTGTTGATCGGTGATAAACGGAACACCTTCTGTCTTATATAATTCCTAAAAATATATCAAGATTAATAGTTATAATAAATTGTGATTTTATTTTTATTTTGTTATCTTACAATACAAGTAGAACATGTACAAAGTTCTTGACGCCAACCTTCTACCCAGAAAGAACTTCCAATAATTTTTTTTTGGTCTTTTGCATTAATCAATTTACAATTTCCACCATTAGAAGTACCAGGTTTGGCATTGTCAGATATCTTAAAAAAAAAAAATAATTAAACACAAACATACAACTTGTTATAAAATTTATTAAATAAAGCCAGTAATCTGATATTATCAGTAAACATACCATGTCATTGGATACAACATTTAAACCATTTTCAGCATCATCTAAAAATAAATATATTGTGTAAGATTGAAAGTTTTTTACAATAGGATTTTAGGTTTTTTAAGGTTTTTTTGTAATAAGAAGTGTAAAATTTACCTTGAGAATCTTTAACAGTATCCACAACATCTACATCCTATATAAAACAATTTAATTCTCAAATTAAAAAACTAAAAATTATTTTCAAGCATTGCAATTTAATACTTTATATTATTCCTTATTAACCATCATACATACATTTATTCTAGTATAAATTATGTTAGAGTTAAAGAAAATTAAAATTGAATTGTGTTGTATAACTAATTTCTTTTTTTTTAGGAGTCAAATATCATGTGTTATATTCATGTGTGTGAAGTATGTCAGTTATAACTGAAAGAAAATTATTATTCTATATACAGATATGAGAATTATGAATTAAAAATTTATTTGAAAACATACCTCAGATTCATCACCTTTTTCAATGTTCTTTATCGAATCATCAGTCACTGCAAAATAATATGTAATAACTAATAACTTTAATGTAAATAAATATTTAATATATAAGAGTTTCAAATTGTTTAAATAATGGTTGCTTATTTTGATATATATAATATATTATGATTTTTGGTACTGAAATAAATGGATTAAATAAATGTATTTTTATTATAATTATTATCTATAGTTTGTATACATGTATCATCTCCACTTCTTTCATACCAATGATATTAAAAACAAAAGAGATGGCGCATCGAACTTAAATATTTATTAAAACTACTAATACAAAGAAACTGTATGAAGTAATTGTCAATACATAGTCTTAACGGTATTTTTTATAATAAAGACATCAGTTTTATTTGTAAATTAGTTGTAAAACTTCAAAAACATAAGATAAGAAAAACAAATGTGCATCTACCAATTTCTGGTTCCTATTTATAACTACTATACATGTACAATTAAAAAACCTTTTACATTTTAAATATAAAAACATATAAATTCTTACCAATTAAATGATTGTAAGCTGGTAAGAAACTTAATTTCGATGTACAGCCAGAACATATCATTTCAGAATAATCATCTGGATTCATATCTTTTGTACCCAAATGCTAATAAAATATTTTGTTAATAGCTGAATCTAAAAATATTTAATTTTGATAACGATAAGTACCTTGCTATGAAACCAATCTTCGCAAACGATACATTGTACCATTTCATCAGTATTTTCCGCATCGGGGTAAGGGCGTTGACAAATGCAGTATAAGCCCTTAAAATTTTGATTGTAAACATTGCGGTCATTTGCTTCAGGTTTGGACTAGTCCATAAATAGAAACAATTATAAATATTAAAATATGTAAAAAAATTTATAATTTTGAACAAATGTATACCACCATAAAATACCATGTTTTACCACGATAAAATAAATAGTTTGAAAAAAAAATAAAATCAATAATGGCTAAATGTATATGTTTAACCTATATTTGCTGATCAACTGTTTTAGATTCTGATGGAAGCAATAATATTAATGTATTTTTTTTTCAATTATGTTTCTTTTTTGTGTCTATAGATGATAAGTAGTTAAAATATACTACAATTTTATTTTTAGGTGTAACTCAAAAAAATAACAATGAACATTAGATACATAATTTTTTCACTGAATGTTAATATTATCATTTTTTAAACATAAAACAATATTTTAATTTTTTTGAGCTATTTATACTACTTATTGATAATACATTTTTGATTTTTATTAGTTTTTTTTTAATAATTGTCAAAAAATGTATCGTTAAATCAAAAAAAAATGGAAAACATAATACAAGGTTTCTCATAAGTTATAATTAGTGTAATTTAAAAAAAAAAGTTATGGTAAACTCACAAAAGTTTATTATGAGTCTGTCAAAATTTTAACAAAATTCATCAAAATCACAACAATTTGCAAAGTATTTTGTAGATGAAAATTAATAAAATGTTTAATTTTTATAGCTAAGGTTAGACAATTTAAAGAATATTCTTACTATGCACACATAGAAATTTCAAAATCCAAAGTTTTCGGCAAAAATTAATTCAATCTACTGTATAACTTAAAGTAAAATTAATTACTTTAATAGCAATAAAATATTACGGTCTGTACTAGTTGCGGTCATAATCAAAAATTACATACTAGTTGCGGTCACTCAAATAATAATAACTAAGTATACTAAATAATATAATATAGTTTATATAATAATTAAATATGAAATTAATATTTTGTTTATTTATTTAATTTAGAAAAATGTATTAATCAACATTTTCCTTCCCATTTATATCGAAAAGATAACAGACTTAGGATTGTGTAGGTATGGTTAAAAATGTTGATACTTATGTTTAAATTACGTGAAAAAAGACGTAGGCACAATGAAAGCAATATTCGAAACTATGATCGGACTATCGGAGTATACAATTTAATCTATTTTATTTATAAACTTTACATATAAGTAGTGGTGTTCCCACATATATACGCTGTGTGCATTATATCAAAAAATATGTTTATCGTATAATATAAATTTCGCCTGGAATTGGAGTATAATAAAGCTATGACCGCAACTAAGATATTACCTAAATTGGCGTGACCGCAACTGTTATATCTGTTTATCTCAAAAATCGTCATGACCGCAACTAGTATGCAGCCAAATATTAATATCATAAAAGACAGACTGTCAGATTGTATATCATTGAAATACAAATTTAATACATCGATTACAGTAACTCCTTTAGACACCTACAATTGTACAACAGAGGCCAGAGCGGTATAGTCGCTGTCAGATAAATTAGCACGGCAGTGGCAGCACTTTTCAATAGGTGTAGCCCAAACTAGTCGCAGTTTATTTCGACCCTACGGCGCGCCTCAGTCGTTCCACCAATTTGTTTATAATAAATTTATAATGAAATAAGATATAAGAATGTGAGTGATATCGCAAGAGGCGGGAGTAGAATGGTGAGTGCAGAGGGGGGAATCATTTAGGCCAAGCTTGAATGAATGCGAGAGTAGTAAGGTGTGTCCGAAGCGAAGGCGAGAGAGAGATGAAATATTCTTGAGAGATAGTTTAGATTTGTCAAACCAAGGGAGGGGAGAAATGGATAGTGCAATGTCTCTGTACCATGTGGCAAAATGGATGGGAAGACCTTTCCAGTATCTGAGCCACAATTTATCAACGCTATTTTTTAGCATTGGGCAAAAGTCAGACCAGGGAATTGTGCTGGATGGAGGACAGCATAAGGAGGCTGTCGATTAAGCTAGAGCAGCGGTTCCCAAACTTTTTTTTCTGCGGTGCCCTTTTAGGGTCCCAAGTTAGCCACGGTGCCCTGCTGTAGGTTATCAATAACAAAAAAAATCTATACATTTTAAAATATTTGTTATGAACCGTAGACCGCGGTGCCCTTAGAAAGTGCTCGCGGTACACAGTTTGGGAACCGCTGAGCTAGAGAGTCTGCTGTCTCATTACCGGAGATCCCCGTATGGCCAGGGACCCATAGAAACTGTACATTAAAGTCTAATTCGGTGAGCTTGTAAAGGAGGGATCTGATTGTAATAATGAGTGGGGAGTTGTGTGTATTGAAAACATTTGAGGCAAGAGCTTGTAAACATGAAAGAGAGTCGGTTATGATTAGAAATTTGTTAGGGGTTTGTGTGGAGATGAGAAGTAGGGATTCAATTATAGCATAGCATTCGGCGGTATAGGACGATGCAGTGGGAGGAAGATTATTAGTGAAGGAAATATGAAATTCTGGAATAACAAAGGCAAAATCGGCTGAAAGAGGTGTAACAAATCCATCAGTGAATATTAAAATAAAATCAGGGAAACTATTGCTGATGTAATCCAAAAATAAGCCATTGACGAAATTAGGTTGAGCAGTTATGAGAAAATCTATAGGAAACTCCAAAAAGTTTTTGCTGAAATGTATTATGGCAGAAAGAAGGAGCAAAGGGAAGTTTGTTTCGTACAACGGTAGTTTATTCGATTTAATGATATATTCCCGTATTGGAGCGAGCGAATGAGCAGTTAGAGCAAGAATGGAAAGCGATTTTGGGACGTAACTCCAGGAATAATAAATCTCAAGATAGTCGTGGAAAACGTCAGGGTGGAGGTTGGCCAAACTTTTGAGCAGGAACTTACCAGCTAGCCACCTACATCTGATATATGGGCAGGCCATTTCAACTTCGATAGCTGGAGATGGAGTGGATCTTAGGGCACCAATTATAGTTCTTAGGCATGATATTTGAAGTTTGTTGAATTTGTTACAATGTGTAGAAGAGGCTGAACCAAAGAAAAAACATCCATAGTCTAATTTCGCACGGATAATCGATTTATATATGAGTAGCAAAGATGTGGGATGGGAGCCCCACCATGCATTCGCTACTGCTCTAAGAAAATTGGACCAGCGAGAGGAGAATGTTTTAAGTTCTTCAAGATGGGGTGACCAACGGAGCTTAGCATCTAAAGTTAAACCTAGGTATATATAGTTATTTACAAAAGGTAGTATATGACCGTTGATGATAATATCGGGACAATTATTGAAGCGTCTTCTTGTAAATATTAAAGCTTTGCATTTTTCAGGTGCAATAGAAAAAAAGGAGGATGACAAGATATTATGTAAAGATTTTAATGCATTGTTAAGTGATATGGTTGCGAGATCGATATTTTGGTTGTGGACATAAGATTACGATGTCGTCCGCGTAGACTAAACATTTGTGCCCGAGTGTTTCTAATTGATTTACAATGAAGGACATACAGATGTTAAAAAGGATTGGGCTAAGGCAGCTACCTTGAGGAAGACCGGTTGTGGTGAGGCAAACGTTAGTGGAATAGAATGGTGAGAAGAAACATAATTTACTATTGGAGAAAAGTAGTGATATGAGATTGGAGAAAGAGGGCGGAAGATTGAGGGTTTGGAGATGAGAGAGTAGTAAGGGAATGTTGACAGAATCGAAGGCACCTCGGATGTCTATAAATGTAGCAATAAAAAATTCTCAATTACTAAAGAACTGATAGATTTTACCTGTACATTTAGCAAGGCATTGGGTTGTGCCCCTTCCTCTTCTGAAAGCATATAGGTTATCAGGTAAAATAGAGTTTGATTCTAACCACCAGTCTAGTCTATTTTTGATTATATATTCAAATACTTTACATATGGCAGAAGATAAAGCGATAGGTCTGAAGGATGAGATTGAATTTACCTTAGGTATTGGGATTACTTTGAAATCGGTCCAGGGTTCAGGGATCGTGTTCGATATAATTATATTATTTAAGATTGAGAGGAGAAGGTCAAGTGCATTGATTGGTAAGTTACATAACATAATTGCAGATATGTGGTCCATGCCGGAGGCAAGAGACTTACGAGAAGCTATCGCTTTTTGTTTTAAAAAGTCTTTTTCAGAATATTTGTTTTTAAATTATTAACTTAAAATCAGTTTTAAAATGTTTGGTGACAATTGTTGGTTTGTTAATACATTTGGTAATATATCCGTTATCGCGCCGCTGTGCTAATTTATCTGACAACAACTGTAGATTATTATTTTAATATTGCATATTAAAGTATAGTTCATTTAGAATAACAGTGCCCAATTGCACATATGTACAACTGAGCTCTTACATACACCCCCCCCTCCAAAAAAAAAAAAAAAAATTACCAAAGTCATGTCACACAGACTAGATGTTTTTGATTAGACAACTACAACAAACATTTCTAGCTAATTAATGAATAACTCAAGTAAAATATATATAGTTAATACAAATAATAACTTATTAACTAAAACTAATATCATTCTGATAAGACACATTTAACTTAAGTACTGAATTATTTATTTACCGGTTCCAATTGACACTCTGATGTTAACTTATCACTTCCACAGTCGCAACGATAATTCCTTTAAAAAAGTAAAATAAAAATAAATTAGTCAGTTATTACCAATTACTATCAGGGCGGGAACTTCATCATACAATTGTTGTTTTAGGAAAGTGTATATTTTTAAATATGGCTCCAATTTTTGAATGACAATATGTATTGACCTCTATTTAAAATTTATAAAACTATTAAATAGTGTTAATCAAAGATGACTTTTAAAAAAAAATGTTAAGCTAAGAAAACAACAATAAAAATTATAAAAACTTAGATACAACTTATTAAGTTTTACTTTTTTATGATACAATTTTGTACATTTGTATGATGAAAACAATACAAGCGGGCATAGTATTTTATTAAAAAAACGTTAATAAAGAAAAATTATTGTTGATTTATTATTATATTAATAACAACCTGTAACATGTATTTTTTAACAATTAATCAAATTTACTTTTACAGTGTATGTCTTGAATCAACACAATACATTACACTGTTAAATATATGTCAAATGTCAGTGTTTCATCATTTTAAAAAGGGACTAAATATTTTAGCATAATTTTGTACTCTGGAATTTTATACGAATGTAATCATATTAATATTAAAGTTTCCTTTAAAATTGAGATATAGATGTAATATAATTGTGGTATTATAATATTATGTCCATAATGTAAGATATAGGAGATGGTACATGGTAAAAAATCTTATTATGCAAATTGAATATACCTTTTTGTCCATAACTCAACCAAGTCATGATCTTCATGGCATTGGTACATACAAGGCAAACATATAGCACCGGGCACCTTGTCTTTTTCAGTGCAAGTCAGACAAGCGTACAATGCTTGGCGATTCATATATCCCTGTAACAAGAAGGTTCAATTGAAACATACATTCACTGCACAGTACAACAGAGGGCCTATACTCCGGCCCACGAGAGAAGTAACCCGCTACGCGCATGCAGACTGGCGGCAGCGACCGTTCCGAGGCCTCTTACCCCCACTTCGTGTCATTCAGTGTCGGGCTGTGGCGTGCATACAGCGCGAAACAAGCAGTATACAGAGTGATTATAATATATTGTCATTCTTTATATTATCGTATAGTGCGAAACAAATGTAAATTAAAATTGTTTTTATTTTTATATAATCAATCGTTTACAAAATTCTACGTAATAGTATAAAAACATGTAAAATTAAAAGTATATAAGTACATAATATGTATAATATAACGTGATATTTTACATTTAGGTATTCAAAAGTGATTTAGGTATGTTAGTATTAATAATATATTTTACAATCGTATAAAAAACAAATATATACATATAATATTTAGTACATAAATACAAAAAAAATTTAAGTCAATCTTATTAATAATATATTTTACAATCGTATAAAAAACAAATATATACATATAATATTTAGTACATAAATACAAAAAAAATTTAAGTCAATCTTATTAATAATATATTTTACAATCGTATATAAAAAACAAATATATACATATAATATTTAGTACATAAATACAAAAAAAATTTAAGTCAATCTTATTAATAATATATTTTACAAGAATTATTCGTCAGAAAAATCAGAAGAAGTGTCACCAGTTATTGTCATTATATGTGATTCTTCATTATCCAACATATTTTCAGTAATGAAGTCGATTTCATACAATTTGTCTTCTTCTTTAATAGTATGACTAACGAAAATTGCCCACATGACAGAAGTCACTTTCTGGACACCTTCGATCAGCAATTGTTTAACATCATTAAGTTTTGAATGTTGTATTATTTTGTTTGACATGGTTCTTCACTACAGACCACGCGAGTTCTATTGGATTAAGTTCGCAATGGTAAGGTGGCAAACGTAATACATGTCTATTGGTTTTCAAAGCTTCTTCGTCTATTACATATTTACTATGAAGAGGTTTAATTTCGTTTACCTTATCAAGCAATCGAAATTTCACCATAGGTTTATCAAGAACAACATCTTTAGACTTCAACCAATTTATTATGTCGTCTTTTTTCCAAGCCGTTGTGGGAACCGGGTCTTTTTTGACAGAATGGTACGATGCATTGTCCATGACTATTATTGAATTTTCCTTTAATCGGGCAGAACTCCACAAAACCATTCATAAAAACGTGTCGCCGTTCATTTCGTCGTGGTAGTCTGCTGTGTGTTTTTTTTCGACTCAAAACACAATAGACCCCCCTCGACGAAACCATCTGCTGAACCGATATGAACAACTATATAGACGTTTGCCTTTACTGATGGATTTTTGGGGCCCGTCGACAGTCCTTTCAGGAATGCATCCCTATGCGATTTTACCGTAGTGTCAATCCATACCTTACTGCTACATTCCCCTGCGTTTACCCACGTTTCATCAAGGAAATATATTGTACGACCTTCACTCCGATATCGTCTTATGTCCTCAATATATTTCTGTCGCCAAACAACAAGATCTCCTCTTTTCCGTAAGCGCACTATTCCGATTCCTTTTTGTATATTCAAAATTCAATTCTTTCAATATTCGCTGTAAAGAGGTTCTAGGTAAACTCGGAATATCTGGATCCTCATCAATAGCATTGACAATTTTCTTTAAAGTTGGGATTTCACCTCTAAAACCAAAAACCATGGATTTTTTGACGAATTGCGTTTTTGTCAAAATCGTCAATTTTATCATTGATTTTTGGGCGTATTTTGGTTTTACATGGCGACTTCAGATGTCCTGTATTTTTATACTCACTTATTGTGGTTATCACTGTACGCTTTCCAATCCCTATTTCTTTTGAAATAGATGCTATTATTTCTTTTATACTTTATGTCCTGGCTGTTGATGTTTTTTTGATTTATATAAATTAACAATATTCTGTTTTTGCCCTTTTTCCAACAAACTGAAACCATAATTATTTAATTATTTAAATATACGATACAACGACGTTAAAATATAAAAATGATTTTGATTCGTTCATAATTTAGAATTTACGAATAAAGTAACACATATACAAGGTGTAACAGATAGATCTGACAAAAAAAAAAATAAAAAATAATGCTACCTTAAACGTAGGACAACATTTTTTTAACACTATATGAGTAGTAAATAATTTAAGAAATATACTCAAGTCAGCAAATGTCCTAAAAATTTTTATTTAAAAAAAAAAGTTTTTTGCGTTCCAAATGAATTTTAATCAAAAAAAATATTGATATTTTAAAAAAATTCTAAAAAATAAACTATACGACTTAGATAAATATTTTTACCATCAAAATTGTTCTTATATTCAGATTTACAAATTGATTATTTTGAACTTATCAAAAAAAATTGAGTTTAAATTTAAAATTTTTTATATTCAGTATTAAAAAATCAAAATAATTTTTCATATTATACATGTATCGCAAGCAACTATAAATTCAAAATATTGATTATAACAAATGCTATTGCATTAGTCAGTTCTTTCTCTTACATCCTGTATATAATATATAAAAAATATTTTTACGGCTAAAATACTAAGAATAATTTAATAAAACTATAAGTTCAATAAATAAAAAAAAAATTTAAAATTCTTACCTGTCCTTTTTTATTTTTTTTAATACGTGAAGGAATTTCTGCAACATCGATGCTTGTTTCAGCACATGTACCAGGGATATGTTTTGATTGACATTCCTCTTGTGAAATATTCATTTAAAAAAAAAATTGACAAAAAAAAAAAACGACAATAATGAAGTAAATACAAGTGTATAGACGTATAGACGTACAAGTGGCGCGGAATATAGTGACACAGACGTATCGACACACTGTAGCGACTAGCGAATATACGTTATGATACAGACTATACAACGTTGCCGAACGTGAACGGTTTTGATCGTGCAACGTCGATATGTCGACTAGGTGGGGGATGCGCGGATTCGGACGTGATTCGGTCGGGACACGGGTTACTTCTCTCGTGGGCCGGAATATAGTCGATAGTCGATACGACGTTTACCCGCTGTTTGTTGTGACACTATTCGACGCGTGTTTTTCGTCAGAGTCTCAATCGCTTGCCAATCATGTCGGAGTCCGAGGGAAATTCTTTCAACGAGAACGAAGACGATCAGGTGGTCGGACTTGTTGAGTACATCAACGATCAGAATGCTGAGATCGAACAAGCCAATCTGATACTCGAGGCGTCCGAAAGCGACAGTTGCACTTATTCATTGGTTTGTATATTCCGGCCCACGAGAGAAGTAACCCGTGTCCCGACCGAATCACGTCCGAATCCGCGCATCCCCCACCTAGTCGACATATCGACGTTGCACGATCAAAACCGTTCACGTTCGGCAACGTTGTATAGTCTGTATCATAACGTATATTCGCTAGTCGCTACAGTGTGTCGATACGTCTGTGTCACTATATTCCGCGCCACTTGTACGTCTATACGTCTATACACTTGTATTTACTTCATTATTGTCGTTTTTTTTTTTTGTCAATTTTTTTTTTAAATGAATATTTCACAAGAGGAATGTCAATCAAAACATATCCCTGGTACATGTGCTGAAACAAGCATCGATGTTGCAGAAATTCCTTCACGTATTAAAAAAAATAAAAAAGGACAGGTAAGAATTTTAAATTTTTTTTTTATTTATTGAACTTATAGTTTTATTAAATTATTCTTAGTATTTTAGCCGTAAAATAAAAATATTTTTATATATTATATACAGGATGTAAGAGAAAGAACTGACTAATGCAATAGCATTTGTTATAATCAATATTTTGAATTTATAGTTGCTTGCGATACATGTATAATATGAAAAATTATTTTGATTTTTTAATACTGAATATAAAAAATTTTAAATTTAACTCAATTTTTTTTGATAAGTTCAAAATAATCAATTTGTAAATCTGAATATAAGAACAATTTTGATGGTAAAAATATTTATCTAAGTCGTATAGTTTATTTTTTAGAATTTTTTAAAATATCAATATTTTTTTGATTAAATTCATTTGGAACGCAAAAACTTTTTTTTTAATAAAATTTTAGGACATTTGCTGACATGAGTATATACTTAAATTATTTACTACTTATATAGTGTTAAAAAATTTTGTCCTACGTTAAGGTAGCATTATTTTTTATTCTTTTTTTGGTCAGATCTATCTGTTACACCTTGTATATGTGTTACTTTATTCGTAAATTCTAAATTATAACGAATCGAAATCATTTTTATATTTGAACGTCGTAGTATCGTATTTAAATAATTTAATAATTATTGTTTCAGTTTGTTGGAAGAGGGCAAAAACAGAATATTGTTAATTTATATAAATCAAAAAAACATCAACAGCCAAACATAAATTATAAAGAAATAATAGCATCTATTTCAAAAGAAATAGGGATTGGAAAAGACGTACATTTATAACCAAAATAAGGAGAACAAAAATACAGGACATCAAAAGTCTCAATGTAAAACCAAAATCCTCCAAAAAATCAATGATAAAATTGACGATTTTGACAAAAAAGCAATTCGTCAAAAAATCCATGGTTTTTGGTTTAGAGGTGAAATCCCAACTTTAAAGAAAATTGTCACTGCTATCATTGATGAGGATCCAGATATTTCGAGTTTACCTAGAACCTCTTTACAGCAAATATTGAAAGAATCGAATTTTGAATATACAAAAAGGAATCGGAATAGTGCGCTTACGGAAAGAGGAGATCTCGTTGTTTGGCGACAGAAATATATTGAGGACATAAGACGATATCGGAGTGAAGGTCGTACAATATATTTCCTTGATGAAACGTGGGTAAACGCAGGGGAATGTAGCAGTAAGGTATGGATTGACACTACGGTAAAATCGCATAGGGATGCATTCCTGAAAGGACTGTCGATGGGCCCCAAAAATCCATCACGTAAAGGCAAACGTCTAATAGTTGTCCATATCGGTTCAGCAGATGGTTTCGTCGAGGGGGGTCTATTGTGTTTTGAGTCAGAAAAAAACACGGCAGAATACCACGACGAAATGAACGGCAACACGTTTTTATGAATGGTTTTGTGGAGTTCTGCCCCGATTAAAGGAAAATTCAATAATAGTCATGGACAATGCATCGTACCATTCTGTCAAAAAAGACCCGGTTCCCACAACGGCTTGGGAAAAAAGACGACATAATAAATTGGTTGAAGTCTAAAGATGTTGTTCTTGATAAACCTATGGTGAAATTTCGATTGCTTGATAAGGTAAACGAAATTAAACCTCTTCATAGTAAATATGTAATAGACGAAGAAGCTTTGAAAACCAATAGACATGTATTACGTTTGCCACCTTACCATTGCGAACTTAATCCAATAGAACTCGCGTGGTCTGTAGTGAAGAACCATGTCAAACAAAATAATACAACATTCAAACTTAATGATGTTAAACAATTGCTGATCGAAGGTGTCCAGAAAGTGACTTCTGACATGTGGGCCAATTTCGTTAGTCATACTATTAAAGAAGAAGACAAATTGTATGAAATCGACTTCATTACTGAAAATATGTTGGATTATGTAGCATCACATATAGTGACCATAACTGGTGACACTTCTTCTGATTTTTCTGACGAATAATTCTTGTAAAATATATTATTTAATAAGATTGACTTAAATTTTTTTTTGTATTTTATGTACTAAATATTATATGTATATATTTGTTTTTTATATACGATTGTAAAATATATTATTAATAAGATTGACTTAAATTTTTTTTGTATTTATGTACTAAATATTATATGTATATATTTGTTTTTTATACGATTGTAAAATATATTATTAATAAGATTGACTTAAATTTTTTTTGTATTTATGTACTAAATATTATATGTATATATTTGTTTTTTATACGATTGTAAAATATATTATTAATACTAACATACCTAAATCACTTTTGAATACCTAAATGTAAAATATCACGTTATATTATACATATTATGTACTTATATACTTTTAATTTTACATGTTTTTATACTATTACGTAGAATTTTGTAAACGATTGATTATATAAAAATAAAAACAATTTTAATTTACATTTGTTTCGCACTATACGATAATATAAAGAATGACAATATATTATAATCACTCTGTATACTGCTTGTTTCGCGCTGTATGCACGCCACAGCCCGACACTGAATGACACGAAGTGGGGGTAAGAGGCCTCGGAACGGTCGCTGCCGCCAGTCTGCATGCGCGTAGCGGGTTACTTCTCTCGTGGGCCGGAGTATACAAAATCGATCGTTGTCTTTTGACTTTTTACGGATTGGTACTCCGGCGTTCAGCGCTTTCAGTTGCACGGGTCGCCACTAGTCCGTCGAGTGTTGTTCACTGTTGTAGTGTTGTCACTACTCACTTGTAACTTGCGTCTGGAAAAACGGAAATAATCGTTACCGCTTACCACAGACGGTATCTTGTTGGCGCGCGCGCGTACAGCAGGCTGTTTGTTTCATTGTTTGTAAACTGTAAAGTTATTTATGCCGCGCTCAACAAATTCTTATATTATCTATAGCCGAGCCTGTATAATATTAGGGCGGCGGGCTTACCTGTTACCTAATACCACAGAATATATTATCATTAACGCTAATACCTTGATGTTGTAACCACAGCATTGATATCGCGGATCATATGGTTAATCTAAGACCCTGTGAAATACAGTCCCCATATATATGTATATATTTCATATATTCTGTGCCCCATCCATGGCTATAGATACTATATACTGCATATTTCAAACCTGCTGAAACCGCGGCTGCTTGGTTCGCTAGGGTGTGATAAATTAAAAAACGCCATCTATCACAAGCAGCGTAGTTTTGCACTGAATTAAAAAATGACAATTTTAAGTTGCTGACTAAGCGATACAGCTGCAGCGCTGAATTATCGAAGGCACGGTTATTAAACATAGGCCGATGGGCAACCATAGTATCTATAGCCATGGCCCCATCCAAATATCGAATACGTGTTTTTGATAAGTTTGTCTTATCATTATATTAGTGATTATAAGCTATTGTCATTTATCAAGAAAATAAAAGCAATTAACAAAAATAGTTTAAAGTTTTATATTATCTATAACTCTCAACTCGGTAAAAAAATGTTTTTAATTTAATAATTTCTGACGATAAGTAAAATTAACTTCGATTAGTGAATACAATTTTGATCATTTTTAAAGATAGATAATTTAATGAAACTCACTAACAGGTAAACACTTTTGGAAATTTTACGAATATACTTCAAGTTTGATAACAAATAGAAAGTAAATTTATAATAGTGTCAGTGTAATCCGTGTACGTCGTGTTAAGCTCGGACTACGAAGTACATGATGTGAACAATGCGTTTCAACTGAGGTACCAATAAATAATTTAACTTTTTATTTTCTATTTACTATTTTAGTGTATCATATTATTATTTAAATGACTACTCGAAGAAGACGAGGGAACTCTGATTCAGATCAAACGTTCACAAATAATTTGACCACTCAAGAGTCTTCGGTTGTTTATTCAGGAGAAAAAGAAATAGATAAAATAATGCCACGAGACCGTACTGCTGAATTCAATAGTGCAGTCAGATCCCTTCAAGGTCGGCAAATAGCAAGAGCTGTGCAAGTTCGAGATGTAAAAAAAGTAAAAGCTCTTCAAAGCTATGGAGAATTTATGATGATAGCCAAAAGTGTTGGCTTCAACATTAGTAACACTTATGCAAAATTAGAAAAATTGACATTACGTAAGTTTTTAAGTATGAATTAAATTTTACAATCAAGTTTGTTCTTTTTTTATTAGTTGGTAATTTGATGAAAGTTAAAAACTAAAAATGCATGTATCTGTCTTTTTCTATTTTTATTTTATGTATCTGATTCCATGATTCAAAACTGAAATTTTAAAATAACTGGTTGAAAAGTCATAACTATGTAAAGTTATTTAAATAATTGTATTTGGTCAGTTTATAGCCTGCTATAAGTAAACAACCTTATAATACATTAATATTAAATATTATATGTTGTTATATAAATGTTATACAAAAATAATACATAGACAGTGATTTTTTGAATCAACTATGTTCTTTCCACACCATCAGACATATTTTATCTTTGCATTACTATTTACAAACTAGTTAATTAATTGTATTATGGTTTTTTTCATTAATATAGTTAAAGTTGTACTTATGTCTTGTAATGTAATTTATTAGTAGCATATGCTAATTTTGGCTACAGACTACTGTATTTACAAATTATATAAAAACAACAATATAATAGGTATGACAATTATCCAGAAATTTCTAGTTGCTGTTTTGAAATTGGTGCATTACAAAATTACAAACGTAGATTATAGTGCTGCTAATAATTGTTAACAAAAATTTGATGTATTAATATTTTTTTAATGAATAATACTTTAATGTGTGTTGTACCTTTGTAAAATATTAATTTATTACTAATCAAACATAATATTTAGTTGCCAAACGGAAATCATTATTTAATGATAGACCTCAAGAAATTCAAGAGTTGACGTATATTATTAAAGAGGATTTGAATAGCTTAAATCAACAAATTGCAAAATTACAAGAAGTTGCTAAACTGCAAAAAGCTGCTCAGAATAATGTTGGACGAAAGCATTTATTGTCACATGAGTCTAGTGTTGTATTATCTCTACAATCAAAGTTGGCAAATATATCGAATGAATTTAAACTAGTTCTTGAAATTAGAACAAAAGTAAGTTTTTGTTAATATTAGATATTTTACACATTTAAACTGTTATAATATGAAATTCCTTTTAGAAAATTAAATATTTCTTTATTTGCTATTATATCTAAGTTAGATTCGTCAATCCCTTTCATTTGTATTTTTGTAGATTTAATGTGTAATAATTATATAAAATTAATAAAATATTTGGTTTAGAATTTAAAACATGCCAAATCAAGAAGAGATCAATTTTCTCAAGGAAATAATTTAGCTGCATTATCAGATTCATCATCTCTAGTTCCAAGACACAATTCTCTTCTAATGTCTAGTAATCAAGTTGCTATCAACATGGATAATAATGGTGATCAAGATCGTCTACAGCAAGTCACACAACAGACACAATCAATGGCAGTTTATGATAATACTGTAAGAACAAATTAATTATATATAGACAATTTAGTTTAAAATCAAAAATATTTATTTACATACTAGTATAAACTAATAACTATGTTCATATTAATTTGATATTTTCCAATCAGATTTTTAATAGGTTAATATCATTTATTATTTTTTAGGATCAATATCTGTACAGTAGAGCAGAAACCATGCAAAATATTGAATCAACTATTGTAGAATTGGGTGGAATATTTCAACAACTTGCACATATGGTTAAAGAACAAGAAGAAATGGTTGAGAGGTATGAAATAATTAATAACTATAATCAAACAGATACAAATTTTTAGCAATATTTAAAAAATACCTAAGCATTTTATTGTTTCCAGAATCGATTCCAATGTTCAAGATGCTGAACTGAGTATTGAAGCAGCTCATACTCAAATACTACGTTACTTTCAATCAGTAACTTCCAATCGATGGTTAATGATAAAAATATTTGGTATTTTAATATTTTTTTTTATATTTTTTGTTGTATTTGTTTCTTAAACTCGCATATCTACTCTGTTTGTTCATATCTAGACAAATTGTTATTAATTCATACATTGTTGTCAAATTATAAAATTATGAAATATCTGTAAAATAAATAAAAACTATATAACCTACTATTACATTTTATTATTACACATTTGTTAATTGTTTTTTATAATATTGCTTAAAGGTATTTTAAATTTTAATAAATAATAATCTCATATAGAATATGTATGTCTTATTAATATTATGCCTTATATTTGACAACTTCACTCAGAATTTAATCTTTGTAGCTATTATTCTAAATTTATCAAAAAAGCATTTATATAACTAAAACTTAAAAAATAAAATAACACTTATTTATTAAAATTAAAATTGAACTTATTACCATATATTTAGTTCAATCATTTTCATTAAAGTGTAGCCTATTGAGTGTAAAATATTTGTATACACCGAAAAAGATCTTTCTACTATGTCAACTATGGTATGAGAGCAAATTTCATGTAAACTCTTCCTCTGCCAGATCCCTTTGAGATAGTAAAAATGATTAATAAAACCTCAATAAAAAGTTATACTTTTATATTTTCAATGTACGTTTGCAGAGCCTCTCCGGTATACTTGAGGACCCCTAGGGCTCCATGGATCACAGTTTGGGAAACACTGATTTAAACTATACTGGTCTACATCAATGTTTGATGCAGTGCCTTTATAGATATTATTGATGTTTTAAAGTTCTTACAGTCTATTAATCTTTCAAAAAAAATTTAAATATTTTTTCTTTTTGTAAACAGAATAATGCAAAACACATTATTGTATACAAATATTATCACACTCCAATCTCCACAAAAAAAAAAAAATTGCTACAAAGTTAAAGCTTTACTTTTAATAAGTAGGTATTAGTTTTATATGAGAGAAGAAGTGGGCTACATTTACGTAAGTACCCCTGTGCCACTTCATAGTTCATACCACTCATCAAAATTGTAAATAGACACTAAATACTTATAAGTTATAAAAGTAATTTGTATACACTGTAATACTCCGTAAAAAAATTCTGCTGCGGATTATAAAATATTAAAATTTAAATACCCATATCTAAATATCTTGCATGAAAATTAAAATATCGAGAAAAAAAAAGGGGACGCTAGCACAGGTAATATTCTTATTTTTAAGTTTGATAATAGGTCAATTTGCTTTAATATCAAAACTAACGGCATACAATTGAAGCAAGTGAACATACATTTGCTATGTTGTACGTGTGTTAGATGGAGACAACAAACGCATGGATAGTGTGCTCTTAAGTCCTCTAAAGTAATTTCTTGTACTATTAGTAAACCAGTATTGGTTGAATTCGTTTTTGCCAAAAACATTGCATTTGAAAACATCAATGTGTGCTTAAAATAAAAATATATACTTTAAAAATGTATAGTACCTACCCATGAATAATATTTTTAAATTACAACAAAATAACTAAAATTCATCTTTTAAATATTTTAATTTCGTATTTAAACTTAAAATTGCTATAAAATAAAACAGTGTTTTATAATTTTTTTAAATTTTTTTAATACTTATGACTGAGAAACTCTGCTTAAAATTTCAATCTTAAGCTTATTACATAGGCACAATTAGGGTATTCTCGGGGGTGGTTCAGCACCCCCGGGCTCTAATCAAGGCATCAAGCACTCCCTGGCTTTTGTAATGAAACACAAAAAATAATGTGAAAAACAGGATCTTTGTTTAGAGAGAATTTTTTTTTTATGATTCTATGAAAATTCAAATTTTAAAGTGATGTTTTTCCTAACTTAAACAAATTGCAATTACAATTCCAATAAGTTATGTAATCCGAACGCAGATTTTAAAGTATGTATAATACAAATTAAAAATCGGAGAATAGGTACAATATGTTAAAGCATATTAAGGAACAGTAACAGTTAACTGACTTGTTCATTTTAAATATTGAAAGGCGTGTTGCAAATATCATAATACTGGTTTATAATTTTCAGGAATAAACACTACATTTATATAATTAATTCCTATAGTACAAACCCGTGATTAATATTTCATCTATTATATTCATAATAACATATAACGCACCCTCGTAAGTTGTTATAGATACTATATCACATAATATGATCAGCCAATAATACTACTAGAAAATGATTATTTTAATTCTGTGTAGGTACTGTGTTGTAGTGTAGCTGTATAATTATATATGTATATAGGTAGAAAAGGTAGGTATAGGTACTAGTGTACTACACTACAGTATATTACAATGTACCTATATACAGTTTTAATACTGAAATAAAATCAAAAAATTATAAATATACATATATACATATTTATATCGCCAATACTACATATGGCGATCAATATAATATATACCTATATTGTCAATACTACATGGCGATCAACTTCCAAATAATTATGTTTATTTTATTATATTGACCTCAATATTTTATAGATAATGTATCTTGTACGTTAAAATTTTTCAGTAACTTAGGTATACATAATATAGCGTACTTATATGAGTATGACTATGTATAATAAATAAGCTCCAAAAATTATACTTAAATTATATAGGTAAATCGTATATTATTTAATTTACAAACATTTGTAATATATTTTATATTGGATGAGATATTGAGATAAATAGATTATTATAATCACCCTACTAATTGCCCTTCATCAAATTAATCAACCCGATCGAATAGTATAATATACCTAGGTAATATTAAAAGTTAACAATTTTGAAAAAAAATCATCTTATTGTGAATATAATAATTTTCAAATGCTTTGAAAAATGAAATAAAAATAAGTTGTATTATACATTTATACCCATAATATAATATATTAATAAATAAATTATACATCGTGTTCCATTGTTCCACTATAATCTATATTTTATCAACATTGTTTTAAATCATTAGGGTACCTGCCTAGATATTTAAAATTTAAAAGAAAAATAAAACAATTTTTTTTTCAATCATAATAGTAGGTATCCATCCGATGAGCGTCCTTGAATTATCCATATTCGATACTCAACTCAGCTAAATCATATAATTTAAATTTGCATTGGCGGTATCTTATACTATTCTTATATGACACCTCCCTTGTTATATCACGTAAACAATTTTCACAATGAAAATTATGGAAAAATTATAGATCACGTGTTGAGAATGATCCACGCGTGGAGTAGTGCAGTTGCAGCCTGCAGGCATTTCGTATTTCCGTATACTATAAGTACCTACTATAGGTAGGCTATATGTAGCTATTAAGTGCCTTTATTATATTATATACATATTAAATGCATATAAGTATCAATTAATTTAATAACTACGTAGATACCAGCTACCTATAACTTACAAAAATTAATACGATTTGTTATTTTTAAACTATATGAGTGAATTAGCTTATATACTTATATCCTCACCGTATCTGCCTGTGTTATGATTTATTTCTAAGTTTTTGTAGCGTTTAGTGTTTGGTGGCTTAAACATTTCTAGGAAAATAATTATAATAAGAGTGTAATTTTATATACACGAGTCTTCTGTTGAAAAAAAATATTTTTACGATTTTATTAGTCGTTATTAAATTTGTAACCACTTGTTATAAATTCATTCAAAAATACGAAAAAAAAGAAACAATATTTTTTTTGTGTACATAAGGTGTTTTTGTATAACAATTATTATGAGCAATACAAAAACCGTGATTTTTAAATAACCTGCTAGTATTTGAATTTAGAAAAAAAAATGAAACTTAGAATAACAAAAAAAAAAAATAATCTCAAAATGACAGAAAAGTAGTAAACAAAGTGAAAAAAAAACTACAATATATAAATATTCGGGGAGGACGTCGGACAGGAGACACAATATAGACCAAGAGGAGAGAATACGAGACGGCGGAGTAAGTGCAGATTGTAAATTGTTTTGGGCCACTGCAGGTCACCTCTGCGGACGAGTGTCGCGGGTGGGTTTGCTCGGACGCGTCGTAATGACAACCATGGCGTCCGGCGAGGCCAGACCGCGGTGGCCACGGGAGCGAAGGGCGACGGTGACAATCGGCGGTGGCTAGTGAGCGATGACTGTACGGTGACGACAACGCACGGTGGAGACCAATAGACGCGGAGCGAGCGCGAAGGGATAAAATTTGTACTGCGGACTTGGCGTCGGCCGCCGGACGAGCTCAGCCGGTACGGGATTAACGCGGGGTGAAAATGCGAGAGTCAGCTGACCGTGGCACCGAAGAAGCACCGCGGTCCCAAACTCTCGGTAGTCTTCGCCCTGGCCGAAGGCCGCCGCGCCGCCGGAACCTGCAGAAACCTTTGTGTTTCTGTGCGGGCCCGGCGCCGCTGACGTCCGTGTTCCTATAGCTCATCTCATATCTCATCTCACCCCACGTCGAAGTCTTCGCCGCTGCCGTCGTGACGAGTCACGCGCCGTCGACGTCATCGCGCCGCGTTGGTGTACCCTCGGGGCGAAATCGATGCCCGCGCCGGTACTATATAGCCATAACCGCCGAGTCGACCCGGCAGTCGGATTTCCCACCTTCGACAACGCTCAAGCTTACCAACTGTTTGCCCTCGGCCGGACCAGTTCGGTTTTTTGTCCAACAATATATCGACTTCTTGTTCTTGCACTGGTATACGACGGCAGCCGAAGCATCACCGTCCTCGACTTCCATCGCGGCGGCGGTGGCGGCGGTGACAACCGGAAGCGGCTGATCTGCCCGTATAGAGGCTCTACTCCGGACTCCGGTGACAACCGTGAGCGGCGGATCCATCGGCTGTATGTCGGCGACGGCGGCTGTGTCCACGTCGTTAGCTTCGTCTTTCTCCTCTGGACCGGGACGGCCGCAGTCGGTCGCAGCAGATTCGACGGGCGGCACTTCGGCCATGGCGCCGAGTATAGGGTGCAAATAGAATCCGCACGACGTTTGCGACGTGCTGGGCATCGACGATGTCTTTCAGTATCTCTTTCAGCAGAAGAGAAGCCATTCCGGAGTATCGGTGTAACAATATTTGGATGTTTCCCGTCACCGCGACCGAGAAATTCGAAAATCTCCCGGACGACGGATCGTCTTCCTGGCTTGTAAGGACTAGGCAGTTGCTGCTGTTTGTTTCATCAGCTAAGTATCGACGGTTTCAAAAAAAAAAAAATGACCTACGATTTCTAGTACGTAAATAAATTTTAATTTTTAGATTAAAATTTATAAATAAATATGTAAAAGTTTGGACTGTGGAAGGATTTGGGAGGACAGACAATAACTCAACAGTCGATGTCCAATAAAATGTAGTACCTACGCATAATTACTACCAATGCTTGAATTCAAGGGAGACAGGGTCCCCCTTCTTTTTAGAAATTATTTATGCGTACCCCTTCTAATTATATAATTATTAACAAAATATTTAAATAATCAGGTAGGTACGTACATTATTTTTACACTTTTCCATCCCCCTTTTAATTTGTTCCTAATTCAAGCACTGGTTACTACATAATATAATTATAGAAACATACAATATTCTTCTACAATAAATGATCGACGAGAAAAAATCATTACATTTTATAATTTATAATGCTTTATGCTAGGTCTAAACGTTATATATACTCTACAAAAATTTCTAATTACCAAAGTACAATATTTTTGTGCTAAACTATTAATAATTAAAGAATTCGTCTATTTGTCTATGCATTTTGCGCCATTAGTATACTTTCAAAACGACTCTGTATATTGTATAATATATCCAAATAAAATATTTAACATACAAAAACCCTGCTATCGACCCTAGTATCCGTATTCGTTTTGCTCCTGTTGAATGCAAACAACACACTCTGTATTATGTAGATTATAAGCAAATTATTCACACTGTAGTACAGTAGACGCTGAATAGGCATTTTATATTACTATACCATATTCGTTCTATGTAGTTAGCCAGTAGGACAATCAGTCGTTGTTTTATATTACGCCTCGGAGCACCATAGTTATCCATATCAATTATACATATTATTATATTATTACATATATCCGATCTTATTATTATTTACCTATAGCTTCTGTATATCTGTCAATATGTGTACTTCAACAGCTCCGAATGGTAGAATAAAAATAATCTTTAAAATGAAATGAATTTGACAGAAAATATCTATAAAAATCGAAAGTATAGACGACAAATATTTTTACCGCTCGATTCTAGCAAAATGATAAAAACATATTAACTGTCAATGACTGTTCTCCATATAACATCCACAATAACACCGAGAGGCGAGAATCGTGATGCAATAAAAAAAAAATGAAAATATTAAGATTAACATTATAGACATAAAAAATACATAATAACTTATGGTTATATGTTCATGCGAAAACTGGAAAGTAGCCAGTACCTGATCGAGGCCCAGTGGCCTTGAGGAGTATTCGTAAAATGATCCCCTTCCATACATAATCGATAAAATATTATGTTGATGATAATAATAATGATAATATTATGTCAAATACTCGAATACCGAAATGAAGTCGCTACTCGCCGCACATCGACTATCTCTCATTGGACTGTTGGAGACTCATCGGCCGTCAGTTGATATTCGATCCTGTGTTTTGTGTACATAACATTCTTATCATTTCGGTTTTGTTTTGAAACTGGCGAATATAATAATGATCGTTTGATCTTTAAAATAATAACTCATTAAACGGTCTAAACTCGTAACGTGACGTGTTGCGATATTTAAAATTGAACATGATATTGTTATTTGTTATAGACTTTTAGACGTAATAGTCTTGTACATAACACGCAATAACACATTTGTTATGTATTTTATTTTATTTTTTGGTTTAATATCGTATTAGGTACATGAAATGGTTTTTCCATTTGGTACCTACTTCGGAAACTGAATATTGATGATTTATAACTTGAAGTGCATTTTATGTTGCACTATTTTAAAGCAATGACTGTTTGAAATAACTATTAAAGATTATATTAACAAAACAATAAAATGAAACTATATAAAGTTGAACACTTGAGTTCTTGTACAGTCAACAAACGTCTTACAAACCCAATGATCCCGTGGATCATTGCAGAGATCAAGAAAAATAATTATCGCAAAAAAGTAAGTGTAATATTTTTGTGTATTAACAAAATATCAATGTAATTATTTATAATAAAATTTGATATGTATTATGTCTTAAGTCTTAAATTCACTATTATTTATTGACTATTTGGACTTCCTATTGGACTTGTAGATACAATGCTTTTGTAAATAAAAGAAATAAGAAGTTTGAAATAATTTATGTTTTAGAAAAATGTAAGAACAAGTTAATACATAAACATTATACTATAATAGCATTATTTTTTGTTAATACTTTCTCATAAATTGTTAAAATATTATAGAGCGTAATGTATTTAAAATTAAAATTGTATAATACTAATACTTATATTTATTAGAGTGATATTGATAGAATGTGCCAGATTATTAGGATTGCAGATGAGGTAAAATAAGCAGGCATTGAAATACTTTTTATCGAAATTTAAGCAATTACTGTGTGAAAGGTTAGGTCTGGTTCTTTGCCAGGAATATTTGTATGAGATTTTGGATGCTAGTTTGAGTTTGAAAATTAAAAAACTGAAAAATAAAAATAAATTGTTTACAGTTAGGTATTTACCAAACAGTGGAAATTATAATCTCTATTTTACAAGGATAACATTGGTTTGTTAATTTCATATTTATAATTCATTAGTCATTATCAATAACGAGATTAATAGTATCTAGTTTATATTAGTGTTTACTTTCATTAAAAATTGAGTACTCATTGTTTTATAAATTATCAAGATAAATTTGTTAAAATAAATTAAATAAAAAGTTATTTTATAATATTTAAGGTAAGAATTGGAATAGAAGATGTCAGTCTTGTGATTTACGAAAATTGGGATTGTAAAAACAAATTACTTTTTCAACACGAGTTAAAGTACATAACTAGATTAGCATTTTTAAACAGCGATGTAGCTACATTCTTTTATGCAGTCAGAGATATAGCAGATGAAAACAATGTGCATTGTCATGTTTACAATACAACTCAACCAGATGAAGTAAGGACATTTTTTTATTTTAAATAATTATTATCTTTTAATAGCATGTTAATTATAACTTATAGTGTCACATGATTAATGTATTTGGTTTTATCTTTTAGATTGTTTTTATTATGTAAGTAGTATACGATTTAATGTTTTCAATAATTAGCATTGAACTGTATAAATGAACAAATTGTTTTTAATAAGTGGTAATATTTTATAAAATAATACACTTATGTCTTATTATGATTTCTTTCAAAAATATGAACATCTAGATTGTATTTGATTCATTCAGATGATTTTAAATTGTTCAATAAAATTAGGTTTATTCAAATATTTAGTAATTATTACTTAATTCAGTCTATCTGAATAATATAATTTAACTGGCCAGTTGTACACGTAAAACCTCAATAATAACATTGAAAATAATAGGAGTTAAAATTATGATGTTGGTTAGGAACATGAATTAACGTTATTCATTGTGACCAAGGACAAGGTGAACTAGTATTATATTGTGAACACTGCTGTACGTTGTTTAAAAAAAATATAAAATGTTATTTTAAAATAGTTACTTATTATTCTATGTTTTTAGTTAATATTTTAATGCTTTAATAAAAACAAACAATTGCTATCAACTTATGTTAAACATTAAAGTGTATAAATAAAAAATAATAATTTTTATTTATTTACACAGGATTTTGAATAATATTATAAATACCATATTTAATATCAAATATAGATCATTTGAGTTAAAATTAAAAATGTTCTCATCTGTACTTACATTATACAAATTTGTTTTCATTGTTTTATTTGATAATTTCATTCATTTGTATTATTATTTGTGTTTAAGTTTAATATTTTATGTTAATTATGTCACATGTCTTGTATTTAGAGTCTGTAGCCTTGACTCTTGAGCTTCTAATGACAATGACTTTTCTTAGATTTCCCATTAAAAAATAATGATACAATTAATGGTATTGTATTATTATAACTATATATTATTAATCATTTTAATAATTTCTTAGAATGGTTAATGCCGTACTGCTTACCATTTAATAATCTTTTTAATTATGGTTAACAAAATGTATTAATGTATCATAACAGTATTGTATGTTAAAGAGTTAAAACCAAAAAATAATAAAATATAGTATTTCAATGATGAAACTCAATGATTTTATTATTAGTGTTAAATTTATCTAACAAGTAGATATGCTTAAAAAAATGATTGTTGTTTAAATTGTTAATGTAGGTATAGGTATAAATATATATTTTTTATATAAATATTAAGAGTTATTTAAGAACAATTCTGAATTCATTGTTAAGTCTTTTTACAAGATATATGAACAATTAAAAAAATATATATTAATTTATTAATTTATTAATTATTATCTGTCAATTATTATTAATATTCATTTTCTAAATTTATACTAGTTTAAAATAAATTTGAGGTGTTGCCTTAAATTAAGTTTAAAAAAATGAAGACAAAATGTTTACACTCACTCATATAATTTTTGATAGATGGTGGATACATTTTTTAATTTGTATATTTTTATATGTGTTAACTTAATATTTGATTACATGTATTAATTAAACTACAGATCAATTTAATGTTGAATATAAACTTAATTAATTTAGCAGCAATTTTAATATTCTGTTTGATTATATTGTTTTTGAGTCAAAAAATATTAAGATAATATAATAATGAATTTCATTTATATAATGTTTAAAACAACTTTCTACCTTAAAATTACTAATTACTAAAAAAAAAAAATGTTTAATCATTCTTATTGATAAACTAAATAAACTAGAAATGTATTATATATGATAGATGTTATCTAATTTTGTTTTAGTGTATGACATACTGTATTTAAATGTATAGACAATTTGAACACCTTCCAACTTCTAAATTTAGAATGCCTAGAAAGTATTTTGTTTTGTTCGGCAATAATTCATTAGTTTTAGTCAACAGTGGCCTGAAAATATAAAGATTTTAGTATTTTTTTTTTTTTAATTTTTAGGTAATGGAGTTATTTTCTACAATGAAAGAAAATTCACATAAGTCATTACAAAGTATTGGACGTTCATTAAGTAATGCACAGACATTAACTTCATTGTGCGCAGATATATCTCCAAACTCGTCTCATTTTTTTGAGGTAATTTTAAATACCTGTCTAAAATAGTATGTAAATTATAACTATATTTAATGTTACATAAATACAATTGACAATATTATTTTTATCTAAGGTTTTTATGTTCAAGTTTGAAGGTTATACTACATTTTTTTTATATATATTGTTTGAGATATTGTTAAGAAAAAAAAATAAGAAAACATATTAATATTTTTCTAGGTGTTATATGTTGGTAAAATTAGAGTTTCACAAAAAAAAGTTCCAAATTCATTTATTGATGATGCATTAGAAAAATTTCGTTTACATGAATTGGAAAAAAGTAAAAAGTCTAATAGTACTAATACTTCAAGACGAGGATCCCAAATAAATGTAAATTTAATATTTATTTTATTATATTTTAGTATAAATACCACTAATGTTCATGTTAATTAATAATTATTTAGTTATAAAAACATACAGCATTTCATATTTTCTGATTATAGTCTTCAGATCAAAACACAACCTATCTTTCAGATCCAAGACGTGGATCAATGATAGTTTTATCGCCTGGGATTGAACATCAAGGTTATTCATTTGGAGCTGAAAAACAAACTAAAGAATTAGAGTAAATTAATTTTAAAAGTATTTTTTAAAATTGTATTGAATGTTATTTTTGGTATAGGATTACAAGAACAAGATCTGGATCTATAAATTACCCAATTAAAAACCTAGAGAACAATGTATGTATACATTTTTATTTTTAAACAACAAATTACTATTTTTTATACTTTAATATGAAATTTTACTACTTGAAGGGACAAAACACTAATATAGCAGAAGAAATTAACAGAACTATGGTTTTTCAAATTGGTCGAAGTGACTTACGATTAATAAGCCCAGATCGCAAACAAATTCTTTTGCATAAACAATTAAAAGATATAATTAACTGTGTGCAGGTTTGATATAAATCATTAATCAATTTAAAATTATAATAATTAAATAATGCAATTATATATATTTATATATATAATTTAGGGTGCTAGAAATCAATTACACTTTGGTTTCACTTGTAGAGATTCTTCATCAAGTGAAAGTTGTATTGGATATATTTTTAAATGTGAATCGGAGTCTGTTGCAATTGAATTAGTCACAGGTATTTAATGATTGATCTTTTTATATAATTTAATTTAATGTATTAATTTACCTATTTAGCGATTAATTTGGCTTTCAATAACACTAATGAAGCGTTGAAGAAAGAAAAGCAAGTAATAGTATCTTGTGAACATTGTCCTATGGTATGGTTTCACAAATTATGTTCTGACATTGAAAGTATGTTTATAATATAAGTAAAAGTTTAGCAATTTGACATAAATATTTTTTTCAGACCTTAATGAGCATAAAATTCAAACTGTAATATTTAAACAGTTAGAAGCATTACCCGAAGATGATCAAGAAATTGTACTGACAAAGTTACATGGTTTAGAAACATTAAGTAAAATAAGTCTAAAAGAACAAAATGAACTACTTATAATGTTGTTAAGAACACACTGTGAAAGCAAACAAATGAGACATGTTCATGATTCAGCTGAAAATAGGTATGGAAATGGGACTTAATATTGTATAATTTATTTTCTACAGTAAACTGATCTTCCTTTCTAGACATGAATTTTTAAATCAATATCTTGGTGGAAGTACAATTTTCATGAAAGCTAAACGTTCACTAACGAGTTCTTTTGATCATTTAATGAAAAGAAGAAGTTCAAAAGATGATGTAGGCCTAATAGCTGCAGTTAAAGAAAATTCTTTGCCAAATAATATTGCATTTTATAAAGTAAATATATTTATAAAAGGATAGTAAGTAGTAAGGATAGTAGTAGATAATAAGAGTTATAAATTGTAAATCATAAATCCATGACAAATATTTTTATTGAGTTATTTCTGAAGTCGAATTGCTATTTTTCTTATGAGTTAATATAAAATTTCTTATAAGTTAATGTAATATTTCTTTCTTTTCTTTTATCTTTCTTGTTTATTGTATTTATTACATTAAAAGATTGTATGATTTATAAAATTAACTTTAAAAAAACCTTGTTTTAAAATATAATATTAATTGTACTACAAATAATAGTCTCATAAACATAAATATTTTAAATTATTTAAATTTAGTACCATACAAAACAATAAAAATAAATATTCTTTGTTGAGAAGGAATAAGTTATTTTAATTTTATACTTTTAAATTATGATTTTAACATAATACTATTACTATAGAACTTGCTACTATAACAAATTATATATTGAACATTTTACAATTCTAATAACTATTATTACTAATTTAAATATAACAATATTTTATTTTAGGAACCTTCTCCAAAATCTGATTTAAGTTCACGATTGCTAGCTCAACAATCAATATCTAATAATAAAGCACAGCCTTATAAATCAGAGGTTTATTTGGCTGAAACTAAATCTCACAGCAGCCCAGCGTCAATGATGAATATGTTAGTTAATAGAATTATAAATAAAAAAACTACTTCTGTAATAAACATTATAATTATTTTATTTTAGGTTTTTGAAAGTTGGTCAATCCCCAAAATCTCCTATGATTTCAACTTCAGATAATGATTCTGATGAACAAAATGATATGAACCCAGGAAGTTGGCGTCAAGCAATTTTCAAAAATGTTGTAACTCCTAACAAACAAACAAAAGGTGATTAGAATTTTTAAATTTATTGCTGTAAAATTTGAGTTTTAATTTAATCTTGATGGTTTAGATACTGAGAATGTTAAAAAAAAATTAGATGCTGATGATTTAAAAGCTTTGTGGAAAAAAGCAATTAATCAACAAGTGTTATTAATTCGAATGGAAAAGGAAAATGCAAAATTAAAAGGTTGGTAAAATGTATGAAATTCAAATATAAACCACAGCCACCAAATTTATATTATGAACTATTCTCTGGCCCTCGAGATAAGGAACCCATGTCTCGATGAAAAAGTATCTAATTTTATTGAGCCCCACCACCATATAGCCTAGTAGAGCATATGTGCCGTTTCCTGATCTCAATTGGCAATGCCGCCTACGCTATACGAGTATATCTAGAATGTTTGAGTTTGAGAAACAGTGCTTAGGACATTCAACAATTTATGATGTCAATTTCATGCCCGAAACTAGTTCCGTCTCTTGTGGGCTGGAGTCTAAATTATTGATATTGATAGTCTAAATCAGCGGTTCCCAAACTGCACCGCGGTCTACGGTAATCTACAAATAGTTTAAATGTATAGATTTTTTTCGCTATTAATAACCTACAGCAGGGCACCGCAGAAAAAAAAGTTTGGGAACCGCTGGTCTAAATGAATCCGTGTTCAAGTAAATTCTATTATTGTTTTTATTGTACAACCTAACTATAAAAATATATGTACAAGTAAACAGTATTATGACAATACTAAAAACTAAGTACTTCTGCTTGAGTGGAATAGGCTACGGACAGCACTGAATCCATAACTCAAAAAACTCCAGCTCCTTGCCAATGGCCAGCTCTATCCTTTGCAATGTATAATGTACTTAGTAAAATATATTTGGGGTTCCTTAAGTAGGCGGAAATCTATTAAACTTTCAAGGGGGCTAACATTTTCAATATCAATACGAGTGTGGGAGCTTTGATCCCACAAACCTAAAAAGTTGTCTGTTTTGATGGACTTACAGGATATTTGGGGGGCTAAGCCCCCCTCCGATTTCTGCCTATAGGTTCCTAACAGTACAAATCTTAAATATAAAAAATGTTTGGTATTGTTTCACTAATTTTTTATTTTATCATATTGTATTTGAAAATTATAGAAAGGCAAGAAGAAGCAACAGTAAAAAGAATAAAATTGGAGTATGATGATATTGGTTCATCCGCTCGAGAATATTTGGGCGTATGGGAAACTATAGTTAATAAAGAGAATCGTAAATTTGATGCAAAAATGTTACGTCAAGCTATAAGGCAAGGTAAACAATATTTCATCAAAAATATTATATTAAAAATCTTATTAAATTGAAAAAAATGACAAGGGTAAATTTGTTCAATAATAATTAATATAACAGGAGTTCCAAGAAGTAAAAGAGGAGATGTTTGGATATTTTTTGCTGAATTGTATTGTAACACAACTGCGCCTTCTCCTATTGATTTGGAAAAGTTTCCAAATTTTAATGTACCATATGAACAATTATTAAAACAATTAACTAAGTATCAACATGCTATACTTATTGATTTAGGCAAGTATATGTATTTTATTAAAGATTATTATACTAAAATTTGAAGTTTTAATTTTAAATTAAATGATTTAACTTAGAATAATTCAATTAATTGTTTATTGATATTTCTTTTATTTATACACTGATAATTGTTATTGATAATATTATTATTTTAATGAAAATCGCAGGAAGAACATTTCCAAACCACACTTATTTTATGTCACCTTTTGGTCCTGGACAATTAGCTTTGTATAATTTGCTTAAAGCATATTCTTTATTGGATCCAGAAGTTGGGTATTGTCAAGGACTATGTTTTGTAGCCGGTGTCTTACTATTACACGTGAGTGATACTTAAAAGGAATATTAGTAGGTATGATCTTTGTATCTAAAAATTATTTTTTACAGATGTCTGAAGAACAAGCTTTTTTGATGCTAAAACATTTAATGTTTAGACGTTCATTAAGAAAACAATATCTTCCTGATATGGCAGCTTTGCAAGTTCAACTCTATCAATTATCTAGACTTCTTCATGACCACCACCCTGACCTTTATGCACATTTTGATAATTGTGATATTCCTCCAACATTGTATGCTGCACCTTGGTTCTTGACAATATTTGCTTCGCAGTTTCCATTAGGATTTGTTGCTCGCATATTTGGTATAATATTACTAATTAGTAAACAATTTATGCTTTATAACTATTTAAGTTGATAAATATGTTCATGTTTTTCCTATAGATATACTGTTCTTTGAAAATATTGATGTTCTATTTCGTATCATACTATCATTGTTGACATATCACAAGGATAATCTGCTTGCATGTGATGGAATGGAACAAATAATGAACTTCATCAAAAATGATTTGCCTGTTGTAAATAAAGAAATCATCGACAAAATTATTAAACAAGTATGTTTAATTCATAATCATATCAACTTGCGTTTATCATAAGTATATTTTTATTTTTATAAGGTATTTACAACTGATTTATCAAAACAATTAATGGAATATGGAGTCGAGTATCATGTATTGCAAGAAGAGCTATCTTCACCTAGTCCTGAAATTAAAAAAATTAAGTATTTAGAAGAAATGAATAAGACTTTAATGCAACAAAATAAAATTCTACATGAACAACTAGAGGTAAATTTGTATGATTATTTAATACATTTAAGAATTGCTGAGTATAAAATAAATATAGTATTGAGGATTATGTTCAACCAAAATATATATGTTAAATTTTTATTAAAATGCTCTGGTTTCTGTTTTGTAGATATCAATAACAAATAATGGACGTTTGGAGATGAACAGATCTTCTAATCTTTCAGCAATTAACCGGTTAGAAAGTGAAGTAAAAAGTCTTGAGCTTACCGTGGCAACTTTGGGGAATTTTGTATCTGAGCTAGCCTATGCTCATTCAGCCATAGAGATACCTCCCGATGTATTAGGTTTGATTTCTCAAATAAATATGTGCCGAAATCGGCGAAATGATAATAAGCAAACAAACATAAACAATTTGTTCAATAAGCCCCAGTTAGAGATACCAAATAGAATAAAACCTATGTTGGAAAAATCTTTATCAGACTCCAAAAACATATTGAAAAAATTAACAAAAGAAGAAATTAATCAGGAAGAGGTGAAAAAGAAAAATTGTTTAAAAAGCTCAAAGAGCAACTATGAATTATTTAGTAATGAGAGTGGTTTAAATAATAATGGATTGCATCCACTGGACTGTAAAGACGTGAATGTATGTTATTCTGGAACTACAAAATTGCGAACAATTAAACCAATTCGTAGCAATAGTGATGGTCATTTTATTTTACCAAACATTGTTGCAATAGATGTAGATGATTCACTTTGTAAACGAGATAAAAATGAAAATATTGAACTAAATACTTCTACCATTAATGGAAATTAAACATTTCTCATCATCCTTAATTTGTATACTTTTGTGTACAACTTTATTCTAACTATGTATTGTCCATTTATTTATTATATTTATACTAATTTATTATTTGTGATAATTTCTATTAGTATTTTTCTTAATTATATATAAAATGTTGTGTTTAAATAGTTATGTATGTTGTAAATACTGTATGTTATCAAACCAAATTTAATTTAATTAAGTTAAAACTTAATAAAAGTTTCTTTCAAATGGTTATAGTGTATTGATAATGAAGATTTGTACAATTTTTTAACAAGTAGGTAATAAAAAATTATTTCCATCGCGTTTTCTTGTGGAGTTTCTAAAAAAAAAAATGTTAAATTCTTATCATTTTTATTGAATTTGCAGATACATTTATTTTATTTTATATAAACAATTTTATTGGTAAATACCACTCATTTGATTCTTTTTTTAAAATTAAGTCTGTCTTCAGACTGTGTACTTTTCTACATTCTTTGGAAACCTGAAAAATGAAATCATGGATTCTTCATTTCTACTCTTATTGGGATAAAAATATGCAGCACACTAAGAGTTACCATCTTTGTAAGATGGCAGGCTCGATAAACAAAAAAAAAGTTCATCTCTGTAGGTTATAGACCAGACACTATGCATAAACGCTAATACGCCTAATAGTAAGTTGTTGTACTCTTTGCTTATTGACAAACTATAAATATATTTATTTAGTACTAATTTTACCCTGAGAATAATTCACTAGACCTATAGCCTGTAGTTTTATATGTATATAAAACTGAAGTATCCTGGTAAAACTTAGAGGATGTACCACTATCATACATAATAACCATGATTATTTTAATGAATTATATTAATAATATGAATTAAAATAAAAAAGACTAATGTTTGTAACTGTGTAAGCATGGACTAAGATAAGATATAATGGTATAGTCATGGTGATGGAATATAGAGATTGGTTTGAAAATGTCTCTTTCCCTTCCATCAAATTGTTCATGCTCTACATTAATAGATAATAAAGACAAATTGTGCTGCCACACATTTTGAAAAGACAAATAATTTTGTTATTTTCGACATGTGTTTGGAAATGACTGTCTTATATTCTATACCGGTATTTGCAATACCCAGTCAAATATTTATAGAAGGATCACATTTCAATAGTATAACCTATAAAAATAATAAATTTATACCATTTAATTAAATACCAATTTATTACACAGTATTACTTGACTAATGAAATACAAAATTAGGTAGTAAATTACATTTTAAATTGTGTTTATAAATAGGATATAGGTACAAGGTACTTAATTTTAATAATATATCAAATATGATTATTTATTATATAATATTATCTTTAACAGAATGTAAACACGTATTTAAAAATTAACAAAAATAATTTAATATACTTACTTTGATTAGTATATTATATTTTAAGTTATGTTATTTTCTTCTTCCTTTTTGTCACCTTCGTCATTGTTCTCTTCGACAATTGGTTTCTAAGAAAATTAATATAATTTTTGAGTTTTTAATGCAATTGTGAATAAGTTTAAATAATAAATTTATTATTTGTTTGTACTGGGGTTACGGTTGGAAAACGTGTTTCTTATATGGGGCAAGGATTCTTTCCAAAGAACCCGAGTGGCCATCTATCCAGGAGTTCGTGAGGCCACTCGATTCTTGACCAACCACCATAATACTAAATTAATAACCTTTTTGGCGTTTTACCTCACAATATATCAGTATCTCAGAATTTATAATATTTTTTTTCATTAAAAATTTCAAACTTTTTTATAGGTTTTTACATTAACATGTATAAATTAAAAAATGCTCAATCCTTAGGTATAGATTTAAAATCATAAATAAATAAAAATGTATTTTAGTTATTACATTTCCATTTTTTTTCTATTGGTCCAATATGAAACTACATCAGCTATAAATTTGTTTCATACCACAGATTAGTAAAAATTTTGTTTTTTAAAAAAATGTTGTTTTAATAAAATGTGTTATATTTACGTTTTGAAATGTTTGAAAAGTTAATATTTATATAATATCAGTGAAAATAGATCAAATCTGTTTAAATTAGTTTTCACAAACCTAATGTTTGAAAAGATAATATTGATATGATTTGGAAAAGAAATTATGTGTTGTATATATTTTATATTCAATTATTTTGTGTCAACTGTTCCGTTGCGTCACGAGTTTATTTTTGTAAATTGTGTATTTGTTAGAAAAATGTGAAATGTGAAAACTCAAAGTTTATATTCCGCAGAATTTAGGAAAGTTATTCTTTTTGCAATGATTTAGTGTTGTTTTTCAAAATATGAATGTTAAAGTGGTTGCATACATAAATTTAATTTTCAAAAATATTTAGGAGAAAAGCACTTAAATGCGGATAAACTGAGAAAAGAAACAAAAAACACTAATTCTCAGGTATTAAAATCTGAGTTTAATGAAGAACTTTGTAAAGTACTTGCCACTTGGAGTATCTAACAATGCAATTTGTAAGTTAATAATCCCATTTTCAAAAGTTTTTGTGTTTTTATATATGATAAGCTACAGTATATTATATTTTAAAAACAAATTTTACTTACTGAAATAAGTATCAGTTTCGCTAGTTATCTGCTTATATATATTAAATTAAATGAATAAAACAAAATTAAGTAGCAATCAAATAATGAGTTTTCAAAAATTATTATTAGTGCTTTTTTAGGATTTTTTCTATTCTTTGCTTTATTTGTAGTGGTATTTTTAATGTTTTATTAGCTACAACATTCAAACTCTAGTAATAACCAATAATGATACTTAATAGTGTAAATATAAAGAAATATATTACCTCTTTATGAATTGTAGAATTTTGATAAAACACCATACTGATGCCAGCATGCCAACATTGTTTTAGTACTGGATCTACAAGCCATCGTTTATCTGCACAATGATGCCAACAAGAAAGATCATTTGTACAGTCACTATCCACTGGAGGTAGTTTGGTTTGAATATTATTAATGCAGCGGGTGCATTTTATTCTAAAAAAAAGTTTTTTTTATATAAAACATTATTAAAATATAGTAAATCAATATACAATTAAAAAAAAAAAAACATTTAATAGGTTTATTGAGCTATATAGTATAGGGCTATTGAAAAAGGTTCATCTTTTAAGTTCAAAGATCCAGATCAAAGGCAGGTTTTTCTAACAATCCTATATTCTTTCATCAGATGAAAACAATTCTAGATTTGCCACTTACTATATTTTACTTTTTTTTTTTTTTTTTATTATTTATAAAAGTTATTTACAATCTGTATACATAATAATACAATAAGTAAATGGGATCAAAGGCATATTTTACTTACTTAAAATATTTAAGTATTATCTAAGTATTTAATTTTATACTTATATTTTAAGGAAGACAAATATTTCAATAGGTAATGATTATTGTAAAATGTAAATAATATGTTGCACGTTAAAATTGTAAATTTTATTTACTTGTCATGTGTATCACTAATAGTGTCTTGCCGAAGATTAAATAATGTACGTAATTCTGAAACTGTAAAATGTCTAGCAACATCTTCTTCACAGTCAACTACACTAGAACTTAAGGCTTTTTTGTGTGCCTGTCTTTGCATCATTTTTTCTTCAATACTTCCAGTCTATAAAATGTTTTAAAGAATTATTTTAGATACATTTTATTAATAACAGTTCATTAAAACAACTTACAGCTAAAAATCTATAAACAAAACAAGGTTTTTTTTGACCATCTCTCCATACTCTAGCCATTGCTTGATCATCATTAGCAGGATTCCAATCGGGATCAAACATTACTAACCTATTAGCACCAATTAAATTTAATCCACAACCTCCAGCTTTTGAACTTAACATGAACAAAAATACACCACTAGTAGGGTTGTTAATATCATCTACAGCCTGTTTAAAATACAAATAATTATTATTATTACAGTAACAGATTTTTATTTTATTGTTATTATAATTTTATGATACTTTAAAAATAATTGTAGATACAACCTGTTTAATATGCTTTATTGGTTATTCCAGATAAATCTCTTTACTCATTACTTACACATACACTGAAAAGGAAATATAACTATACTCGTGCGGGTGAGAGAGAGCTTTTTGTTCGCGCATCCAAATGATCGAGCTCCGCGGTTTTATACCCAAATTCCACTCTCTTTTTCACTCTGGTCGGCGGCAGCATTGGTACGAGCGCAGCAACAGTGGCGGCGGCCAGTGTTTGGGCAGGTTTAGTGGTGGGAATGTGCAAGATTGGACAAATTTTGGTCGCCGCCCAGAAGCGCTCTCTCACCGGCACAAATATAGTAGCTGGTATTCAAAGAATAATATTTAGAAAACTATGCTACATTCTGAGCAGAGCCATGACTCAAATTTTTTATTGGTTTTGACTCAAAAGTGAATATAATATATGATATAAATAATTACTATTGAAATAATTAATAATAATAATATAGTAAATGCAATGTTTTTGGCAAAAAATATCTTAAATATACTTTGTATAATATGACACACCGTCTTTTGCTCAGAATCTTTTTTCATATTTAATGATGTATCATTGATTTCAAATTTAACACATCCATTACAGTGAGTAACCTAATTACAATGTATACTCGACACTAAATGTACAACAGAGCAGTTACCTACTTGTCCACTTTATTTTTAATGTCGATTTTCAACTATTATTCCAATTAAAAAATAATTTTAACTAAGATAATATTAAAATATCTGAATTACTTTTATAATTTAGTTAATTGTATATTATTAAATAATTTGAGTACTAATTTTTTAAATACATAAATATAAATAAGTACATACTTTTGCTCTTTTCTTAGCAGTCATGGATCCATCTAATCTAACAAATGTATAATTTCTTAATTTAGCTAGTCTTTCAAATAATTCTAATGTTTGAGTATAATTAGAAATCAATACTACACGATCAGTAGTGGTAGTTTTTATAACAGCTAACATTGTGTCAAGGACCATTAATTTAGATGATAATTCAATCATAAGTTTTTTTCTGAAAAATTATAATACACAATTTCATTTACTTATAAATACATATAAAGGTAATAAAGCTTCACAATATGAAATTAAAAAAGCAACTATACTATTAACTGTGCATAAATTTATATTTATAATTTCAGTTCTAAGTAATAAATTCAAAATTACTTGGATTGAGCTGCTATGTATGCTGGAGGTAATAATTGTTTTGAATTTTCAAATCCATCACTTCCATTCATTATTTTATCTACTATAAGATCTGGATGAGCACATAACTTCTTGAGCAATGTAATAGCAGCTAATGCATTGCTAGTAACTTTTCCATCATTACCTGTAAATATATAAGTGATACATTAATATTGTTTTAAACTTTAAAGTATTAATATTTAAGTAAAAATTATTGAAGATGATTAGTGTACTTTTAATTGATTTTGTAACCATATCAGATTTAAGAAGATGAAGGTACAAATCAGTTTGTAGTGGTGTCAATTTTATGCAAACAACATGTTCAGTTTTAACTGGCAAGTATTTGGAAAGTAATGCTGAGGTACGTCTAATTAGACACCTATTTACTAATGAAATTAATTGTTCTAAACGTTCTGCTGCTTTCTTGCGTTCTGAATCAGTAGCACAGGAATCTTGACCTCGCACAATAGGTGTTTCATATTGGCGACGAAATTCTTGAGCAGTCCCTAAGATGCCTTCATTAACAAAATGAACAAGACTAAAATATTCAAGTAGATCATTTTGGATTGGTGTGCCCGACAACAGAACTCTTCGTTTTGCTTTTAATGCCATCAATGAACGGTAAGTTTGATTTTCACAATTTTTTAACCTATGTCCCTAAATATATATGAAAATATGTTTTTTTAATTTTATTTATTAATGTAGAATGAGATAAAAAAAAAAGATCATAGATCATATTTACCTCATCACATAACACAAGACCTATATCATCAGCATTTTGTAACAAACTTGCATGACTACGAAAAGTTTCATATGATATAACTAAAATTGGATCAACAGTTCTACGTCCTCTAGCTTGAACAAACCCAGTAATTACTTTGTCCACTTGTTCTTTGCCTCCTCCATCTACAGGTAAAGCTCCAATTCGACCACCAAGCCATTTGTTTATTTCATTACACCAGTTCTTAAATAAAATATATTATATATTTATTAATGCATTACTTAAAAGTTAAATTGTATCAATACCTTTACTAAAGAACTAGGTGTAACTATAATAGCTTTGTGAATAGTAGGTGAAGCATCTGGTCCTTGTTTCAAAAGAGTCCACATTAGGGTTATGCATTGCAAAGTTTTTCCCAATCCCATTTCATCTGCCATGATGCATCCATGTGCACCTTCAATACGTACTCCGGTAACACATTCATACATAAACTTAACACCCTAAAAAGTGAAAAAGTTTTAAAAATAAATAATTGAAAAAGAATCAATCAATACTATAATGAATGAAATGAAATCAACACTTTCAGTTTTCCATTCCCCAAATTTAATTCACAGATTTTAAGCTCCTATCTTAAATATTGAATATGTTGGGTTACTTTCACCTGAAGTAAGATTAACTTGTCAAAATATCAAGGCAATGTGCAATAAAAGTATCTGGAATTGGAATGCAATTAATTGGAAAGATGAACAGCTATTGCATTCACTTTTGTATAAAAAAATGTTAAAGTTTAAAGATTACTATTTTATAACAATATAATAGATTAATGTCTAGAAAATATAAAAATATTTTGATATGCACACGTCTTAATTCTGAGGGTCAACTTTTTTTGTCAACAGAATGTATTACTAATACCAATAATTAAAATGGTTAATGGTTATCAATGACAATGAATAATATTAGGTAGTTTAAGAGAGAAGATCTAATCAATGAAAAACATATGCATGGTCTAACATATCTGCTTGAAGAATGGGAATGCTCAAGAACTCTTAAAGAACCTTTTTTATTAATATTTAAATATATACTAACTTCTCTTTGATGAGGCCTAAGTACTTTCGATAACGCTGGATCAACAACAACATTAACTAATATTTTATCTCTAAAAAGAATAAGACAAATTAGTTTAATAATTATTTTAAATTTATGTACACCATACTTATCCATTTTTAAAATATCATGGGCACTAATTTGTGGAGGAATATATAAAATAAGAGCATCAGGAGCAGTAGGGTCATGTAAAGGTCGACGTATGCCATCACGACGAACACCTAATGCTCTACTGAAACTACCACCACTCCAGTTTGCTATTGGTACTTTAAACGGCTTTGACAATATATTTCTTATATTTTGTTCCTTAAAAAAAAATGTTAATAATTTCTTTTATTTAATACTTTTACAGTTGTGATTGCATACTAACATATACAGAAAGTGTCATAGGAAATTTGTCATCTACTTTTGAATTTTGTTCAGTTTTTTGTGATTGATCACTATACTTCACACAAGCTCTTTTAGATTGATTTGAATCACTTAAAGGTCGTTTATTAACTTGGCTTGGAGCTAAACTTCGACGCTAAATAAGCCATTAAAAATATAATTAAATAAACTATATAATCTGATTCACAAGTAATTTTATTTAGCTTCAAAACAAATACTAAAAACTGCAATACTTACCATGATTGCTGATTGTGTGGGTCTTAAGCTATGCAGAATCAAAATGTAATTTCAAGACCTTAAATGACATATTGGATTGCATACCATTTTAATCAATATGTGTGCCAGTTATTAATATCTGTAAGTAAAATTGTTAAAATACAAATAACACAATGCATAAATTCTGACATAGGCTGAAATACTACAGATTTAAATTTATAATTTAATAAAAATAACTCACAATTGTTCAATAAAAAGCGACATTCAAGATTCAAACAGTTTAATCCAAACCATAATATTATTGCCATCAGATCTGTAAAACGACTTGAATTTAGAAATTACCTGTCTAATTACAGTCATTTGATTTATGGTGGAAATATAATTTAATAATATGTGTTGAAACAAAAAATAGTTATATCATTAAAAAATAATTACCGAACTGGAAAATATATCGACATTTAAATTTTCGATTAGGTATCTGTCCAATAAAAATAAAAACGTAAATTTAAGACACAGGTTGAGGACATTTTGATTAACATTAATAAAACTACTAGTAAATTCGTAACTACTACATAGAAACTAATAACGAACTAAAGATTTAAAAGTATTTTAATTTTAATATATCTAATTAAAATTTACCAAACTAGAAATCGAAATATTTAAATTTATTTATATCGGTTTAATACTGCAGTATACACATGATGTACAGTACCATTATAGCAGTATAGTAATTAGTAGGTACCGATGTACCAAGTAGTAAATATGTAGTAAACAATATAGTATTATTATCATCATATTATTGCTTTGATGATAAATTTTATATTTTCCCGCGCTACAGTCATAGTAGATAATAAAGAATCATTTGTCGGTGGTGCAGCATGACCACCTTAGATCATAATATACGAGTATAATAATATTGTATATGATCTAAGTAGCCACCACCACCACCACCACCATAGAAAAAGGATATGATACCCATTACGGCGTACGCATAGACAATATAATATTGTTTTCCCAGTTCCCTTATTACATACAAATATACAATACGCGGCATTCGATTTATTACGAATTTCGGTAAAAAAGTTCGGAGTAAAAAAGTCCGAGATAAAAAAGTCAGGTATATATATATATATAAGTTATATAACAATATTTAACTATAGTTAACTATCGTTAAAAAATTATATATTTAAAAAAAAATTCAATCATTGTTATGTTTATCTATAGTTAGGTTAGTATCTAGTGTTTATTTATAGGTCTTGATCTAATATTATGACTAACATTTTCTAAAAATTCATTTTTAGTAATTGTATTTAATGACTACCTATTCCTCGGAATACATAGTAACCAGTCGGACACTCGGATGTGTTGAATTTTGTTTTTTTTATAGGTACCGGACATTTTTACCTCGGACTTCTTGGTAGTTTACCATTTATTACACATGTGCCGAGTTATAGAGTAAATCAATAAAATATACCTACTAACTTACCTATAGTATAATGTTAATTTATCGTTCTGAATCACCACTCCTCAATAACTATATTCAAATGTTAGTTGAATATACAAATATGTATTTATATAATTTTAGTATTTTTATTTAACCCGCCTAACCAAAATTGTTTGGGGCAATTTCCCCCCCCCCCCCCCAAAAAAAAATATGTTTGTGACGCCACTGGCTACTGCTGTGCCATGACTAAATAGTGCTATTTAGTCGATAATTTAAGATAGTATTATAGATATAATATCTATAATATGATTTACTTTGTAAAGCGAACATTACATTTTTAAACCTTAGATATAAAAATAATTTTTTTTTTAATTTCCAACAAATACACCTTAAATGTATGTATGAGTAGTCCTTCAAAAAAAAATTGTATCCAGGATCCAACCCAAAAATATTTATAATATATTTTATTATGTTAATACAAAATTGATTTTGTCAAAAACTCGTGATGAGTTGTTGTAGTGTCACTTTTCTCTAGACACTAGACTATATAAATTCAAGTTCAAAAATTCGCCCACATTTTTAATGTGGTAGAATTTACTACGTCACTGCTCACCACGTTTTAATTAATAAAATCTAAGTAGCTTAAGTAGATAAATGTAGCATGCTACTTGATATTTTTCTGGAAAATCTATAAATCATAAATATGTTTTTATAATGTCAAATATCAATAATACATCTACTTTAATACATATAATAATATGTTAATAAGTAACCATGGTAACAAAAACCATAAGGAAATTGGCCTCGAAAAAAAGTTGTATCCAGCACAAAAACATATAATATGTTAAAAACCAATTGTGAGTTTAGTTGCCTATCTAAACCCCTTTTGATATTGTTAGCCCGTAACTAAGGTGGATATCGATTGTATATTTCACGGATTTCTGCATTTATTAAATATATTATATAATATAGATTAAACATTTATCTATATTAATGACAAAAAAACCAATCAAAGCCACCAATCCAAGCTATAAACTAAAACCAAATTATTTATTAAATATCACATTTTATTTATTTTAACATTTTACAACCGCATTCCTAATTCCCTTGAAATATTAATAAAACACAAGTTATCTTATTTGAGTTGAATAACATTTAACTATTTTTTAACCTTTATCAAATTATCATAAATCATAAAATTCAACATTAATCATTATGATATAAGATTTAGGATATTGACAGTGTTTTTAACTATTTCTATCCGAGTATTACAAAAGTTGTATACAGTTATTCTTGTATTTTTTTAGGAAAGGAAGGTTATCGTTATTTAAACTGATAGCAGTTAGTAATAGAAAAGGAAAAATGAGTATACGTAAGACATTTAAGTCAAATTAACAATTTTTAACACAGGTATGATAGTTAAAAGTATTATTTAAAAAAAAAAAAACAGAAAAACAATAAATAAATGTTATAATTATAGACTAGTAAATAAGAACATGACCAACATTTAGAACTCACTAACAGCTCATCAGAATGTTCCTTTTTTTTACAAGTTTATGCATCACAATATTTTTACTTAAAGGGTTCATGATATTAACTTGAATTATTTATCTAACTACATACCATATAATAGTAAAATAAACTTGCACAATTTAACTAGGATAACATTTAGTTTTGTTTTATTCCTTAAAATAGAATATCTTTAAAAATACTTATATAATAGACAATTTACAAGACATGAAAAGGTTAAATACTATAATATATAATAAGAATTTCTTTTACGTTTTTTGAAAATTGGTCCATTAAAGTACAAAAGATGATGTTTAAATATATGTAAAAGAATATCGATTCCGCGAATCACTCAATTTGTAAATTAAACTACCATCGAGATCAGCTGATTCTTTAGTTGGCATACTTGACATAAAATCTCGACAGAATTCAAATACTGAAATAACCCATATGACATCATTAGTTATCATAAATTCATTAAAAATATTAAAATGTATTAACACTTACAAATACTAGATGTATCATCCTCAGATAAAAGATATGTGTCCAAACTACTTGCTAATTTCCAACAAGAATCTACATATTCTTGTTCAATTTTTTCCATTAATTCAACATCAATACTATCCTCCATTGCACTTTTTACCCATAATTTTGTAAATTGCTCACATGCATTCCATAACTATATGTAAATAAAATATTTAAAATGTTGAACTTTTATTTAGAACAAGTTTTATAAATACCAATGACAATGACTCATAAGAAAATTTTTCCATTGATCCATTTAGCATGCATAACCTTATAGCCTGGTTAATATGATCTTCAAGTACTGTAAAACAAAAGTATTTCAGTAAACATATAAAAATTATGTATTCGTCATAGAACAATGAGTTTAAAAAAATAAAATTATAAGTCTAACATCTTTCACATAAATTACGAATACAATTTAGTTCTTCAGGTATAATGTAATAAATACTAATACTAAGTAATACTATAAATACTAAGTAATAATGGTAGTACATAAAAAAAATGTTAGAAAAATATGAGCAACCAAAGAATAATAAAATAAAATAAAATGTTTAAAATTATATTCAAAACATTTAAAAATGTTTGATTTCATATAATCTTATAAGCTCATGAAATTTTTTCAAGATTATTGAGGAATCATGAAAAAAATAAGGTACTTTTAACTGTATATTTATTCTTTGAAATATTATTTTATATGTTGAAATTTTAATCGAAGACGCTATTACTAAATTAAATCAATCGATACAAAGAGCCGCGTGGAACTCTACCCCAGTATCACAACCCTCCCCTCCCTTCACCATAAACATTCCTGCTCATATACGTCATGTAATTAGCGAAAAACGCCGGGCAAGAAATCAATGGCAACGAACCAAATATCCCTCTGACAAAAATCGTCTAAACTCCCTATCTACACAATTAAAAAGACTGATGTCGAACTTCAGAAACCAATCATTTACTAACTATATAGCCTCACTATCCTTCAATGATGGTTCTATCTGGAAAGCCACAAAAAAAGCTCTTAAAGAAAAACCCTCATATCCTCCCCTAAAATTACCCAACAACACATGGGCCATTGAGGACCCAGTAAAAGCAGATCTCTTTAAAACTCACCTAGCCGAAGTCTTTAAACCTCATAATAATTTGAACAATCCTGCTTTTTCCAACAAAATTGAACAATTTTTGCTTTCCCCCTTGCAAATGACTCTACCCCCTAAAGCGTTCTCTCCTGCAGAAGTCCAACATTGCATTGACACTTTCCCCAAAAGGAAGGCGCCCGGTTTCGATCTCATAACCTACGAAGTAGCCAAACATCTCCCAAGGAAAACGCTAATACTTCTTACGTACATTTTTAATTCAATTATTCGTCTATCCTACTTCCCGCTTCAGTGGAAGTTCTCTATCATTATAGTCATTCCCAAACCTGGTAAGCCCCCCGACATTCCTTCCTCATACAGACCTATAAGTCTTCTACCTTTCTTCTCGAAGGTACTTGAAAAGCTAGTGCTCAAACAAATTAGTCCGATCATAAATAACTCTAAAATTATACCCAATTCGCAATTCGGTTTTCGAAACCGTCATTCCACAATTCACCAAGTGAATCGTATAACTGACACAATTGCCTCAGCTCTAGAAAAAAAACAATACTGTAACGCTGTCTTCCTCGATGTCGGTCAGGCATTCGACAGGGTATGGCACCCTGGCCTCCTATATAAATTAAAAAAAATCCTCCCACCCGCTTTCTATCTATTTTTTAAATCATATCTCGATAACCGTCAGTTCGCTGTTCGGTACCGCTCTAGTCTCTCGTCTATATCCACTATAGAAGCCGGTGTTCCTCAAGGAGCAATTACAGCACCTGTCCTTTTCAACATCTTCATAGCTGATCAACCCACTTCTCCCTACACGTTCGTTGCTGAATACGCCGATGATAAAGCTATCCTTTCAACCCACGAAAACCCTATCATTGCGTCTTTTCAACTTCAATCTCATCTCTCTCGTTTGGAATCCTGGTGTCAAAATTGGAAAGTCAAAATAAACGAAACCAAATCCTGCCACATCACTTTTACCCTTAAACATCAAATTTGCCCTCAAATTTCTTTTAACAACATCACAATTCCAACCTCACCAAGCACAAAATACCTAGGTATATATTTTGACAAAAAACTAAACTGGGCCCACCATACTCATAACACCAAAATTAAACTAAACTCTCGTCTTCGTTCCCTTAAATTTTTCTTTAACGCAAAATCAAAACTTACACTTCACACTAAACTAAACTTATATAAAACTCTCCTTAAACCCATTTGGATGTATGGAATCCAAATATGGGGCTCTGCAAAAAAGTCACATATAAACAAAATTCAAATATCCTAAAATAAATTGTTTCGTTTAATAACAAAGGCTCCTTTCTATGTATCCAATCAAACTTTACACTCAGACCTAAAAATGAACACAGTGTTAGAAACCGCTACCAAGTCTTACTCTCGTTACCACAACTCTCTCTTCGACCATCCTAACATCCTAGCTAAAAATCTAACCAATCCAATGCCTGGCAACCCTCCCAAAAGATTGAAAAGAAAGTGGTGCCGCGACCTACTTTTATAATTTAACCTTACGACTCTGACCTGGAGTGTCACCAGTGGGTGGCTTCTCCTTCATGTTTTCTGGCTGTAATCTTAATTTGTTATCACTTAAGCTTATTATACATAATTTGTATAGATTGTTCAACTCAAATAAAAAACAAAAAAAAAAAAAAAAAAATATGTTGAAATTTTAGAATTTGTTTAGGTTTTAAAGAAATGTTAAAAAATAATTTAATATAATTATAATCTGGAAAATTTGTTGGAACATAAAATAGGAATTTACTGACTACTATTAATTATAAAGATAATATATGTATTACATATTTACAGTTTAATGTTTATATTAAACCTAAGTCAACATTAGTCATTAATACAAACAAGGGTACACATACTAACCTTTTTCAAAAGCATCCAAACCATTTTTTACATTTTGAATACTATTAAATAGTTTAGAGCCCAGATATCTTGATGCGACACTGAAGAAGTATGTTTGTAGTTTATAAGTAGTTGACATAATCCATAATCTAATAAAATACATTCGCTTCACATCTAATGAGTAGTTATACTTATTTAAATCTGAAATTTTATAATGATAATTAACCATTATTAAATTAAACATATAATTTAAATATTTACCTTTAGTTTGTAGCTGAGAGATCATTTCAACAGCTTGCTTTGCAGTTATTAATAGACGGAAAATTTTGTTATAGTTAAATATTACCTCATTGGTTAAAATTAGGCTTAGTGGAAATTTTATCTAGCATAAATTAAAATATAATCTACATAAATAAAATTAGATAATAAAATCAAATAAATGAAAAACATGCTTAGAGATTTAAACTCACATCATAAGTAATTGTAATGCGTTCAAGTTCATCAGCAAAATTATCTTTTAATATATCATTTTCTCCAAAAAAATTTTTTTTTTCGGTTTTATAGTTCAGTGATAAATTACACGAATGATTACTAGATAAAATTGAACTGTGATCATCACTAAGAAGTGAATAAAAACAATTGTTCAAAAACGAGTTGCGCTCAATCTATAATAATTAAAGTTGTGTTTAAATATTGTAAGGACTTAAATATAATAATAATACATTTGAACAGAAAAAACTGCTAGACTAGCATAATTATACTAAAACATAATTTTAATTTAAATATCAAAATAAAAATACTATATATTTTATCTTATATTACATTTCTGTAAGGTAGATTTTATAAAGTGAGGCTAGTCATATTGGGTAGTGGACAATACAATGAAGCAGAGATGAGAATGCTAATGAGGATGTCTGAAGTGGTTAGAGATAATAGAATATGAAATAAGTCAATTAAGGGTAGTGTAGAAATGGCACCAATTGTAGACAAAATGAGGGCGAATAGGTTTTTCAGGTTTGTTTATATTATGAGGAGAGGTGGCTTAGAGGCAATGAGAGTGGCTATGGAAATTAATGTAGAAGAAGACCTAAGAAGAGATGTATAGACAAAATGGAAAACAACATTAAATTAACAAGAGGTAGGAACAGAGCCCTATGGAGGTGTAGGACAAGGGTAGCCAGTCGACCCCATATAGTTGGAAGCAAATGGCAAAGGAGGAAAAAAAGGAGGAGAAGAATAAGAATAAGAATATATTTTACCTTATATTCCATAACTCTATCTATTTGTACAGATTTATTCACATCTTCTAAGAAAATTATATTGTATAAATTCTTTAAATGATGTACAAATTTATTTTTCTTAAGAACAATATCTCGAACTTCCAATCCAATATTATTTATGGCTTTTTGAATAACCAATAAAAACATATCTACCATTCCATAACTTGAAGGTATGGTCAGTTCAAATGTTGATTTATCAGTAAATCTAATAAATCAAATAAAAATAATAAAATATAAGTTAAATATATTTACATTATTTATTAAAGTGAAGTATTTAACTAAAAACTACTATCTAAACAGGCCAATGCTCTATCAATTATTTTTAATTAGAGTAAATAAATATATTTTTGCTTCACATCAATGTGTAATCAGAGGAGAAATGCCTTGAGTTTAAGTTATCTTGAGCTGAGTTTAAAAATAAATTACATATATTAAAATTAGAATTTTAATTGGATCTAAACAAATTTAAAGTTAAATAAAACCTTAACTTACCACCTCCTTAATATTTTTTTTAAATAAACCAGTTATTTCTTAAAAAAATTACATGCAGAAATAAAATAAAACATTATTCATGCTAAAATTAATTATGAAACTATACCTATTATAGTTTTATATACTATGGCGTCTATGCATAACATAAGAATTCAAAATAAATATCAAAAATCAAACACTATATCTATAAGAAAGACTACTGAATAATATATTTTACTGAATGAGTTTTAAAATTTTTGAAAATTGACAATGGAATTATTAAACATAGTAAATCCGAAATTATATATATTTATTAACAACTTACAGTAGATAGATTAAACTGGGAGCTAAAAATACATTTACATAATATTATCAATCATAACCTATAATAATTTTTACTTAATAATTAATAATTCAATATATTCAATAAGCAGAATGCAGATACTTACTTATAATGAACACACGCTGATGCTAACAGTGGCAATTTATTCCAGTTGGATGGATTATATTCATTGAAAGGATTGATGTAATTTTTCCAGAAGGTATTCGAATTTTTTATTTCAATTAAAAAATTATTAAACAGTTCACCTAAAATAATTTCAAATTAAAAAAAAAATAGTCATCCAATAACTGCAATAAACAGATATTTTAATATACCTCTAGGAACTTCACATAAGACAATAGCATCATTACTCATTTCAGATGCTACAAATACTTTCCAATCACAATTATTCAAAAAATGTATTAAATATTCAAGAATTGGTGGTACGCTTAAATTACAATCCTTTAAGTACCCATGTACATCATTAAAGAATATATTAAATGCTATACTACTATCTCCTTCATAATTGTATATAATAAATTCATTGTTTTGATCAACTAACTGTCCAGCATGAATCCATAATTCTGTCATATGTACATAAGGTTCAAATGCATATAAGAACAATGTCACAACAATTAATTTTTGGTAATCAATATTTGCAGTTTGAATGGACCAAAATAATACAGAAATTAATCTGAAATTTAGATAAATATTTATATTAAAATCATCAAACTTAAAAGTATATTTATGATGGTATTTAAAATAAGTATTATACTTACTTAATTGAAGTTTTCCAGTTATCAGTTGTCTCCCAATTAGAAACTATAGCTTTTGAATGCACAGAATAAACATAAGAAATAATTTGAAAATGCATATACATTTCTTCTTCAAATGATAATAATGTGTCATGGCTAACTATAATTAATTAAGTAAATATTAATTTTTCATATGGTAACACCAAAAATAAAAACTTACCACAGTTTTTAATTCTATTTTCAATAAAACACATTTTATTTATTATTGGTTCTAAAATGTACTCCAATCCTTTAGCATATGCTCTTATTGTATAGGGTATTTTTTTTAGTCCTTTTAAATGGTGTGTAAATTTTATTAGATGGTTTAATTTTTTTATGTAAGGTGATACAGTTAAAATCCATCTATTAAATACCTCCTAAAATAACATTAAATATTAATTAATGATTGGTTAATTCTAAAAAATGTTTTTATTCATTAATGTTTAAAAACAAAACTTAAACTTACAGGTGATATAGATGATGAAATAGTCATATATCCAAATAATTTACTTTGTTCTTCTAAACTATACTGAAGAATATATGACATAGTTAAATTGTTTTTTAAACACTCAAGTATTATGAAATTGTCATCTATAATTTTAAATATTTTGTTATTTGTGTACCTAAAAACATAAGTATAGTTAACAATTATATTTACTTAATATACAGTCAGTTTTTTATTTTATTATTTTTTTAATCAGACATTACTATGAACAATGTATATTGTTTACCTTTTTAAACTGAAATAAAAAGGATGTTGTCCACCTTTGGTAATTGTTTTAGATTTATTAAGCCACCATGACTGAGAAGCCCGTTTTGACAATACATTTCTAGCTATATTCTCATGGGAAAAAACTAATTTAAGATACTCCCTACTAGGTAGAGACTTATTATTATTATCTTTTTTTCCATTAACTATTATATTCTCTGGTGATATAACACTTAATGAGCGAGAATCAGCTTCGTCTTCATAATCTGTTTCAGAATCAGAGTCTATACAGTACTATAATTCAATAAAAAAAACTGTACGGTATAGCAAAAGTTATACATTTTTGTCTATTTTTTATTTATTATATTATATACTTACAGAAGTCCTACCAATGTTTAATAACTCTTGTATAAGATCAGTTTTCCATGAATCCCCAAGGACTGCAGTTTCACCTTCTAATTCAATTCTGACAGTGTCTAAATTAGTCTTTCGGAAGGCATTTCTAGAACCACAAGGATTATTAGCCATACTGATTATCATCCCTATGATTGCCCATTTTACAACATCAGATGACAGCTACAAGACATTGAACGATATTACTATTGGCATGAAATATAATGTACAATTATCATTAAATACTTTAGAGCGATTATTTATATTTGAATAATTAATAAAGCGACGAATGCGCATTTCAAATTCTTTAGCTTCCAACGGAAATCCTTGAACATGATATTTTTCTATTAATCCTTTTACACAATTTTCAACATCTGACTGTTTAGGATGTTCATAATACACATCATGTAAATTATTTATTATTTGAGCATATTTCAGATAAACTTCATTGAAGTTCTAAAACAAAATTAATACAGTTTACTAAGAATTGTTTTTAAAATGTATCAAACATGCAATGATACAAACTTTTAGTCCAGTCATCATTTTAATAAGTTCTAAAACGTTTGCAAGTGCCTTCGACGACAAACTAATGACAGACGTGTCCATTTTCAATTAGGTTCAAATAATATTTCGTAGTCCTCTTATATAGTTACATAAGCTACTTGAGCTTACTATACACACATAATAATGTGAACTAAAATGTAAAAACGGTCAATTAGGTGGTGTAATGACATTAGGATAATATATTAGTTATACGAAATTGATTAACTTTAAATTCATAATGCAAAAAATTAATAAAAATTGCAAGTGATTTTGGCGGTTGTGTTTTCAGATTTGTATTTACTATTTTGTAATGACTATAATAAATAATGATAACCACGGACAGAGAAAGTAATAACTACTGATAGAAGCGTGAGCCTTATCAGTTATCACCTAGCCGCCTATGGAGTTTCTTGTAAGATGGAGGGGATGAATGCAAGCTTGCTCGAGATAAGCGGTCCGATGATGAGTTTTTGACTGATGACTTGATGAGGCTCTCGTAGTCTCGTAGTCTCGTCACAGAATATATGAAATATATTTAAATATATTTCATATATTCTGTGGTCTCGTACTCTCGTCTCTCGTTGCTCTGTTAATCGTTTCCATTTCCCAAGCGACCAAGTTTCCAGGGTTCCAGGCAGTCTTCCAGTACGAATAAAGATGTGTTTTTTTAGACATTCTATATTCCAGACATTCCAGATTCCAGTACACATATATCGTAGTGAGTTAGTCGGTTTGACAGTGGTTTCAAATATAAAAAATAAAAAATAGATGTGGAGCGCTCATTTATCCCAATGTCGTAAGTATTGTTTAATCGATAAGTATTATAATAGTATACAAATTCACGTATGTCCGTTGTTTTAATAGGAATTAAGAGTAGCAGCTTGGAAATGGCAGAATTAAGCAAACCGAATGTACAAAAATTGATAGTTACACTATCTACTTCTATATTTTTTGAAGTACTTCAGGCAGATATATTCATTGATAAAACTATGTTGGTTGAAGAGGTAATAGTGATTTGTGTCTGGTCACTAATGTTGAAACTATTCTTAGATATTGAAGTCGACATTAGCAGTAATAATGTAATAGGATATCAGAATCGCAGGGAGAAGGCCCGGTTTGTGTTTCAAAGTATTACGAGCTCTTTTCAAAACTTCCTGAACAGATATTAAACATAGCCAAAGAGAAAAAGTCATAATGGAAAAACAGTGGCAAGTACCTGCTCATTTATGTCAATTTTCAAAGTGGTAGCGGCACTGCTTCAAGTCTTTTAAAGACATTTTCTGTAGATGTAGAACAGTCTTTCATGAGGTCTATAGAACATAGTTATTTTCTTAAGAGTAGAAAACTTAATACTAATGACATAGAAGATTGTCAACGATGTTGTTCTTGTATTGAATACATAGACCTTATACTCATACTCGGCTCATGACGTGTAATGTTAGTAAGATAGGTAGGGCCAGTCTATGAGTTTAAGGTCTATGATTGAATACAAATCCTTTATCTTAACAGATAACGTTGAATCCAGTTTAAAAAGCTAAGCAGTAAGCTGAGTATTTATTTATTTATTTTTTTTTTCATATGGAGCTTTTTGTTTGGGAGTAGGCCCAAAGGCCTAGTCGCCTATTTGGCAGAATTTTGAATTGGGCACCGGTAGGTTTCTGCCATGCTTGGTTGGGGGATGGCGGCCTCGTAGCCTGCCCAGATAACAACGCCTCCCATGGCCGGGATTCGAACCGGCGACGGCGCTCGTTAGGACCGACGCCTTAGTTTGCTCGGCCACTTTATCCCCCAGCTGAGTATTTATACAAATATTTCCATCATAGATGTTTGGTTACCTATCTTCAACAAAAATGACAGTATATATTTTTTTCAACGTTGATATTGACAAAATCAAGTTATAAAATTGTATTTATTGATTCTCAACCAATTGTTGAAAAATTATAATGAATATGTTTGTTCTGGCTTTACTGCAGGAATTTTGCATAATATGTAACATATTATGTTTAGTACTGGTCTAGGCAAAATTAAAAATGTTATTAGACCTTATACTCGGTATACTATGGTTATCACTTATCAGTTTATCACATATCAATTTCTTCAAATTTAAAATTTTTCTGAATTCTACAGATTAACCATTTATAAAACAGAAGACCTTCAGTCCCAATTTGAAATTAAAGATGATGAATTTAAGAAAATAGAATTACATTATAATGGTTGTCAATCTAGAAAAGCTAAAATTTATTGTGTATGGTCAGTGATTTCATTCCTGAAATTTGAAGATATTTCAAATTATTAATTAGACTGATGTAGTAGTTCATTTAACAGAGACATTAAACATTTCAATTGTAAAATTTACAATATCAGAAATTATGGGTAATAAAAATAATATAATACAGATAGATATTCTGAGTAAGATTCAAGTATCTTGGATTACTGCAGAGTACAAGAAAATACAAATTCAACTTTTAATATAGTGTATGTTATGATGATAGCAACAACATTTAAATGTTTGCCTGAAGCAAGTTACAAATATTTTAATCATGGGTAACTTAGGTATTATATAGTATAATATACCTACTCTATGTCTCTATTAGTCTATTCCTAATAAGAATTAGGAATATATTGTAATAGGAAAGAACCGCTTTCGCGCATGAAGACTGAGCCGCCGACCACTGTCTGACCCCTCCTACGATTGCTATGTGATCTGTGATTGGCCGACAGTTATGGCGGTCGTCGTTAATCGTCGGCATCGGTGCTGCAGCCGTGCATACAGACAATCATACAAATATCGCGATTTTGTGCAGTGAATAATATAACACTTATTTATTTATTTCAAACATTACGGGCAGAGTCTAATTACATTTCATGAGTACATTAATTATACATTTGCATTAAAATAGAACAAAAAAAAAATAACAATTATAATAATAAGATTTAGGTTTAGTAGGAAATTATGGTTGTTCATTAGCTATGCGCATCATGTGATATATCATATTATATCGGATTATTACGACCGTAGTTTGTGGAACAGTTCGGAATTGAGAAGGTTGTATAAGAACAGAGGGAACGCTGAGGTACTTTAAAATGTATATTGGAGAGAAGAGTAGGGGTGTCTATAGAACCGTCCAAGAGTTTATGTAAAAATGATAAATTAGCAGTTGCTCTTCTATCGACGAGAGAAGTTAGGTTTAGTTCTCTGAGCACAGGGAAATAGTCGTGGGTGGCATGGCCAATCTTTAGTGTATATGCAGTGAAAGACAAAAACACATCTTTGGACTCGATCTAGTTGGAGGAAGCTATAAGCTGTATGAGGGTCCCATATCACGGAGCCATATTCTGAAATAGATCGAAATAAGGAGCACTAAAGTACCTTTATTGAAGATTCGAGCTTGAATTCGGAAGCTATTCGCTTCACAAATCCTAGTCATTTTAGTGCCCTACAACATGACGATTTGACGTGGAAGTGAAAATCGAGAGTAGGAGTGTAAAGAATACCTAGGTCTTTCACGCTCATAACTGATACTATTGTAATCTGTCAGATAATACCTGAACCAAGATAAGAGAGGATCTCCAAAGCCTGTATTGTAAAGAACTTGTACAGGGGCAGAGTGGTCTATACGGTCAAAGGTCTAGGACAAGTCTGTATATATCGTACCTGTAGGGCTGTAGGTTATTTTCAAAGACCTCAAAGATATAATTGTTAAACACAATAGAGTTCGTTATTGAGGAGCGGCTGAATCTGAAGCCATGGTGTTCATCGATCAGTATGGAGTTCACAGATGGTTGAATGCTCTGGAGGACAAGTGGGACCGACAGTATATCTAGATTGGATAATATAGAGAACGGTTTATAGTTTAAGAATTTGTCGAATACGTCGGATTTGTCACCTGGTTTATGTATAGGAGAGACACAACTCATTTTTCATATAGAAGGGTAAACTCCTTCCTCAAGTGAACGTCGGAAGAGTAGCCGTAGAGGAAAGCTAATAGAATATCGAATATTGTATAAGTAAATGTCAGAAAGCCAGTCAGGGCCAACTGATTTTACGTTTTATAGCTTACCTAGACCAACTTCAATATCTACGATGCTGATACTGTTGCTAGGTAAATCATGTTGAAGGAATGGCATATCGAATCCATTACTAGTGTTGGATGTGTAGATAGAGTTAAAGTGTGAAGCAAAAAGATTGGAAACCATTTAATGGTCGGTGCAAGAGGAGCTATTTAAGTGGACTAAGTTTGGTATAGCATTTTGTGATTTGCTTTTCCTAACAAAGTCCCAGAAGGAGCGAGGATTGTGTCTTTGAGCTGATTCATTAATTTGTACTTAACATGCGCACGTTTTTTTTTTTATCAAATGCAAGTGCTCTTAGGTCTTTTGTGAACCAGGCAGGAAATTTGGAAGGCGCATAAGATACTTTAGGCACAAATTGTAGTATACAGGAATGAAGGGCATCATAAAAAGCGTTTGTGGCAGAATTTACATCGAGAGACAAAACCGTGTCATACCATTGAAGGATAGTAAAAATATGTTTATATCTAGATACGATGCTTGGTTAAAATTAAAAATTTATGAGAATTTATAGGTAGGGGTACAACTGACCCAACCGAAATATTAATACATAGGGCAGGGTGATAGGGGTCGCATGGGATAAGAGTGTCTACTGTCTAGGACAGCTTCTACTGAAGTCATCTCATTATTGCAAAAGACAAGGTCAAAGAGTTTACCATTAGAGTTTTGAACATGATTTAGTTGATAATAGTTTAAGAAGGCAAAAGTTTCTGGAAGGCAATTGATTCTGATATCAGAGGTGGAAGAAAAAGTTAAACAGAGCTCACTACGTATACGGCTGCAGTTTCGTGGTAGCCGACACCAACGCTTGCAGTGGAGCCGGTTTTGTAGTGGGGATACGCGAACAAAACGAGATTTAGTCGGCCGAGTGGTTCATTCTTTTTTGGGGAGACGGTATTTTGCTCCACCAATAGGTACATTTAAGTGCGTATGTAATTTGCTCCAAAATATAAAAATTAAACATGTATTTTGCGCCACATCTATAAATTAATTTTGGTAATTTGCGCCACGACAGAAAACGAAATGGAATATGTAATCTGAGCCACACTTTCAACTTAATTGTTGGAATTTACCACCAGATAAATGGACTGATATCGTATCGGAAATACTATAATACCAACGCGTGTCGGATATTATATTGTTGTGTTCTACTGATAATAAGTAGAACCGAGATAGATTACGTCTATACCAATTATCAATTGTCAAAATATTGAACAGCAGTATCGTGATATTTGTATTTAGTCCGATATTAATCGCGTGTTCGTTCATATTTCACATTTAAAAATTATATAAAAGTATAAGTATGTTAGGTAGGTGAGGTTAGGTCGGTTAGAATAGGTTAGGTTAGGTTATAGCCTAAAAAACGTTCAATACGATGGCGCGTTGTAGTATCAGAACTTTAAAGTGGCGCAAATTACAATTTTTGTAGAAACACGATGGCGGAAATTACTTAATGCCTCTTATTTAGTTTTGTGTGGCGCAAACTACCAAAATTAATTTTTAGATGTGGCTCAAATTATATATTTCTTTTTTTTTGGAGGGTTGTTTTTGGCGCAAATTACATACGCCCCTTATTTGGAATATGGTCTCTATTCGCAGAATAAGAGCGGTATCGGGCGGTCGACTTGTGCGAATGGGCGTGGCTTTGTTCCAAAGCTTTGCCTTGCGCAGAAGCATCTGACCGGCCTCCGCCCTGGATCGTTCTTATTCTGAATAAAATATAGTACTATAGTTATTGGTTAGTATATCTTGGCCCATAACTTCATGATACATTTATTTTTAAAGTATATCATGAGTTTATAATAACACTAAAATAAAAATTGGTTACTGTTATAGTTATTACTTGTATTTTAAACAGGCTGTAAATGACTTTAACAGCTCTACTATTCTCTATATATGAACTTGTGCGCGTGGACGTGGTTAGGTTAGGTTAGAGTAGGTTAGGTGGCTTCACTACATGCACGAACCTTGAACACTACTCGCAGCCCTGCCTGACCACCGTTATGGGCGTTTCTCATTTGGAATAGAGTATATAGTGTTGTATTTTTATGTTGGGTTCAAGCTAGAGGTTATGGATTATATTTAATTAGTGCAAGTGTGATGTTTTATCCCGATTGAAATATAGCCAATGACAAACAAGCAATAGCTAGAATAAAGAAGAGATGAATTTTTTCCTGGGGGGGTGGTTGGTTGAAAATCCTTCTCTTGATTTCGATTTTTAAACTCAAAGTACAGACTATTTTTTTTTAGAATAAAATGCACTTTTTGCATAAATAATAACCACACAAAACTACTCTCAGGCCTCAATGGTTAGTGATAAAAAAAATGATAATTTTTCTTGTTGTCATTATTGTACAGTACGGTTGCTTGTAGATCCAGTATTAAAACAATGTTGGCATGCTTCAGTTCAGTGTTTTATCAAAATTCTTCAATTTATTAAGAGGTAATATATTAGGTCCTTATATATTTACAATTATCAGTATTCATATATCAGTAAATTACCTATAGCATAGGCGTGAGCATTGGATATGCGCTTGTCGTTTATATATTTTATATACCCTGGGGACAGACACATTTTTAGATGGCACATGGTCGAGGCCTAAAAAACCACTTTTTAGAAGAAAACAAATAAACAAATGTAGGTACGATCGATATTTACGGCTAAATTATATGACATGAATCATGCTATTATATCCTTTAGTCTTTAGATTAAACGCGTTTTTTTATAAAAATATCTTATTACTTTACAACATAAATAAAAATGTTGAAAACCTCATAACCTAAAAGTAGTAATAATAATAATCATAAATATTTTTAAGATAATGATATGGCCTTAATATTTTTTGACTTTTCTGAAGCACATATTTTTACTAACCGCATAACATGGTTAGTCTGAGCACACTTTTAACCTAAAGGATATAGAGTAATATGTACCCATAAATCATAATCCCTATACTATTAAAGTATATCTGTATATTTTATAGTAATTAATAATACATGTTAGTGTAAAGTCGTAGAAATTATTCTAATAAATAATAATAACAATTTTTAAACATAATTACTCAAAACTACATTTATCATGGTATATCCGGACTTTTGAACACTGGGACATTTGACACTCAACAGTTAAATTGATTTCGGAAATTCTACACTTGTTTGTTTTTAGAATATAGACAATTATTGACACCAAGCTTGGCTATTACGACGGGTTTTATATGTCACCGTTGCAAGTTAGTTATTGACGTTATTGTTAATTTAATAGTTATAACTTATAAGTTGTAAGTTTATAAGATATGAGTTTAATCGAAATAATGTAATACAAATACAATATCATAATATGTGACAGTCGTTGCCACTTGCCAGATAAATATTGTTCTGTGGCACGACGGCGGAGGCGCGATAATGGAAAACCAGGAGTTCTTCGTCGTATTTGGATGTTATTACCAAATATATCAACAAACCTACAATTGTCACAAGTCATTTTAAAACTGGTTTTAAGTTAATAATTTAAAAACAAATATTCTGAAAAAGACTTTTATTAAACAAAATGTAGACATTTTTATACATTTATAATAAACAAATTGATGAGGCGACTGAGGCTCGGTCAAAACAAACTACGACTTGTTTGGGCTACACCTACTTAAAAGCTCCGCGGCCGTGCCAATCTGTCTGGCAACGATTGTATTTTAATATTTTTGTTGTTTTTTCATATTGATGTTATTACCTCTTATATTCTTATATTACAATCAACTTATTTTATTAATATAAAGGCCTCTGAGTAAATTGTCCAATAAGTAAAAATTCTAGGTGTCAAAAATGCCCTACATTCATTTGTTTAGATTTATACAGTATCACAGTATACTTACATGTACAAACAGAGCTGTATACACGAGGGTGGGGGACAAACCCTTTCTTACATCATAGAAAGTATGTAAATGTATTTAAAAACTTTTAAAACAGCTTACATATTTTAAAGTATTTTTTTTTACTTTGATAAACCTTTTTTTTTATTGAATTTCCATCTTTTTTCGAATCAGAATCCTCGTATTTTAATGTAAATTATTTAGTGGTTAATTTTTTTGAAAGTATTTATGTACCTAATTGAAAATTTGAACGAGTAGTTTCTCAGTTTTTAAAATGTTTATAGGTACTGAAAATATAATGATAATCTTTAAAAATTGTTTTACAAAAATATACAGGTACATATGTTAGTTCCTATACACGGCGGAAAAATTATATATGTAAGTTCCTACAAGGTAAAAAAAAAGTTCAAATGTCAGTAAGTGTATACTTAATCTATATTATGAATTAGGCGACAAAATAATAAAAATAGGTACATTTTCATAAATAAATAGATGATGATGATGATAAAAGATTTTAAAAGTATGGTCTTCGGAAGGTGTCAGCGTATTTGTTTTCTCTCAGACCCACGCGCAACATAAATAAAACGCATTCATATAAAATCGTTTTTTTTTTTATATTTTGGAGTAATCTTAGAGTAAAACTACAATTACATAAATTATAGAGGAAAATATTCTTGAGGATTTGACATATTGGATTTTAATTGTATTATTATTTGACTTTATATTATGCTCTACCTACATATTAAAAATAAAAATAAAAATAAATGTTGTGAATTTAAATTGATTTAAAATAGTATTAAGATAAATCGAAATGTCATACCCTCATAATTATTATTTTCATTAATTTTTGTAATAGGTGATTTTACTCAAAGATAACTAAAAAACATAAAAAAATAATGATTTTTCGTAAAAACGTATCATTTTTGTGGGCCAGGAGAGAAAACAAATAGCACACTGACATCCTCTTAATAAAGTATATTTATAAAAATTCCAAAAATCAGATTTTAAATATGTGTGCTTTTTAGAAAAAAAGTGTTGAGCTCTTGGTGATTGGGGAATCGCCCTGTATATGTATATTATATTATTCATTATAGAGTGAGTATCGCCATATCGGGTAGAGTAGGTATAAACACCCACAGACAAGGTTAAAATCTATAAAAAAAAAAATGTTTAAAATGACCTATAAGCTATAATAGTGTTATAAATTCTGAGATATTGATGTTTGAAATATTATGAATCAAAAGGTCAGAAATATAGGTTAATAATTTATTATTAACATTTCCAATAGTCATTATTAGTCAATAAATAAAATTGATTTTTACTTAATATAAGTTCAACTATATATTAATACTGATAAGAAATTGCTTTAACATTTTTTTTTCTACAATTAGTATAATTAATAAATACATTTTTAAAGCTTGACTGGTGGTATCCAAATTATTTAAACTATTTCAAAAAGTAAAAGTACATATGCTTACTATATTTAATTTTTAGAAAGATCGTAAATTGAACATTTCTTTTTTTATTATGTTGCTAAGTCAAATGTACGATGTATAAACAATGAGAAAATTTATAATTTAAACATGTCTACAATGATTGTATTAACAACTAAAAAATTGTATTATATTTCTTAGAAACCAATTGTTGAAGAGGACATTGATGAAGTTGGCAAAAAGAAAGAAAAAATAATATATTTTAAAATATAATATACGTTTTATAACTAAAAAGGATGTCGGCGCACTATCTATTTTCTCTCCGCGCAATATAGAAAATTTTGCGTTCAGTGAAACATTATTATTTGTGTTTTTATGTTGACATTTTTTACGATATTTCTATAATATTGTAAAGCAATATAGACGAGATGTGAGCATTGTTAAATTTTACATACTCACAATCTCACATACAAATTTAAATATAGTAAAACTGCTATCATAAGAATACAGAATACAGATAATGTTCTACTGAACTCAAATTTTCTATATTGTGCGTGAGTCAGAGAAAGAAAACTAATAGTGCGCTGACATCCTCATAAACTATTTTTGTTAATTATTTAATATATGTTTAAGTCTTTAATTGAATAATTACATTAGATTCATTATATGATAATTAAATACCTTGTACCTACTATATGGCTATATCATGTATCAGAAATAGGAAATATCCTATTTATAAACACACACTATAACTTACAAAAAAGTATTAAACTGCCTAATTTTCCATCTCTAAATCTATAAGGTTTTACAATTTGTTTGTGATCGTTCTATTAATATTTGACTAGGGATCGGCTATTGGCAAATACATAAAGAATATTCGTATAGAATATAAGACAATAATAAAACACATGTAAAAATTAACAAAACTATTTTTTAATGTGTGGCAACAGAACACCTATAAAGGTAATACGCAAGTCACAGTGACAACACACCGGAAATAAATAAAAAAAATTAACCTGGGTATACAGATATAATACAGTACACCCATAGGCTTTATTAAGTATTGTATCACAATAATAATTGTATCGCTATAACCGTTTCAACACTTTCAACCAATCAGAACAGAACTTAAAGGAAATTTAATAAGTTTGTGTTTTTATTTACTGTGACTATTATTGTGTCGACATTATTCGATCGTATTGACGTATTGATTAATATCAAATGTCAAACACACTGTCATAGAAGCCTACAGAGTGCTGGTTGTATTTTAACTATTTTGTTTACAAAACTTTTGAACTCAAAATTTTTAAAACACATAATGAGAAACGGCGTGTCCACTAATGCAATGTATACAAAAATATACAATTTTCAATTATGTTCGATTTGTGTAAGAACCAATGCATCAGTGATACAAAAATCAAATAAGCTATTTTTATTTGAAATTTGTAAGTTGTTTTTCCAAATCAAACCTATAGTGTTATGCCACAGAACGGATTATTTTATTCTGTATGCCACTGTTAGATATTCCTTATCTTATAGGAATTCTCGTATTTTGATAAATTGAATTTTGAAGTCATGGCCTAATAGACATTTCAACTTCTTAACTAAATATTTAGTATAAGTATTTTTTGGAGATTTATTTTTCGTGTATCTAGTAATAAATTATATAGTTATATAAGGTATATCTAAAAATCTACAATGTTGTCCAATTTTATAATTTTATGATGATCTAAGGTCCAATTAAACAGAGTGGTATAAAATCAAAAACCTCACCACCTCACCTTCAATATTTTGAAATGGAAGGAAAATGTAAAATTATGATTTACGGCCTTATTATTTGACATTTTAAACCTATAGGTTTCGGGTGTCGTTGACTAGGCCAATGGGAGAAACAACTTATTCCTTTCCCTACAAAATTTTTTGTGCGATCTTAGTATGTATATCAAAGATTTGTGTGATACACGGAGATTGTTATTCATGCTATACTCTTCTCCGTTTGGTGCCATTTATATTTAACAAACACTATATTTTATACATGAGGATTCACTAAGTAGCTCAACCCAATTGTTTCCTTTAATACTAAGTTTATAGATACTTAAGAGTAATTTTTTTAATTATTTAGATTTTTATACCATTTTAGGAGTGAATTGTGGAGATAAAAAACTTTGTATTTTTTTTCAAATAAAAACCAACAATTTCTTCTATATAAATGATTAAACAGTTGATTTTTATGTTGATATATCTGAATCTAATTTCAAACGAATAGTTTCTGAGTTAATAAAATGTATATACTAAGGATAATAGTCTAAAAAAGTATTTTATACAAATATAAAATAGATATAGTACTACAGGATCTAGTATTTATTATTACAATTCTTACAAATTATAAAATGTTGATGGATTAATATGAATTATCTACTAAAATATTCAAATTACCGCATAGTATCCATGAGACATGCTCATGGCTGTTGCCATTAGTAAACAAAGTAACTGAAAGAGTTCTGTCTCGTTGGAAATTCAATTTAGATACAATACAATTGTAAACACTTTAAAAAGTCATCTGATTAAAATTAACAGAAAAAAGGGTGATTCTCATTTGAGATATAAAGTTAGTATCACCACTCCTTAAGTCGTAAATGGTAAAAAATCGAATTATGAGATAATTTTGCTTTTAAGTTAAAATTCCAAAAATCAGAATTTAAATAAATGCATTATTATTAAAGTAAAAATGGTAATGAGCGCGTGCTTGGCGAATCACCTTGTTTATAAGGGTATAAATATAAGTATATACGAATAAGGATGTGATACGATTGATGAAATAAAACGATACGAAATCACGTTGATAGATTATTATTTACATAGTATTTATTTATTTTTACTTATTATACAAATGTTATGAATCTTACATAGTAAAACCAATAATGACAATATGGCATACATGGAGGTATGGAGGTGAGCGATGACATTTTGACTCATAAGTAGTCACCGAACAATAGTATGGTACTATGCCACTGTGGTGTAATTGAACTATCGCACTGCAGCAAGGATGAAATGGTAGGGGTGGATGTTATGGCCATAAACCGAGATGGAGTCATTAGTCATATCCATATAAGTATAATATTATATAGATTCATGTGTTTAACATATTATATTTATATAACATATGAATCACGTGACGAATGGTGACAAGAGGTTGGTCGAGCCGCGGGCGGGGTTTCTTTTATTTCTAAAGCTCTGTAGCCACGATCGGCGTAACCCGTATACGGCTGATAGCCGATAGGTACGAGTCGTACGACACTAACCGCCGACGGGCGACGACCTACGGGAGTCGATGAAGTAACACTGCTCACTGCTCAGTGCTCGTGCCTCAATGCATCATGGCTCATGTGTTTCAAATTTTCGATATTCACACAAAAATTATTCGAACTCTACCTCACCGCTGCGGATTGCGGTGTTGCCGTTCCGTCTTCCATGTCATAACTCATATTATTACTATTCAAGGACGGATTGGGATATAAATTCGGCCCGGGAAATCTGCAGTACCCTCATGTCGGCCCTTTATGAAAATAATATAGCCGTGGATCAAACTGTTCCCGTGTTTCCAAGTTACAATTGATAAAATCATGCAATATTAATAAAATATGATAAAAATACCGTCTACACAGTATGGTTTAAATTTATAATCAAAATCTGTTATTCTGAAGAAAAAAAGGCACTCTACAGGAGGACCGGCCCACCGGGAAAACTCCCGGTGTCCCGCCGGCCCAATCCGTGCCTGTTACTATTATACCAATTACCATTTCAGAGCTTTCGCGCCCAATCCGTTCACGGGATGACGCTGACCTACTGCGCAGTGCGCACCACACCCGACTTTATAGTGACGATCGTTCCCTATTTCCCTATCGATTCCTAACCTAAAATATCTGATCATGGATTGTGAATTTAAGTGACGAGTAGGTAGCTCACTATTACCGAATGCCGATTTTTTTAAAGTACGAGTAGATTTTTTTTGACCTGCAATAGGGTTTAACGATTTTTGGTAAAATGTTATAAATGTTATGATTTTATCCTGTTTGATAAAATATGTTGAAACGGTGTATACGGTGTAGATTTATGGTCCGAAAATATAAATTATTATTCATTAAAATATATATTTATTTTCTTTTTAATATTTTATTTGATAATTATTTCTTATATCTATATTCTATATAATTACAATGTGAATAGATTATTATTATTATTATTATAAAAACTTATAGAAAATTTTTAAATCTTAGATTTCAATATAAAATTTTTTATGAATTTCCTAATCAAAAAAACAGCAAATTTTCGTGACTTATTATACGTGTTTTGTCGACATTTTAACTTTAGGCGCTTATAAAAACTTTTTTAACGCTTGAACTCAACTTTTTTTTTTAATTTTTAATTATAAAAAGTTATGAAGAACATTACATTTTCAAGTTTTTTACCAATTCAAAAAATTTTTATCGACAAAAATAAAAAAAACCCAAAAATGTATTATGTTTATAAATAGCTCACATATAGTCAAAATATATTGAAAATACATATGGTGGTACTTAGAAAATGATTATTTAAACATTCGGTGAAAATGTCATGTATCTACGGTCATTATTTCTTATGTTACACCAAAAATAAAAATCTTTTGTCAAAAATTTGCTTTCGAACAAATTCCAGTTTTTCCTTAATTTTTTTTTATTTTTCTCGACGCATTAAAAAACTGTTGGGAATTTTTTACTTTTGACCTTCCCCCCACCCTTCAAAGAACCAACTAAATTCGTTTCTATCAGAAAAGATACTGATGGAGAAAATCGAAGCACTTTTACTGCCATAAAACTTGATGACAGACGCAAAAAAAAAATTTTAAAAAAACTCACAACATTGTAAAATCAATACAAACAGTAACACTGGAGAGTGGAGATAAATGTATGTCTGTGTCCAGTGAGCTTCAGAGTACCTGAGTACCTTCAAAGAATTTTATACAACAGTTCTATCTTAACTCAAAAAAGGTTCTAGGGGAATTCCCCTCAGTAAAATGCCAACAGGCAACAAGTGTCATAAATTGAACAAAAATAATATATTATTTTGTAGTTAATAAACTACTTATTATCTTGAATTCAATTGAATGCTAGGAATGTCTTATACTGCTTAAGAGACATATTGTGTAATAGCTATAGGCCGATTTGTTTTTCAAAGTAAAAAGTTAAGAAATTAAAAAAGTTAAAAAAATTAAGTAAAAAATTTAAAGCTTTTTCGACACTTTTTGTAGTCATTCACTACTTACCTATAGTATTTTTCATTGTATTGTATTGTTTGTTATGTATTAATAATTACGTTCGTTATTTCGTTAGTTCATATAACATTTTTGAACAAAAAAAAAAAAAAATACTATAAATTATTATTCTTACTATTACTATAAAATTAATAATAAAATTGACAAAACTTAATATAAATTAATTTTTATAAACAAATAAGTTTGTTTTTTTCCTAGATTCGATTTCTTTCTTTCTCTCTCTGGCCCACTCAACATTGATAAAACGCATTCACGCGAAATTATTATTATTTTTATGTTTTTGAGTTATTTTAAGTTCTGTGAGCTCGAGTCGATGTTTCATGTGAACACTTGTATTTGGTAGATACTTCGATCGTACCTACTGAATATTTAAGTAATGTCTTAATATGTTTGTAGGATATACGTCATACCATTGATTATAAATATTACTATTATTATAATTTATAACTATTTATAATTAATGGTCATACGATTGTAATTAGTATTGACGTAACTAGGAATGTCAGACGCGATAACAAACTACGAAGGCGTTGTGGTCGTCTGTCAAGGCATACTAACAGTTTAGTAGATAATCCAAGTGCATCACTGTGGGTAGTGAGTACGCGAGTGTGCGTGTCTTACATGTACTATGTACTTTTGTTACTCTCATTCTGCACACAGCACACCTGTTATATTATAGTAAACACGTGTCAACTTAGGCAAGAGAGGGGCACGGGCCACGGACTAAGATATATCTTTTTCCGTAGAGAGGGGTAAAAGTCAAACATTTTATCTTATCAGTTATATTCGATTTGGCGATAAACAATTATTCTTTAATCGCTACATCGCTACATCGAGTTTACCTTATCCTAGAGAGCTCGAATTTTGTGAACTATAAGCAGATACCGTGCGATTATATCATTATTCATTAATAAATAATAGAGCACAGAGAGGGCGAGACTTAGGATCGGTAGTGATCTCTTATTATGTAATAATTTGATTAACGTATAAGAGTATTGAGCATATTATGTCTCGTCGGCCCCAGATACTACTATAAATCTGAAATCATATTTATATTGTCACGCATAATTGAAAAACGATTAACTAGACTCGTCGCATCGACGGAAGGTTTCCAAATGAGGCGGGTCTGCACCTCAGAGTAATAATAAATAATAATGCACTCTGCGCTCAGGATTAGAAAATAAATACATAGATAATAAAGAATTGTAAATTATATTAAAGAATTCTTTATCATCTATGATTTATGAATAAATAGTATCAATATCATAGAAGTTTTTGATTCGTTTTTTTTTCTACTTAATATTGTTCTATTCTATTCGGTTTTGGGTCACGGGTCATGGCGTATTGGTGTCCGGAAGACAATTTCATTCCTAAGTCGGCGCGTGGTGCTATCTAGTAGACGGGTTAACGCGAAGCGGTTCCAACGCGTGACCCGCAAACTTGGCAACGTCGCTGTGGGGTCCGCGACACGGTCGGTCCGCCGTGTGTTATTGACGTGCGGGGCGGAGAGGTGACCTGTCGAGCAGTTCTCGATGCGGTACCTCCCGCCCCGCCGGTCTAGACAGGAACGACGCCGCCGCCGCCGCCGTCGTCCGCTGGCGTTGTGTGCGCGCGCGGTGGTGAACGCAGCATTCCGCGGCTACCAAGGACGGACCGACCGAGCGCCGACCGACATTTTAAGTGAAGCCGCGTAAAAGTCGGAGCTCAGCCCAATGTTTGTGCATCGATTGTATGTCGAATGTTCAAGATGCCTGCATTTATATAGTAAACAGTACTAAATAATAAGTAGTAGAAACGATATTATATTAAAACATTATAATAAATAATCATCTAACTATCCATAAGTCCAAAATCATAAATATAAATATAAATTATTTAACTTAAGTGTACAAAGTGTTAAATTTCGTAATTACGTTTGAAAAGATTTTTTTTTGTCGAACCGAATAAATGACGTACATTTGGTAATCTGTCCTCAAAGAAAGCGACGAAACAGCCTCCAATAAAATGGCCCTTGTCACCAATATTGACGGGCCAAATTTACTCGATGAAAGGTGCAGTAATCAATGAAAAAAAAGTCAATAAGATGCGCCCTTTACTCAGGGGAAACGATTTTTTTTTTTACATATATATACATATATAATATAATATTATTTATATTTATAATAATTTATTACTAATGAGCTTCGTATTCTCGGTTATCGTTACTATACAGTACCTATAACTACTTATCTGCAGTATCAGGAACAAAAAGTACCTATGTGTTTTTGGGTTTTGGATAATATGATGAAGTAAAATCGTGTAAGTTTTTTTTATTTTTTCGACAAGGATCTGTCATTGGTTTTTCGACGAAAACAAAAACCGATTTCAAGCTTTTTAAAAACGGCCGAAGGTAAATAATCAAAAACCGATATACATTTCTGTAGTTTCTGGCTTCTGCGTCCGTCGGTATGCGCATCGATTTGACGCCGCCATCTTGTTTTTGTTTCTCAGCACAAGTTTGCGGTAAATACGCATATCATGTATATATATATATATATGTGTATGTATATACCATATACATTCATATATATATATACGTGTATACAATATCCGTGTTCGTCATTGTGTTGTGCAACTCGCCTAACCGCGCCCCTCCGTAAAAAACTGTTCACTCGGTCTCGGTCCGCTGTTTCTCCTCTCTTCCGCTTTGTTTCCATTTACGACTGGTGCGAGTTCTTCTCACACCTTTCTAATAATATTCTTTAACTAATTCTTCTACTTCTACGCAATTTTATTGTCGATACTAATATTATTATTTATTATAATTATTATTATTATTATTACTATTATTATTTTGATGATCGTAATTTTCCGTCTCTCTCTCTCGGTATGTCGCGCGCGCTACCACGCCGTAGAGTATCCAATAATAATAATATTATATTATATTACATAATATAACATAGAGAGGTGTACCCTCTTTCTTTGCTGGTCAAATTACGACAGACAGCTGCAGATCCTACGCCGCCGGCGCGTCGCCCCTACCGTAAATCGCGGCGATAGTGGTAAAAATAATAACAATAATAATTTTTTCGTCTCCGGCCCGTAGCCGCCGCGCCTACTGGGGGCCCCCCCAGCCCCGATCCCCGTTCGCGCGTAGATCTACCACGCTCCGATATCGTCGGCTGCGTATTGTGCTGCCCGAGCCGCGTCCACGACAATCATTTCGCGTACTTTCCCATTTACTTCATTTTTTACCTTAATACAATACAATATAATATCATAATATTATAAGTACCATAATATCAATTTATTGATTATTATTTATTTGTAACACATTTTTTTTCGTTAATTTTGTTACCGACAATCCACCAATCGCAGAAATCTGAGCAATCGTCGGTGTTATTATTATTATTATTATTATTATTGTTGTTGTTGTTAAATAACAATGGTGACGATTTAATGTTATATACCGTAATAATGCAATGCACCGATATCCCATTACAATAATATAATAATTGAATCAAATCATATTTAATTATTAAATATACACACCATGGTACTAGACCAACAAATTGTTCTAAGGTATCAGTATAATAATATAATCATCATAATTATAATAATAATAATACAATATTAATAAATCTATAAAACTTAAGTTGTATAAATAATAGGTAACTACTCAATATTCGCGATTACCAGAATATTTAAAATTACTTTCTGCCGATTTAGGTACTTCTTATTTATTACATTTTTTTCTGCTATCTATTTTCACCAAACAGTGATAATTGTCGATACAATTTTATTACGTTTGTTTTTTATTAATAGGAAATCGATGCATGTGACTAAGGTATAGGTATAGTAATGACTCACCGTGTCCTACATTTGATCAGAATATGATCTGTTTCGTTTTGAAAGTACATATAATATTATCTCGTACCTATATAATTTTTTTTTTTTTGACCGCTTAATTTTAGTTATCATTATTTTGTAGTAGTTTATTCATTAAATTCTCGAAAATTGTATCTTAAGACTTAAATAGTATTTCAATGTAATAGTGTTATATGTTTACTTTTTTAAACAATACATTATGATCTTGACTTTTTCGTATCGTACATATATAACTTTTTGTAAATTCAGATTTCTATTTCATCAGAATCATATTCATTGAAGTTGTTACGAAACTATTCTAGAATTATAGCTGTTCTTTCATTTCTTGAAATTCCATGCGTACGCTTTTTAATTGCTAAACTCTGCCTACGTAAACAATATATCGTATTTGGTCAAAGTGTAAAGTGCATTTGTATAATGCGTTAAAATGTAAGAGCTTCAGAAGATGATTTAATGGATTATTCAGTGCTCATAGTATATTGCGTTGTTGCCATTTTGTTGGACCTGCGTCGGTCATTTAATCGTGATTTTCAGTATTATGCAGTAGGTATCTTAATCGGTCAAAACTGGTCGATGGTTTTGCTGACATTGCGTATTAATACTATTTCATTTTTGCCAAAAAAACATTATTATTATTTATGTTTTTATCTACCTATTATTGTATTCGCTTAAAACTAAAATCATAGGGTTATTCTAATTATTTATTCTTATAGTAACACGTACGATGATTCCTAAAAGTGTTCCACGTTAGTAGGTGTGCCTATAAAAAATAATTTTATTTGGTATATTAAATATTAAATACCAAATATACCAAATATTGGTATATTAATTTTTTTATCGATTTATCTCATTTATTTACTTTATAATTTTTTTTTCGTTTTTCTTCAATATAATTGATAATTTGAATGTTTACCGTCGTAATTATGTCCGATTTACCAATGTCTATTTCAATTTCAATAGTTTTGAACCTATAGTCTATACTATATAATAGTATATTATATTGGCTATGCAAAATTGTATATTATATTGTCATAACAATAGTGTTAACTTAAAAAGTTAAAAACATCGACCCAAATGCAGTATGTTTATTAAATTTATTTATTTATTTACAAAATTGTAAAAGTTTTGATTAAATCATTGATCGGCAGAATCTTAAAATGGAAAAAGTTTTGCATGAGTAAGAACTAAGAATATAACGCTTATTAAAAAGCTCACCAAATTTTAACAGAATTTTATTTAACACATTTATTTTTACATTTTCGTATTCCAATCGATTTATGTTAATATGGATTATGGATTATAGTCTATAGATTATTGTTCTTATTTTGTGTGGGAGTACAAAATCGAAATTTTCAAAAATGGAATATTGCAAACATAATTGTATTGTGTCAAGTACTATCCGATAATCGATACAACCATATTTTCTATTTCGTTATGCGTAATATATTATGTTCTATAGATAATTCAAGCATCGATCATAATTTAATACACATTGTATAATTAATAAGTTTACATCAGTAAAAAATAATATAGATTATCTTAGTCTGTAATAAAAATATTTAATTTTTGTGAATATCTTTAGTTTACATACTTAAATTTGTTATCGTTGCGCGTTCGAAAAATTAATTTTAAATCTTATTATTTTTATTGACATTTTAGTAACATTAATATTAAATTATTAAAACAATGTAACACAAATAATTTTTATGACTTCAAATAAATTGTGATAGGATTTTTTTGTTTATTCTCAATAAAACATTGAAACAATTAAATACTTATAATTTCAATTTAATAGTGCTTTAAATAGTAAAACAAAACCAACATTAAAAATAACTTATTTTTAATTATAACTTATTTTCTAAAGTATATTTATAGAGTATTTAAAATATTAACTCAAAGCTAAAATCTATTGTTATTATTATTTATCTTATCTACCTACCAATGTATTTATTATAAATTACAAAATCACCTTAAAAATATATTTAAGGAACAAACAGTTTAATTCTACCAAAACTGACTAATTTATTAGTATTTCCTAACCTTGTTGAAAAGGATATTAATTCTTAGAAAATATAGAAGTATAATGCAAAATAAGATAATTGACTTGCAATTAATCTTATATAATAGGTTTACTATATTTAATAATTCTAGTAACATTTTTAAAACACAAATAAATAAATGTACTTACATAAATAAAAGCGAGACATTTTTTTCTGCGTTAAGGTATATTTAATATTTATATTGTGGTTTTTAATATAATGTTTTGGCTCAATATGTTCCTGATACTGTTTTTTATAGTTGTTAGATTACATATTTTAAGAATGTTATATAATTAATGTTTTAAATAGAAAAATGTAATAAAACTAATTTTAGTAATGGTAGTAATAGTTACAATATTTTTAATTGGTTTAGTAATGGTAATGGTAATAGTTGTGAAAATGAGGTCGATGAAGACCTTGAGGATGGAGAGATTTTTGATGAAGATGATGATGTTGAGATTGTTGAATCAACCGAACAAAATACAGAGCCTAAAGTATCTAAAGAAAATCGTCTTGGAGAAGGTGCAAAAGAAAAAGATTTTGAATCTCCATGGGAAATGGTAAATAACAAAGCAATAAGATAAATTATAATTTATCGTATATAATAATATAATTTCTTTTTCTATGTTATTAGGAACAGAGACCTCAACAGTCTTCTCATCAACAAATAACACACTCTCCTTTACATAAAAATTTTGCGGGTTTTAATAATAGTAGACCTAAGGATAGGTTTTCTAGAAATAAAGGCACTGTAATTAAAAGAGATGTTGGCTATCTAATGGATGATGATAGACCTAGACGTAAAAGGCGTAGATTTGATCAGAGTGATGAAAAAGAACAACCCATGTTGAGAAATAATCAAAATGTAAACAATTGTGTTAATAATTGCATTAAATTTGTGTTTTTTGTTTATTTGTAAATTATTTTTTTATGTATCTCATAGGGCATATTTAATAGAAGAAAAAATAATGATTCACCCGTAGAACCTGTTGAGGCTGGTAATGATGAAGATATGTCGTATGCAAGAGGAACCAACAGTCCTGACATATCAAACTTTGAGTCATTTCCACAAGAATTTGGTAAATTACTTTTATTTTATATAATGCATCATATTATATTATGTTAATTTAGTTGTATAGAATCCTTAAATAATTATTTTCAGACTTATTCAATTATTATAATTTTTGATAAAAATAAAAATATTTTCAAAATAGTAATTATGTTTTTAAGTGGCTCTTATTAAAATCAATTTAAGTTAATGTGCTAATTAGTGGAATACATTAAATACAACTTTAAAAATGTACAAATAAAGCAATTATATTATAAACCTAAATTTATTAACAACAAAATGAAACTAGAACATTTACAAAATATATATACGAAGCTGCAATTCATAAAACACAAACCGTTACCCATCGCATAACGCTTCGGCTTGTACTGGTTAGTACTAATATTTCAAACGATTAAATTGATTATTACAAAACAGTAAACACATGCATTGTTAACTTTTTAACTTTAGGATTAATCGTCATATTTTATAAACTAGTGATTGTAAAGGTAAAGTTTTATGTGTATAATTGTTATTTATTTCAATACCATTTATGCCTTAAGTGTTAAGTTAAATCATACAATTTAAATTTAATATATTTTAATAGAAAATGAAGAAGAATTTCGCCCTTTGAACAATTTTGGCCGTAGAGGAAGAGGAAGGCGTGGTGGTAGTGGTAATAGCGATATGGATAGACGTAATAGAGGTATGCCTATGAAACGACGGATGGTTCCTGGTTCAGGCATGAAAAATAAACGATCTGAAGATGAAGAAAAAGTTTGTCAATATTTTCTTCAAGGAAAATGTCTTAAAGTAAAATTTTATTATACATTTAAAATTATGAATATTATTTATTTCATTATTAATATTTTTGTTATAGGAAAACAACTGCACCTATTCTCATCAACAACCAAATGGTCGCAAAATGGAACTGTGCAAGTTTTATTTAATGGATTGTTGTAGTAAAGATGATCGGTGTACATTCATGCATAGCGAGTTTCCCTGCAAATATTATCATACTGGTATGAAATGTTATTCAGGTCTAAATTGTCGGTTTAGCCATGCCAAGCTTGATGAGGATCAAAAAAAAAAGTTACTGAAGGTAATATGTAACAAACAATTACATTATTTTAATATATACAACCTAGTAAATTACAAAATAAAAATAATATTTAATAATATTTGTATATTAGTCTTTTGGAAAATTACGGTACGATCCACCAGAGTTTGAAAATGAAAATCAAGATTTTAAGGTATTTTTGTTTTTATTTTTTTGAAATTTTTTATATTTTATTTGACTTTTATTAATAATTGTCCATGTCTTATTATACATAATTAATATTTTATTTTCCAGAACAATTTTGAAGAGGAACCAAAACCACCACCCTCTACAGAAAATCCATCATGTGTATCCAAAACTGATAAGAGCAAAATTCCATCATTATTGGAAATGCAAATACCTGTGCCTCCTGAACTAAAAAGCACTGAAAAAAACTCTGATGAAGATCAAGGTAATTTCCAATTATTTTTGATGTGATTATTCAATATGTATGAAAACTATTACATTTTTCTTCTAGAGGCTAATAATAATAACAATAACAGTAGTACACCAATGCCATCACCTTCACGAGACGAGTCTATAGCTGATGACACTTTGTAAGTATTTTTTAAAAATTTTAATTTTGGGTAGGTGTTAAGTCAACCGTTATATATTAATATGGTATCGATCATTGATATATCCAATAGTAAGTTGGATATGATTATTAGGTTTGGTTCTTGTCCTCTATTACGACATTATACTAACTATGTTAACAATATAAATTAAGTAAATTCAATTAAGTATTTTTGTTTTGTACACAAATAATTAGTTCAAAGATACTTTATTTCAAATTATACAGTTAGAGAGACAGTTTATCAAATTCATACTAAATTATAATACCTTATATGTATTGAAAATTTAAAAAAATTTTTTTTTTTTGTTACTCAATTTGTAATTTAAAAATATAATTTGTGATTTTAGTGAAGTTAACGAAACTGAACAAGTACCAAATATGGTTCAAAATAATCATTCAATATATAAACCTAGAAAATATCAAAAACACAAAGATTGCAAAGAAAGACAAAAACAAGAAAAGGAAATTAGGAAAAAACAAAGAGAAGAAAGACACGAAGAAAAAAAAATAGAAAAAAACCGACAACGGAAAGAAGACTTATCTATGCAGACTAATGATCAGCCTCTATTAGATGATCTAAGCGATGATGACGAATTTAATGGCAAGCCAAAATATAATAACTAATAATATTAGCTAACTTATTATTACTTGTATACATAATATTTAATATTTATTTGTTAATTGAAAATGTACTTATAGTTTTATAATTTGTTATAGATCTTGTAATTGATGAAGAAAAATTCCAAAATGATGTAAAAGATCAGTTGTTACCAAAAAAACAGAAAGAGCTTTTAAAACGAATTCAAGTTCATCAAAAATATGTAAGTTTAAACATTTGATTCTTAAATATAAATACACTAATTGTATGTATGCAATTTCATAAATCAATGATAATTACAGTTTGAAAGTTCATAAGTAATTGGTTTAATAATAAAATTAATAATAATCTAATTAATATTAAAACTGAGATTAATTTTTGATGACAATTATTTTTAGTATAATGAAACAGATATGAGTGAAGATCGTTATAGTCAAGAGGAGCATTATTCAAGTGATGTTTCTGAGCATTCAGTTTCTACTCCCTTAAATAGTGCATTAAATAATATGCAAAATGAAAAAAAAGAACTGTCATCAATAAATTCTTTATCTAAGTCAAACTCATCAAAAGTTGAACAAGTATGTATCTGTTATCTAGAAAAGTTATAATAACTATTATAACTTTTTGATGATAATGTATGTGTAACTATATAAGTTTTTTTAAGTTATTGTGGTATTAAATATTTTATAATTTATATTTTAACAGGTTAATCTTGATAAAATTACTATAAGTGATGATATGGCTAAACTCCTCAATACAATAAAAGCATGTGTTGATAAATCAACAACAAGAGATCAATCTTCTCCATTTCATTTACCAGCATTGGAACAGCCTTGTAATTTTGAAGAAACTATTCAAGAAAAGTATGTTCACATTACGTCATTTTAATCAAAAACAATTTTTTGTTTCTAAATTTAATAAAATTATTTTGTGATTGCAGAAAAAGTATTATTGAAGAATCTCCTGCCAGCCCTACTGCTAGTGATGGTTGTGCTGTGGAATTTGGAAAATCAGATGTAGATTTAAGACAAATGCCATTTCAATTTCCCGTTGCAGCAGCTACAGAGATAGACGCTTCTCTTGATAGTCATCCGCCAATGAAATATCATATGTCACCAACTCAAGTGTCTGTACCCGACTACTCTAAAATTCCACCTACGGTAGATAAAATCAAATTTATTTCAATTGATTTATTTTACTAAATATATTTGTGTATTGTATATAGATGGGAATTGATGATCCACGACTTAGGCGTAGTATAACAGCAGCAAGGGATCCAATGTTCATTCAAAATATCCCTACAACTGCTAGTGCAGTTACTGTTAGACCAGCAGTGGCACCCCAAAAAAGTGCTCCTCGAGATCCTAGGAAACCACAACAAGATGTTAACACCTGTACATCAGCTATTCGTGCTCCACTTCTACCAACACCCAACCCAATTCAACCACGCCCTATGGATAGTGATATGAGGCATATGCCTCCACCTATAATGTGTCCACAAATGATGGCGGTACCAAATGATCCACGCAGGAAACCAATGGTTCCTGGAGATCCTAGGCAAAGGCATCGTTTTGATGTGGACCAAAGAATAAATAACATAAATTATTTTTAATTTGATAATTATTTAATAATGGTTAAACTTTATTCTTCTTAAATTTTCTATACTTGGACTTATTGTTCAAAAAATGTTAATCTAACGTATTTATGTTGTATAATGTAATGTACATTTGTATAATTACTTATTAGTAAACAATTAAATAACAGTGACTGATTTGTTTTTTTTAGTCTAAAACCTAATACTATAGTCTATTAAGATTATTGTAAGGACAATTAAGTAAAATATAATAAATGATTAAGATTTAAACTTAGTGAAAATGTCTAGTTATTTTAAGGGATCATTTGTTCTATATCAATGACAGTACTACATTAGTTAGTAATATAGATGTAGGTGATTTATTTTGTAGTTAAAATATGGTCATATATTGTAAGTTAGGAAATAATATTTTTTTTATGTACCCGATTATTTTACTTTATCATTGTTATACCTTAGTTGAGTATTACATAATTTGTATAACTAAATTACACACATACTGTTATGTATATTTTGAGTTATGTAGCTTTAATTTTGTTATCTATTTTTGAAATATTTGCTTCATTATACATAATGCGATACCTATTTTCTGTTGTACACGGTGATTAAAAGTATTAATACATTATATTTATAATATTGTATACAAATACATTTTTGTTTATTTGTGACTGTTTTTCATAGTGAACTGATTATTCAATCAACAATTTAATTTTTTTAATTTTAATATTGTTGTAGTTAATAAAAAATTACTATTGTACTGAACAGTGGCATGGCAAAGAAGAATGATGATCGAAAAGTGGTTGATTAAATCGAACAATGTATTGAAAATTTCTAAAATTAACTTATTAACTGGGTCCAAATATTACCAAAGTTAGTTTTAAACCTAATAGGATTCGGGTTTTAGGGATTGTAGACATGATAAAAGGAGGCTATTAGGTATTTATTTGGGGCTATTAATTTTGATATTAACAAAAAGCATTCTGCGCAAAGGACGAAGACTAAGGGGTTGAATGGGTAGATTGCTTGTAAAAGAGACATGTAGATGTAGTTTGGGAATAAAGAAAGTGTACCCAAGGGTGGAGAATGAACCATTTGTATAAAGTCTATATAAAGATCTACTTTTTTGTAAAAATATTGTTGATGAAACAAAAGCATGAGATTTATTTAAGATATTAGATTATTTTAGGATTGAAAACAACATTTTCTGTGATGTTTTGGTGTTTGCAACGATGGAGCTCGCTCTATGGCAGGTTGATAAAATGGTTTACAGGCACTCATTAAAAATCCCCTTACGCTGAATGGACGCATTGTATCATTCACAGAGAAGCCATCTCTTCAAAAGTTATTAATCCAAGCCTTAATGAAGTCTTGCTATCTGTTATTGAAATATTATACTTCATTAAAACTTGATCTCCAAAGTCCAGGTGTTTTGGAACGAATGTGTGAAGACATGGGACTATGACCGGAGCTGAACATACTTCTCATTTTGACTATTGCAACTCCCGTTGACTTTCACATGGGAATGTGTTGAGAAGAATATTTAAACTTAAAAAAAAACTTCATTGTTTAATTCTCGAATAAAAAAGACATATTAAAAAATTTGAAGATAAAGTCTTTCAAATAAAATGATCTTACTTAGGGTATGTGCTATTTTTGAAAAAACTCAATTTATTAAATGTATCTCTGAAGGTCATGAGACCCGCTGACAAAGTTACTGCTTTTAAAAGGAAATTAGTCTTGTGAAACGTGAAAGACAAAAATGGATGAATGTGTTTTAAATTACTGTTTCCCCACATTGTATATGTTCCATCATGAAAATAATTGAAGCTTGATAGAATCTGTCAAATTATTATTCGTGGAATATATATCACGACTTTTTGTTCGCTTTCAGAATTACGTACTTAAGGGAATTCAACAACAACATTGGGTGTAAGACTCTTTTACTACTGATCTACCGACAGAACTAAAAATTTCTGAACAAGAGGAACACTAAATACTAATAGACTTATCCTCAGGTTCAGTAACAAAATCCAAATTTGCATCATCATCATTCATCATTACCTGTATTTTGGATAGCTTTAAAGAAGTAGTATCCGATCGCATCCAAAATAAGGCTAGGAATAAGAACTTTGATACCCTTTGCTTCTTCTTAGCTAATACTTATGTGAAACGAGGTTTTCTGTCTTGGCAGTTATTAAAACAAGATATGGATCAAGTATGAAGACTGAAATACTGAAAAAGAGAAGAGAATCACGTACTAACCAAAATGCATGCCACGATTTGATCATCATTATGAAACAAAAACAAGCACAGCCGTTCAATTAATTAATTAATACAATTTTTTTTTAAATAAAACCTCAAAAAAAAAGATTTATATTATTAATAGTTACATATTTATTTCGCCATTTAACAGTTTATATTAAATAATATAGTAAAGTAATACAGTTGATTTGTTTATTTTAATTTTAGATTCTGAGCGGAGCAAAGAATGTATTGATTTTAAACCGTTATGGGTTTTTTTTTTGTGTCTGTCATCACGTTTTAGGGTAGTAAAAGTGTTCCAATTTTCTTCATCAATATATTTTCTGATAGAAAACTGAATTTAGTTGGTACTTTGGGGGTCAAAAGTAAAAAATTCCCAATAGTTTTAAATTTGTCGGGAAAAATAAAAAATTAAATTAAGAAAAAACGGGAATTTTTTCGCAAAGCTAATTTTTGACAAAATTGATTTTTATTTTTGGTGTAACAAAAGAAATAATAACTGTAGATACATGAAGTTTTCACCGAATGTTTAAATAAGCATTATCTATACACAATACAATTTTCAATATATTTTGACTTTTTTTAAGCTTATTATAGGCATAAGAAATTTTTGATTTTTTTTCTATAGATATAGATAAATACTTTTTCATTGTACCTATATGAAAAACGATTCGGAGCGGAGACGGTCTGTCAGCCTAGGATATTTTATAGTATATTTATATTGCCATTATTAATAATTTCAAACGCTCATAGAAAATTAGTTGGACTTTCCGGTAAATTTTTTTTTTAGAAAGTTGGAAAAACTCATAGAGATCCTTCTGTTGAATTTTCTAATCTTAGATTTGCATAGAAAATTTGTATAAAACTAATTTATTAAACATATATTTATTTTCATTTATTTTTAGGTATAAAAAATATTTAAATATTTTGAAATACTTGTATAAAATATTAATATTGATGCAAATAATATTTCTTTTTTAAATCTTTGGCTAAAGACAAGAATAATTCAATACCTAATATTATTATGTACATCGATTTAGATAGAAAATGCTGTAGATATAAAACTGTTGACTGTAGATAAAAAATGTATAATAATATTATGTTTTATAAATTATAATTCATATTATTTACAGTTATACTGGACGAATAAATAAGTTGATTAATGTTATAGTAGTGAATTTGTACAAGTCATTATATTTTGATTCATCAGAAAAAGTTATTAAAATCAAATCATATACCTATTATAAATAATTATTTTTGATACTCATTATTTAAACGCCGCAGCGTTTAAAATATAACATACATTTTATACTTTACACACATACAATTTATTCTATGTTACGCTTACAGTTACGCATGCTGTATATAATATTAATATAGGGCAGGATAAGCCTGGGCCAAGGCCCAGTTGGCCCAGGTCGTAGTTCCGCCTATGAATATAATTACAATTATCGAAAAACAAAATTGTAGAGAGAAAAAATTGACGGCGGCCCGCCATCGGAAAACAAATAATAGCAGTGTTGCCATGAAAACTTAGCGAATCCGGTCGAGTGCAATGCTTCATTTCGCCAAAGTGCAAAACGACGAACGAAAATGTAGAAAAAAAAATTCGTTTATATATTATATATTAAACCGTTCCATCTGTAGCCAATGGGTTGCGACTGGTGGGCAGGGGGTTGTCAACCCTCGACCGTCGTTTTAACGGGTTTGTAGGATTTTTGCGCGGGGTGTCGTCACCAAGAGTTTATTGACCTTAACCCTCTTATCACACGAATAACACCGCTGATAATGGTTGTCGGGTATATCGATATATTATGATAATATTCTTCCGTGGCGAACCGTCACCGTCGTCGTGCCACTATTCAGTTTTTACTTTTTTTTTGCGGTAACCGGCGCACTCGAATTGATCGTGTATTCGCGTTACGAGTTTACGACTCACGTCGTGCGAGCGCCATCGTCATATTCATTATTCAGCATTAGTAGTTAGTACGCTAAGTCGTGAACGTGCGCTTGATGCGCTCTAGTGCCAATGCAATTGCCCGAACTGCATCTTTGCAGTTCTATGAGGTAACGTTCGTCAATAATAATAATCGTTATTAAATATTAATTAACAACTATACCTAGTAATATTATTATTTTTATCATTGTTGTTAAATTCGACGGATCTCGTCGTGTATAACCGTCCTTACAACTAACTAATATATATATTGTATTTTTTTTCTAGTTGTCTCATTTAATTTTAAATTAAAATTCACACAAATATGAAGTTTTTGTGACCACTAAAGTCTTTCCATTGTTGTTACTTGGTACAGAAAATCAAATAGTTTATCTTCTTATTAGTGTGTGTGTCTACAAATTAAATCAAAAATGAAGCCGCTGAATTACCACGGGAGTGGAATTTTCTTACCACTCTCTGATACTGTTGGGCTATCTGTTGATTTGGTAAATATATTTTTAATATTCTAAAGTTTTTGGTATACAATATATTATGTCATATTAAAGATTATTAGATTATAGCCTCCAGCTTTATGACAAAATGTGTATTTTACCAAACATTTATTTGGTCATTATTTCTTTATTCAAATATGTACTAATGTCTAATAAGTCATATCTATTAGTGGTTTGATTCAAAGTTTTAGTTCAGTTTTCAAATGTGTATTATATTATCTAATAAACAAATTTTATAATACCTATATAATATTAACACTGAGATTATAAATAACTAAATAACAAAAACAATAGTAATATACCTGAAAAAGTTTCGCCAATATTTTGAAATGAAACAATAAAACGCTTAGTTGGTTGGATAATTCCATCATTGTTAAGTGACTGTACCATTCATTTTTTGATTTCGTTTGATAATTTGTCATCAAAGAAAGCTAATGCTGCTGTCTCTTCTGTTAAGTACCATAGGTGATTACTAATTTTTGTTATAGCAGCTTTTGAAATTTTAGAGTGTTCATTTTCATATAGTTTTAAACATTTTATAAAATATAAATTGTTTGCCGGTGCTCTTTTTTGTAGATTACTAATTACAAATTGTACAAATTTAAAAGTTTATTAATACAATGTTAAACTGCTCGGACAGGAATTCAAACTTTTTCCCAGAAAATATTGCACTCACGAACGACTAAAGACTAACTTTCTCTCGTATTAAGTTTTACTGTTCTCACAATATAAAAAAATACTGAAAGCAATTGTCTAATCGACGGGAGTTTTGAGCCTAGAATTTGGATAGTTGCTGACCCAATCAAAACATTTTTTAGACATATTTGCAAACAAATTACCACCATAATAAACATAATAATAAACAACATACTTAAGTAATCACGCACTGTAATAAACATGACTATCACAATATTATTGACCAAATTGTTTCTACAATAAATAATTAAATATGTATAGAGGTTTAAAAAAAAAAAAACTAGTACCTATGTTAATTAAACTAAATTAATTTAAATGTTTAAAAGGTAGGTATTGCCTAAATATCTATCTTAATATGCTTCCTATGATTACATATTTATTTAGTTTGATAGACCTCATATGTTTTTATTAATATTTTATAATTGTAATAATTATAACAAGCATATAACTTCATATAAAATATAATAATTATGATAGTAACATAAATTAATGACAGTTAATTTCAATGTGATATTATTAAGTAGTACCTACCAAGTACCTATAGTACATATTTTATAAGACCTTGATAAGTATTACTTCATAATTACATGTAAATTAAAAAAAAATGTGTATGTAGTTTTTAACATAAAAGATGTTCTAAATATAGTAAGTAGGTAATAGACACGTTTAAGGTTTACATTAATCAATATTGAATTAAAAATACATTCTTCTACTGATCCATAACAATATTAGTAAATACTGAATTTTAATACGAAAGATTTGAAAAAGGATTCTGAGTGAGTTTTGTTTACCCAAAAATAGTCTAGATTTCATTAAAATACAGTTGCTTACAGTTACTCCTCCATTTTTTTTAGTGTATAATGCGATTTTCAGATAAGTTCTACAAAATTCAACAATGTAAAAAAGTGTAATAGACAATAGTGTATGTATGTAATCGGTTGATAAACATTTTTAAAAATAAGCAAAAAACTTCAGAATTTAACACTTATTATTATACTGTCCTTCAAATTCTAGTAATTGCATGGGATTTTACTTAACATAGAGAATTTACAACCTTACATTGTGAACAAATGCCATTATTAATTTTTTTTTAATTGAGTGAATAAACTTACTACTTACTCAGTTTTGCAAATTGTCTATAATTATTGTATGTGCTCAAGCACTAAAAAACTTTTTCAGGGTACAAGCTTAACGCTTTCTAATAATAAAAACAATTACTTCATATTTTATACATAGACATTTTTAAAAAATTATTCTGCTTTAGACTTAAATTAAAAATACAGATGGCTCGAAATTTAAAAATTAAAAATTGATAGTTGTATTAACCAACAAACATATACTTTACTCAAAAAAGATAAAAAAATATTAAAATTACATGTATCTAATTTTTTATTACAAAGCAAACATTTACAGAGCAGAATTTTTAAAACTGTGAAAACACTCTTATACAGAAGATGAAACACAAGCCAGTATATTGATTATAAATTATTGTTTTAAATTTTAACGCATTGATAAACCTCATTTAAAAAAACTTTTATGGACATAATTTTCTTGACCTAATAATTATCAAGGATTGTTTAAGATTATGTTGACAACAGACAACAATACATATAAGTTACATTAGATTTCAATTTTTTTAAATTTTTCATTAAATTTGGTAGTTGATAACTAAAAATGTTATCTATTTAACTACTTGAAGAATTCCTTATCCATTTGTCTAATCAACACAAGCTCTAATCTAAAGAGGCACCACTTTTTACTAGGTACCTTAGAACATATTTTTGAAAACAAGTATTTAGTTGCAATTTGATGAAAATGTTTGGTGACTGGGGTGGTAGATAGGGTTCATCAAGCTTCTCCACAAATTGCTCCTATTCATAGTTTCTTTACATCAAGTTTCACTCATAATCTAAGTATATAATACATATGTTTAAGTAAAAAAGTCTGTTAAACATTAATTGTTGTTTTATACCATACTTATGAGTTATGACCTATTATTACCTAGTAAAAGAATTAAAAAATAGTACAGTTTGATTTATTATAACTATATAATAATTGACCATGAACACATTTTCATATCAGTATTTAGTTAAATAAAATATGTTTAAATCTCTTGACAATAATCAAGTAAAGTATTTTGCTTTCTTTAACAACACTTTATAATACCGGAAGTTAAATGGTATTTAATACCGTAAATTAGATTATATAAAGAATATAAATACATAAGTCATACAATTTGCCATCTGACCTAATTCAATTAATAAATAACATATTTAATAAAACAAGTTGACATATTATATTGTGTTGTGATAGATAGTTTGTTGTGTAGGGAAATATAATATTATATTGTACATGGTATTTCTATGTTATTTAGGAGTTAATGTTTAATTTACATATTGTGTACAAAATTTGATTAGATACTTTTAATATATACTTATAATATTTCTATGTAGTAGATTCTATATTAATGCACTTGCCATTGTTTAATATTTAAATTACTGTTCCTGTTTAAAATTGAAGTGGTGCAAAATTCTATGATAAATATTTACATAAGCTTGTAGTTTAGCTAACTTTTTTAATATTCATGATAGACATTTTATTGGCCATGTAAACTAGTTTTAGGAAAAAATATTAACATAGTACCTTTGGTAACATAACTGAACCAATTATAATTGTGGATCTATTTTATTTTTACAAATTTAGCAGTCTATAGCAATCATCTTCTGCCCTATTTGATTCACATTCCCATTTTAGTCATCATTTATTTTTTTTTAATAAAAAAATATTGATTAATACTGTTTTATTGTACATGTAAAAACTGACCAATTTTTATTTAATTCATTAATTATTATTGTTACATTAGCAAATTAAATTAAATTAACGTAACAATATTATAATAATTGTATTATTTGCTTTAAATGAAATAATTTTTACTATATATTTTTTTTGATTATTAAAAGTGGATCGCAACCTAAACCTGAAGCTCATATGAAATTGGGTTGTGACCCACAAATTGATGACCACTGGTCTACAGTTTATTTTTCCTAATTTTTTTTTAGCTTGATCATCCATTTCTTCAAGCTTTCTTAATTATTTTTAAAAAATGAATTAACAATAAAAAATAATAAAAATATTAATTATTAAAATGTGTAGATTTTTTTGTAATATCACAAAATTTTACTTACACCTAATAAGTATTAGAAAACAGTTAATTTACAGTTCTTTAATATACTATGCATAAAATCAATTAGTTTTGTATTCTAATATACTTCGATTTATTAATGCATACCAAAATTAAAAACTTGTTTGGTGAGAGCCTATACAACTAACTTCCATTCTTTGTATTTTTTATATTCTGAGCGGAGCAAGGAATGTATTGGTGTTACAATGATGTTTGTTTTTATTTTTAGATTGTGAGCAGAACTATGTATTGGTTTTACAATGATGTGTTTTTTTATTTTGTCATTACCTTTTAGTCCAGAACTAATACTTCTATCTTTAACTTTAAACATTTGAACTATTTGTTACTCGTGGTAGTCATAAATTAAGTAAACAGAAATAATTATTGTTTTTTGATTGTTTATTCAGGAAGCAATAAACACAGAAACTTCAAGTTTTCACTAAATATTTTTGATAGAATTTTTCATATAATCAAAATATTTAAGATCTTTTTGTGTTAATTATTGAAATTTTTAACTTTTTTTCAATTTATGTTAATTTTTGTTTCTTGGATAAAAACCTTTAATCTGAATACAAGGTTTCTTAAAAACAGTGTTGAGAGTTTACAAGTAGGTATGTTAGTGCAGTACCCATTTTTTTTTCTCTGATCCACTTCATCATATAAAACTTGGGTGCAGCAGAACTAATAATAATAATAACATAATATTATGTTATTAGCTTTAATATTAGAGTTAAAAATATTATCAACGTTTGTACAGTGGATTTTTAAAATATTTAATTAATGCAAACAAATTGAAATATAAAAAAAAAAAGCTAACGTTCAAATACAAATAGTGTTCTTAACTTACAGATTGATAATAAGTCAATTCACTCTAAAGTTAAATCTAAAAAAACACAAGTTTGGGTTTGCTGATTGTAAATTTGTTATGTTGCACATGGGTCAGAGAGAGAAAACAAATAGTGTACTAACATCCAATTAATGATATTGAATTACGAGATCAAATGTCTGAAAAAACAACGCTTTTAAAAACTACTAGGAATTTTTTTCTGTTGACCCCCAAATTACCCAATAGATTTACTTTCCTAACAGAAAAGATACTGAAGTAGAAAAATCAAAGCATTTTTACTGCCCCAAAAAGTGATGACAAAAAAAAAAAGCCATATCATTGTAAAATTAATACATTTATTGCTCCGCTCAGAATCTAAAATGAAGTAAAATTTGGATCACTTATTTATTTAGCTATATTTAATTAGTTATTACAGCCTCTTTATATTTTAGATATTTTTTTACTTTATACTACTGTTTAATTAAGAACAATTTTATTTTCAGGTGAATTTTGTAATTTGTCAACTTACAGCATTATGTATAGCGCCATTAATGTATACATTTTTGCCACCAAAAAATAAACAATATATATTTTTACGAGAAATATTTGGACTTATCATTGGATTGTCCATGGCTTACATCTGTTTTGGATAGTAATATACTTTTTTTATAATAAAATTTATATTAAAATTGAACATAATATAATATAACAATAAGTCAATAAAACTGTTATTTCTTTTTTCTATGAAATACTATTTGAACATAAGTGGATGTTATACCCCGAGGTGATACATACGTACAACATATTGAATATATTGTGTTCAGCAGAATTAATTTAATGTAATCATTGTCATATATAAGGGGTTCTATAGGGCCTATGGCCTATGCCTTCTCCCAACAAAATTACAGTCAACTTAAATTATATATCACTTGCTAGTTGGTATCTGTTGTAGCCCACCCTGAAAATTATTTCTGTTTACGCCACTGAATGTAGTATTACATATTTAATATTAAAGTGAATTGAGTTATTAATAAACCTAAAAGTAAAAACATTATCTGTATTTTACAATTTTATTCTCTTATATATTTCTACTAAAAAATCTGCTACCAATTTTTATTAATTAATTCATTTGAATGTTGATTTAAAAAAAGGTCTAATAATTATTTTATTTTATTTTCCATCAATTTTAGTTGATAAAATTGGTAACAGCTAAATTTAAGTATAGGTTAGTTTAACTTCTATTAATTTCTTGCTTGTGTAAATTATATATGCTTTATTTTGTACCTATTGGGTTATTATAAATTTACAAATATTTTGTATTATACTAATATAAGACAACTGTCCAAAATTAGTACTTAATTGTTCTATATTGCATCCTATAGTTATATAAAATATTTGTAATACAATAAATATTACCATATTATCATAAATTATTAAAATAAAGATTTAAATTTAAAAAGTTTAGTGCTTTTAAAAAAAAAAATAATAAACTCAATTGTATTTATTTTTACATTTATAGTAGGTGTTTAATATCAAAAGTTTTACAATTTTATATTGAATGAAAATTTACTATAGATTCTAAATCCTTGTTTTTTTTTCAGTCAAATGTTACATCTTATTGTTCTACCGACCATCTGTTATGTTACCTTACAAACATTAAGTCCAAATACGATACATAAGTAATTATAACATATACAATTATAATGTATATTTTGTGTTAATGCTTATGCGACATGCTTAATTCTTATTTCTTTTTAGAGCCGTTTTACTTATATGTTGTTTGTACTTATCACTATTGCATATTTATCGTCAAGTTTATGAGTACGGATCTTATACCTTGGATATTACAGGTAAAATATATTAAAAATATTACAAACTCAAAATAATTATTTTCTTTGCTTAGGTTAGTTAAGACATGTGATTAAACAATTAGTAATTTTAATAATTCATACATTTTTAGTTAAAAATATATACCACATTTATTTTAATGAAGCTTTGTATTTTTTTCATAAATACCAAGGATTTAATCATTTAATACTCTAAACAATAAGGTTTTTGAATATTCTAGAGATTAACTTTTTATAGTATACCAACTGCCAATTAAGTCCTACTATAAGCTGGTTGCTGGTAAAGTGTTAATGAAAAAAAAAACATTATATATCAGAAAAATACTTTAAATAAACTGATTTAAATGTATCTTATTATTTTTTTAAAATTCAAAAGAAAGTAAAGAAAGTATTTATATTGATTAATCAGGTCCAGTAATGGTAATGGTACAAAAATTATCAGCATTAGCATGTGGCTTACATGATGGCCTTATGGCTGACAAGAATCAGTTAACAGATATTCAAAAACGTTATAAGATTAGGTAAAATATTTTGTATTTTATTTTTTGTATAATTATGTTAAATTATTTGTTAAAAATTATTGTTTCTTATAGAAAGGCACCGTCACTCATTCAATACATAAGCTATTTATTAACATTTCAAACAATTTTAGCTGGACCCAATGCTTTTTTTGAAGATTATTTAGCCTATTTAGATGGTACTAATTTTCCGAAAAAATTACCAAAAGAGGTAAGTACCAATATATTTTTCTTACTTATTTGTATTTTTATTTTATTCACTTATTTTGTTTAGGCTAAATCACCTCCATCTCCTTTAAAGCCTGTATTGAAAAAAGTACTAATTACATTCATATGTGCTCTTGTAATTTACTTCATTGTACCAATGTACCCAGCTTCTACATTGATAGGTTTGTAACTATTTAAATTTTTCTATATTTATTCATTATTGCATCTTTTCTACTTTTTACTTAGTCTGATTAGTGATAGTTAAGGCTCTGAAGTTATTGCATCTAAGAACATTTACAATTAATTGGGATATTGCTTTAAAAAAACTTACAAAATTGCACTTCATTTTTTAAAATTACAATTTAAATAAGAAACCCTTGCAATTGAATATATTTTATTTTTATTTATAAAAATATATTAAATGTTTAATGTACCTATACTAAAAATAATTATATATTTTATTTTTCAAATGGTATTTTCTTAATTCTTATTATGTATTGATAAACTTGTCAAACAAATTTTACCAAATACCACATAATTTAAAAATGTTCAAAATTGTGTTAAAAAATTCATGAATAAATTCTTATTTGTAGCTTAAAATTAACCAACAGAAAAAAATACAGAAAATGCAATAACTTCTTAGCCCTAATGTCAATATTAAATTAATAAATTATAAGAAGTTCTTGTCTTAAAGATTCAAAATGTAAAGAAAAATTACATTATGTTTGGTTTTTTCAGATGAAAATTTTTTATACGAATCTCCAATATACTCAAAAATTTGGTTCATTATAGTCATAACATCTTTAACTCGTTTCAAGTATTATTTTGCTTGGACCTTAGCTGATGCAGTTTGCAATGCTTCTGGTTTTGGATTTTCTGGTTACAATGAGAAGGGTGAACAACAATGGAATCTACTTGATAATATCGATATTTTAGGAGTTGAAGTATGTGCCAGCATTCAAATCAAAATTATAAATACTTCTTTATCATGCATAAAATTGTCCTATTCTTATTGTTGATTTCTTATATTTATTTATCTGTCAACATTTTATTTAGTTTGGTGTCAACTTCAGAGCTACTATTGATGCATGGAACAAAGGCACAAATCTGTGGCTTCGTTATGTTATGTACGAAAGGGCATCTCCTAAATATAACACAGTTATGACATATACCTTATCTGCATTTTGGCATGGTTTCTATCCAGGTTATTATGTGACCTTCCTAACTGGATCGTTGTTTACGAACAGCGCAAGAATGGTAATTATATAAAAACCAAGTGCTGATATCAGTTACTAATAAATATGTTGTGTTTAATGATTATTATAGGTTCGAAGATGCTTATGGCACAGATTCCAGCAACCTAAACCTGCAAAACTAGCTTATGATTTTGTAACATGTTTGTTGACAAGACTTTGTTTGTCCTACATGACATTTTCCTTCATACTCTTAGAGCTTATGCCTGCATTGCGTGTCTTTTGGTAAGAAAAATATATTTGTATGCATACTATTATTTACAAATCACTAATGTATTTTTGTAGAATATTATTTTGAAGAATATTGACAATATATAAATTTTATTAATTAGTCAAATTTCAATTTGTATTATGTTTCAAACAAAATATTTGTAAATTGCTTGACATTTTAAATTATTTTAGATATATTTATATATATATGTTTTTTTTTACAGGCATCTTATGTTTTATTTGCACATATTAGCTGCATTGGGCATATATGTACTACCATTAATCGTCTCACCGCTCAAAACAGTCAAGAAAAAATCACAATAATTTAATCTAGTTAGCAACTATAACCTTTATGAATTCGATCAATAAAAGACTGTATGTGTGGTAAATCAAAATATATTATTTATGAAGTTGAATTAATTAAAAAACGCATTGCAAAAAAAAAGAAAATGTTAATGTGTCACGGATTAGTAAATTAAGGATAGTAAACTGTATAATATGATTTTAACATAGTAAGTAATTATATTGTATGCAGAACATCAAAGGTAATGTTATGAGCGGGAAAAAGAAGACTTTAGACTCATAAGAATGAATGTTTGCTAAATATGAAAATACATTTTAAAAAGTCACACTGTGATAGATGATCGAAACAAGTTTTGGCATTATTCTAGCCCAGCTACAATGGTATTATGATTAAGGGAACATGCCTTTGATTAAATTTGTATACACTACATGAGATTATAAGTGTTTTTGCTCATTGTTTTTATTAGTCTACTAAAATATAATTCACAAATCTTTCTAGTAAAAAGCTATACAAATTACTAATTTTAAATTTATTGTACTTGTTCAATTATTTTAATATATAAAACCATATATAGAAATAGTATTTGTAATTGATTAACTTGTTCAATTTTTAATTATACAATTTATTGTTTTAATTCAAACAAATAAATGTATAGTAAATAATCAATATTTATTTGTTTTTTTTTTAATGCTAATTTAACGACATAATTGTGACAAGTTTTGCATCACATTTTTATAACAATATAACTTTTTTCAGTCAATTGTAGAGTTGCAGGGCCCCGACTGGAAGGTGCCATTCGACTAAGTGTAAAAAATTATTAATAAGTTTTGATGCTTCTGGAAGCTTTTTTTTATGCTATGTATATTGTATATTATGTAATATACAAATATATATTGTCAGTGGTGTAGAAAGAAATAAAAACATTTTTATTTGATAGAAAACTTATATATTTTCATTATGTTTTATATTGGATTTGTGATTGCAGTATTCTATATCTGAATTTTCATACAAAAATTGATGTTGAAATTTTAAAGCTTCAAGTCCATAACTAGTCCAATTGGGTAATAGATACCTTGCAAATAGTTCTAGGCATTTTGGTGTTGGAGGCAGATAAGGAACTAATATTTCTAAAATAAAAATAAAATGCATGCATTTATATAACAATTATCACATTATAAGATAAAATTAAACATTATTAGTTTTAAGTATATACTTAAGAGGGTGAGTTATGCTAATAGGAAAATTAATGCTAACGCAGTCCTCTCTCATGAGGCAGTTCAAAAAGAAATAACAGTATACAATTATACAATTATGAGTTAATACAAATAATAATTATTGGGTTTAAATATTATTTTATATTATTTAAACCAACAATCAGTGGTATATAGAGCTGTAGAATGACATGGAAAACTTTTCGGGTGTTAAATAATCACTTGCACAACTCTCCAAAATTCTAGATCTAAATATCTTGGATTATGTGATCGACTAGGAAGTCTAGAATTTATCTTAAAATTAGTATTAATGTGTGACATACTCAAAGAATTGTCATAAGTATGAGACGTAAACTATAAAACTGCCTATAGTGCTTTTGTAAGTTTTAAAATATAAAATAATACCCTTTTAGTGGTTAACTGACATTTAGTTGGTTATTTTTGAATAAATATCATTAGTTATTACTTATTAGTAATAAATAAATAATTGATTAATGTACTTACCAGATAGAGGGGGTTTATGTGAATGCACTGAACTCGGAACACTTGCGATAAACTTATTTTCTTCGGGATTTTTTATTTCAGTATCACAGTCTATTTTCCTTCCGAATATTATGCGTTCGTAAGGCTGTTTGCCAGTTCCTGGAGCAAAATTACAAATAAATTCTCCACATTCTGTTACCTAAAATATACATCAAATTGTATAAATATCATTGGTTACTGATTTCAACTGCAGTATGAATAATAATTGTTTTATATAATATAAGTATTCTTAGGACTAAAAGATGGTATATTTATAGTCTTATATGGTTTTTTTTTCTTTAAAATTATTTTAACTAAGGTATTAAAACTTCATACCTTTATCCAGTACCAACAGGCCACATATTTTATGTTCCATAGTGGAAATAATACAGACTTTAATGAGTCTATATGATTTTGAGAATTTGTACACCACACGCAGACCAAACCATTTGTAGTTAGGTACTCGTTAATAGGTAATTGGGCCAAATCCTGATCAACCATCATTGAATACCTAAAACATAAACTAAATTTAATAACTTTATTTAATGTGTATGGTTTTCAATTGATTCAGTACCCTTCATCTCGTTTAATTTTCTTCTTTCTTTTTATATATTTATTTGTCCATGGTGGGTCTAACAAAATCAAGTCATATTTTTCATGTCCGAGGTTTTTCATGTTAAAAACATTATCACAATAAAACTGACATTTCGGAGGGAATACATAACCGTTAGCTGTATGTAAATTTGGATTTGGATTTTGACCGTAAAATGTTTTCACTGCACTAGTGCTTTCATAAAACTTTATAGACGCATTTCTAGCACAACTATTATTATCCAAGATTTTTGGCAATATGGAAAATATGCCTGGGTGATTTTTTAAATTTGATATAAAAGTTTTGATTCTTTTACTTATTTCGTCTTCCTAAAAACAGTTTTAGGTTAGGTTGGGTAAGGTTTAATTTGGGATTTTATAAATACAAAAAGTTTCTTCCAATTCTTAAAACTCTAACAAATGGTACCTTACTATCTATAGGTTTCATTTATTTGTATTAAAGAAACATTAAATACCTCAAATGGTGGCCGCGTTTTATTTCTCTTGCGTTTTAGGACATTGTTTTCAGCACTAGTTTCTACTTGCTGGTTGTCCTTAACAAATGGATTGTTTATATGAAAGAAATGTTCGTACAAATGTACAGAGTTTTCGGTTTTGTTCAAAATCGTATCGTACAACTTTGAAATAAACATTTGGTGCGATATGAATGAACCATCGTCATTGCTGAACAAAACGCTCATTGTCTAAGTTATAAGTACAAGTTAAATGCCAGAAGTGAACATTTTCAAATGAGCTTACGAGACGTCGAGACTTCAAACGTTTGCGAATTGCAACAGTTGATTTTTCAGTATTAGAAATTTACGATATACAATAATTAACATAATAATAGTTTATTTATCATGCCATTATCACAGATAACGCCGGCACCACGATTTAAGATGTATATATAGGTATTATATATATTATCCACGGTTTAAGATATACATATATGGGGGATTTGGCGTGTAACCCTTCTCGTTATTCTGTGGTTCTATTGTCATGTCATCATGGAGTAACAACTAACAAACTATACTGTCGAAAACGGAAAATCGTTGTTATCACAGGTGGTATCGAGAATTCCAGTCTGGGGCGTCAGTCGTAAATCGTAATACTCATTATTATTATTATTGTTTGTCCAGTAAGTTATCGTTTTGTTTACATAAATTATTATTGATTAATTTAAGAATCACGAATCACGTTCACGCGTTCACTGGACCGACGTAGCCAGGCGTAGATGAATTGGAGACAAATGCCTCAAATCGGAAACCAGACCGTCAACAATTATTAAAACAGGTAAGTTTGTCGGTCATATTTTTTGTTTTTCGATTGATTGAAAACGTTTTGTTATCCATGCAGAATGTCAGTGGTTCTAGACGACAAGACTGAGTTTATGACCAACCCTTTTTACAATCAACACGAGCCAAGCAACTATCAAACTTTCTACGTGACTCTCGGTGTGTGCACCGTGTTTGCCTTTGCACTTCTTGTTGTCAACTTGTTTTTGTGTTGCTTTTCCAAGCACAGACATTACTGGAGAAACAGCGAAACAGGTGAGTTGACCCTCAGTCATTGGGTTCACATTGGATTTTTTTTGTTTTTTAATCGTTACTTATATACGTTGCAGGTAATCGTTACATACTACCAATTTGGATCAAGACGCCAGCAAAACAAGCTCCGCTCGATTTAAAAGAGCTGGAAACTAACTTTTCGAAACCAAAACCCGTTTACGACTCAGGAGTGCCCCAAGAATTTGTCGAGCTCCACAAGAAAGAAAGTGACTTTTGAACACAATGATTCATATCTTTTCACCATTGTTATTGTTGTTGGCCATGTTCGTATTGTTTGTAATCATTGCTATTGTTAGGTATGGGGAGCGATTCTGTTCAGTACACAGGGAGCCCGTCAACTATAATAATTACAATGACGAATACATAGAACAAGTATCCTATGCTTAGTTCAATTTAAATTCTTAAACCTCTACAGCCTCAATATGGGTTAGTTTTACTTAATTTTGACAGTTTATAAAACATAATCTTATTTCCGAATATCTTTCATGTTGTTCAATTACTTAACAACAAAAAATAACAAATAATAACAAAACATAGTTAACTTTAATGACATTAAATCAATAACTGGAGGTTAATTTAAAAAAAAAAAATGTCTTATACCGTTAATTATTATTTATTGGTATATAACAAATATTTTTCACTGACCAATAATTTATTGAGTATATTATTTTATATGTATTAATGTATAATGCACTTAACTATTCTATACATCTAAACAAATGAATTTAATTAGTATTATTTAGGTAGGTATTGCAGGATGAAAAAACATTTACATGGAATTAAAAGTGTTCACTATTTTTTAAGTAAACAAAACAGGAATAAGTTTTAAAATTTGATTGGTTTTCAACAATATTGTCTTTAATTACACCTTTATTTTTGTATTAAAATTTATTGGTTATTAGTTAGTACAATTTCTGGATACTTAAGTTCATAGCTAGACTAATACTTTTTGTAATGATAAAAATAGAAAATGTATTCGTCCATAATTTTAAAATTTTAGAGTTTAAGTACAATTTTTTTATTTTTATATTCTATTCAATTTAAGAACTATACTATGCAGTGATCAGGTTTTGTCATGTTGCAATACTCGTTTAAAACCTCTATGGAGTCAACCATCAATATGCCTGCCATGTACATGCGCTTAAGTCGCCCTTTAGTATGGTTCGTAACTTGAATAGAGTATAGTTTAATACTATACATGCTAACAATTCCGTCCATATTGTAATCAAGTATAATTTTAAGTTGTTGTATGACTTGGAAGTTGGATGACTGTAAATTAAGTTTACACAATGGTATTATTATTTTAAGAATTTTTTTACATACATAGTATAATCATAATCATGTTTTGAATAATATTTTTAGTTGATCAAATAAAATTATATTCATTGAATTTAAAAATATAATTTATAATTGTAAATTTGATTTTCTATACATCAGTATTGCTTCCGGGGAGTTTTTGAATCTCAACAGTCGTCCAATATTTTAAAACGTTTGTAACCATTGTATTCAATTTTCAAAGTTTTATTTTTTACAAATTATTTCATAATAAATGTTTGAAAACAATTATAATATGTGTTTGTTGTTAATATTTATTAAAAATGATCGACAACCTATGTTTCCTAAGAATTTTGAGTATATAATAACTTATTTTCATTAAAATAATTGTTATAGGTACACTTAATAATTAAATTATCAAACTATTTATATTCTTATTACTCTATTTACTCAAATGGTTGTAAATTTAATTTGATTGTACCTTCAAAGTTTATTGAGTTTGTTCATAATTTTAGAATTATATAACTACATGGATATTGCGTCAATAAAAAAAACTCATAAGCATAATATAACAATAGGCATTTTGCTTACCACAAAGATACCTTAGGTAATATTTTTAATTGTGTAACAAGTTTAAAAAAATAAAAATGTATTTTACATAAATACATAATCTTATAGTGTTATAGTATGTTTAAATTTCAGTAGGAAATATGTTTGGTGCATAAAATATGTGACATTGTGGTGTGTATAAAATAATAATTTATGAATATCATAATCCAGGGTATGGATTTGGCAGCGGTACGTTTGTATACCAGTGGGCAGTGACCGACGTCCGTTTGAAGCGGATAAAAAAAATTAAAATATCAATTAAATAATCCGTTTGCATAATAATTATTGTTAGGATAAAAAAAAACCCCTCCGTACAAACAAAGGTTCGTCGAGGGCTTTTCGATTCGATTACATAAACATAATATGTATAATATTCAGTGACGACGATGACTTGTTCGGGGTCACCTTGGGATTAATAATAAAAATTCAAAATACGGTATTGTAATAAGTAATAACTAACCGCAGGTAAATATAAACAAACGGGGCTATGTCCAACTGTCCAAGTACACGCGTCCTACCTGATACCTAAATAATAAATAAATTATAATGTATACAGATCGAATAAAGTAAATTATATTGAAAATACATTGTTCGCGTACAATAATGACAACTGCAGATACGAATAAACAATATCCTAATAAAAATTCACCATAGATTATGGGTTGGCATGATGGGCATCGGTGAAGATCGATCATAGAAGACTGGCGTGTAGTGGCGAGTGCATAAATGTATTATAATAATAATATGCTCGTCGTAAAAATTTTATCGTTCAAATTATCGTCGACAGCGAATTTCGGATTTTACAATATTGTTATTTGTGGCGTACTGGCGTCACTAGTTTTATTTACTTGTAGACCGACAGTTGTTATAGCGACCAAAACAAATTGTATGGCCGTTCCGCTACATTATTCCCAATACTCTAAAAAAAAGAACATTAGTACGCGGCTCACTGTCTGAAATGGGCAAGTTTTCTTCACCGGTCTTAGTTATCCTTAAGAGGACCCCCAATTTTTTCACCACTTCTTACCTTCCCACAACGACATGGATACGTGATTAGTGCCATCACTATAATAGACAATAATGAATAAACAATGGACCTTTGGGTAAATCAGCTGTATAGTTGAAAACAACATCGACAATTTGTATTTTAAGTGTAATTTTGTCGTTTAGTGGTTAGAACTTATAAATGTATAATTTATATCGGATAGTGAAGGTATGGAGCAATAGAGGTTTAAAGGTACCTACGCGGCTACGCCCGCCCGCGCCCCCTACCTATATATGTGTAAAATTAACGCAAATCAGCACTTCTCCATTAGCATATTTCATCTCTTTTGCATAAGTATACCTACTATTAATAACCATATGGTCGTATTTACTATTTAGGGTAATGCATTAGTATAACTTAATAACTGTACAAGGGAGAATTCTCAAAGGGTTATAATACCTCCACTTAGTTTTTCAACTGCGTTTACTTACGTATAATGTATTATGTACCATGTATACTTATGTTCTATCCTAATTACCAACGCGCATAAAGTGAATCAATTTTTTTTTCATTCAGTTATTAAATTCTTAACATTTTTAAATCATGATATTTTTATGGTACTTTTGTTTAATAATATGATTAATTAATCAATGATGTACGTGCGTAATATCAAAAAACAAACGGAATAACGAGATTATGTACCTACCTAGGTACAATAAACTACTTAACTACTAATTACTATGGGGTGGCCGTAAAAATTCAAGTGCTAACCGGGACATTTACCAAAATTATTTTTTGTAAGTTATTGGTTATTTAAACATTTTTAAATTATAGAATTTAGACTATTTAGACTTTAGAGCAATGTAAAATATAGGTAGTAGGCAGTAGGTACTACAATGTACGTGGTACATAGAATAAAATAATAATATAATAATATAGGTAAAATGCACAGAGTTAAAACGATTTTATACTAATTTTACGGCATCTTTTGAATTTAAAATATAAATTAAACTAATGATTAATTTGATTAATTAATTGAAATATTATATTTTTCTGACTTTTTGACCGGTTTCAATAGCTTTGGTTTTCCCAATTTCAAATGACATAGCCACATAGGTAGGTACGTATCAAATTCCGAACAAGTCATTTTTAAATTAAATTTGCATTGAGTGATATTTTCTACAGTTTCTACTTGAAAACGATTGCGTTTTTCGGTCCACTGGGCCACTATCATCGAAAATAACCTTTTTACATTTGCGTTATGACCTGCAGGAATGGCATAATAGTACTGGCACATCGAAAATAATTTATATTTTTTTTCAAATACATACATAATTTTTTTGAAAGAAATGTAACCATTTGTTATGCATGTATTTCTTAGTTCAATCATCATCAACTTTTTGTTTGTCAATGAAGTTTTTGAGGTACAATAATTCTCCTAAGTAACTATCCGTCGTATAAATACCTTTTTTTTAAAATATAGTTACCTATTGTCTTTTCAACGTCCTGCCATTGCAGCAAAGAAGCAAGATCCATTCATGTAAAGATTTCACATTTTATGAGAGGGTTACTCCTGCACTGTTGGTAATATTCATGTGTCCTATTGTATTAATAATTATCGATTTCTTCGTAAAATTATTTTTTTATGTGCCATATTTAAATCGTATTAAACATTATTATCAGTAGTTGGGATAAACTGCAACCAGTCCTACACGCGAAAGTGAAAAATCGCTTAAAAACATTATAATTTATAATCTATATTATGGTATTTTATTTACACTTAACCGGGGCGTTCGGAGGGTCTAATGGGATGGCCGGCAGGTCCACTTCTAAGTTTTTTTTTTATTGACATTTTTTTTACTTGTTACAGTTTGCCCAAAGACACTTGGCTCTTTAACATTGAGAGGTTAAAATCGATTTCTGAAATTGCGGTGGCTTGCTCTTTCCTCTAGCACCCTTATAAATAGAGCTAATTTAGTTGTATTTGTATATATGGCTATGGCCTATATACGTTGAGCGAACGTTTTCCGATTCCTTTTTAATGGTTTCACAATTAATCGATGTGTGTAGGCATTTTAATGTTTTAAAGTGCACCACATAGTTCCAAGCCATAAATATAAATTCATAGACATCGACCGTCGTTATCAGAATATTACAATAAATTAAAACGATAATATTGTGTAAAATAAATAATATAATAATTCCATTGTTTATTTTCAACTAAGTTATACGTACAGAACGCCATCAAGTGACTACCTACTTACTGTAATAATAATTACAACGCTGCGGCCGCCACACTAATCACTAATGAGTTTCAACAATGTTGGGAACAAAAAAAAAATGAACGTTGAATGTTCATCTATTATATGGGGCGATCCATTTAACGTAAGACACTAATTATTTCAGAAAACACCAAACGATTTTGAAAATATTTCTTTTATATAATTTTAAGATAAAAAAATATAACTTAATGATATTGGGCTAACATCTAAAAGAAAACAAAGAACTTTGGAAGACTGTCTTCGAACATTATGCCAAAGATCTGCAGATAACGAATCAGTTGAATTGACATTACAAAATATATCACATTGTTTGCGGAAAAGGAGTAGGGAGTAGTAACAATAATGGTTAATTAGTAATTGCATGTACTTATATAGGTATCTACTTAGTCCTAATAATAATAAAAAATAAAATATTTTTTAATTGTAATTATGTATAAACCTAATAAATAATACATTTTTTTAAATTATTTTTTTCTCGGACTTTTTTTTCGGACTTTTTTCCTCGGACTTTTTTATCCGGACTTTTTTTCCCCAGACTTTTTACCATTTACCAATTTTAAGTTGTTATCTACCTATCTACCTACCAAAACAAGTTTTTTGGCAAAAAATTTAAGTTTTTCATTGTAATCATTTTTTAAGATGTTTACTCTTTTGAATGAAATCATAATATATTTTTCATTTAATTTTCCTATGTAGAATATTATTTTGAGTATTTCGATCTATAAAAATCAAATTTCGGACAAGTACCTAGTTTATTGAAAGTGTTAGATAACCTATAACTCATAAACTATATATACTCGTCCCAAAATTCGATTTCGTTGGTACTCAAAAAAATATTTTGCTTTGGAACAAGGAATTAAAAATATATGTTGTCGTAAAAAAAGTTATAAAATAACTTAAATTTATGTAAAAAAAATATTTTCAAAAACATTAATAGTTTTAGGAATAACGATGAGTGTCTTACGTTAAATGGATATAACCAGGTATAAATATTTTATAGGCGTGCGAAACGGGTTCATTCGGCATAGGTACCTGCAGCCGGTAGCTGGTCGTGTATAGAGATAAATCGATTTTAAATTTTACACGGCATTTACCTGTAACTATATACTGGTATGAGCAATATACATGTAAATGGTAATTCGCCTTGTCCGCATAAATTTATAATATTATAATAATATGCTATTATTATTATGTATATACATTTTTTTTCAATTATTATCATTTGATTTTTCTTTGTGAAATAGTCCAGAACATGAATTGCATATACCAATTAAACAATGTTTAATAATCTACTCATTTGCGGGGTGAACGCAATTAAGTATAACTATAGAGGCGTATGCATATAATGTTTATGTGACACAAAATTAAAAAAAATAAAAATAAGCTATTTGTGAATAATTTGTCACAACCACCCTTCCCCGCCACATCATTGATGTGTAGGGCGTAGATGTATGCGTAAGCTTAATGTAACTTATGAGTGAATAACATGATGCTCAGAGCTGAATAATTGCAGTTTTCAGAAATCGAGTCGATACAATATTGTAGAGACCGATACAAGCGGAAATTCGGAATTTATATTACAATAATATATGAAACATACATAATAATATAGGTATGGGTTTTAAAAATTTCAATATAATAATTAAAAACGGTATTTGGATTGAAATTCAATTTATATTCGATATTTCGTATATGCGTCGACATGATGTTCATATTATATATTTTATAATTTATATCTTCCTATTATAGTCAGTGTATTATATTCAATCCGATTTTAATTGGTTAATAAAACGCGATTTAATCAAGTTTCCCATTCAAAAATGATTTCCCCCGAAATCGTCATATTAATAATAGATATATCAATTTATCACGAATACATTAAATTGATCCGGAATGAAATTGTTCAAACATTCTTATAAATAATATATAGTCATCATATATGTATAATCATTGGCTGAGCAAGATTGCGACTGCCGACGGGTATACGGATTATAACATTTGATTTAATTATAATAATTATTATCATTAACATAAAATCCAATATAATACTTACTTATATAGTTGGTACACCGACATAGTATGTTGTACCTGTACAGTGTACGTATAGGTACCTACTCAACTACTCAATAATTTATATATTTTATGTAAATTCGTGATAATTGAAATTACGAGCACATAGCTAATTATAGTGTGCCGCGTGTTCGTGTACGTAGGTATCTTAAATGATAAATTGAATTTATAAAAAGTTCATATTGCGCTAAAAACCGTGTAAAACGTAACTTCACATGCAGCACTACACAACATTTTAACTTGATTTTATAACTTTTTAAGTTAACTAGCTGAGTAACCCGGCTTAAAAAATAAAAAAGGAAATTTATTAAAATGCATTGTCGAAAAACTGGTACATTTATTTAATTACACTAGGGCTTCTCCTACCAACGCAAAAAAATGGGAATAGGGCGACGCTAGGACATCTGGAGGGGGGAAAGGGTATTTGAAAAAATTCTGTGAAAAAAAATCGTATAATTATTCAAATACTTTGCCGGAAAACTGGAGCATTGAAATACCATTGTGTGGAGGGCACACATTTGTGCCCTCCCCTCCTAACCCAGATTCAAAAATGGAAAAATGTCGACGCTGTGACACTGGGAGTGGGGTGGTAGTTGAAACAACTTTGTGAAATAAAAAACGGGAACTTATTCAAAAGTTTAATCGGAAAAGTGGAAAAACAAAATCAGTGTGTACCCACCCCTTCCTTCCCTTGGCCAGAAATGGGAAAAAGAACACAATGAGACACCAGAGGAAGGGTATTTGGAACAACATCACTAAAAAAATCGTAAAAAGTCCAATAGTGTAGAATAATGGGTCACAAAATAAATGCATGTTCTTTAATATATAGGTAAGTATAAAATAAGATACTATATGGTATAACTATAAGGATAATGAGATACTATGATATAATATTAATGATGGCATATACGATAATATAAATGATACCCACATTGTATAGTACGTTAAAAAAACACCAACATCGTAAGTGTTTCAAGTGTCGTATATCAATTAGTTTGACCTCAGAGATGGATTTCTAAAGGCTAAATTTACATTATAAACCTAATCAAAGTTGATTTTTTAAATAAGAGCACTTATCTACGCATTACCGACTCGCAAATGCGAGGCTTTTATATCCGACGACCGATACGACAATTATTAATACATTTATCGTTCACGATGCATCTGAAATCTGAATAATATTGTTATGGTGGATTATTTAAAACGGAAATCTTATAAAAAAATATGGCATTGCAAATTCATGCAAATTAATGCTAATTATGTGGTAAAAAAAATCAATAATTTCGAATGGATGGTGCTGGCTTGAAGCGCAGGTCTTCTGATCTTATTTATTTTTTTTATACCAGAGTGGGGAATGGCATAATATATAATTTTCAAATAAATTGGTTTTGGTACGGGAAAGAAACTTCATGCACATATAACAATGTGCTGCTTATAATGTATTATTTTATGTTAGTTTATTTAAAGCAAAAGTTTTATTTTTTCGAAGCCAGAGGTGACAGAGTTTAAACTTCAAGCTGCAGCTCAAAGCGTGGTGCCCATCATCATTATTCATTAATCATGCAAAAAATTAAAAAGTTAAAGTATTAACGTTATATATATACGGGGTGGTTCGCCAAGCATGCTCACCCCCTTTTTTAAAATTTTTAAATATTATTAAAGACCATATATTTTTAAATTTTTCAGATTTTTTGAACTACTTAAGGAGTGCCCTGTGGCGTATTGCAACTTATATTTTCAAACAAGAACTCTCTTTTTTACTGTAAATTATTTAGTGGATATTTTTTTTGAAAATGTTGATGTGCCTAATTTAAAATTTAAACTAGTAGTTTTTCTTAGTTTTTATAATGTTTATACTAAGGATAATAGTCCTTTAAAATGGTTTTAGATAAATGAAAAAATTCGAAATTGTATTAAAATATAATTAATATAAATATATAATATTGGATAATGGATCTAGTATTTATTTTACCATTATTATAAGTTATAAATGTTGATTAATATTAACGACTAACATTTTCATAACCAGTAATCACCATTCGGCATTCACCATTGTCTCCCATGCGGCCATGCCATGGACATATTATTCTTCGTACATTAAGTCAAATAAATAATAAACGACTCGTTCGAGTTTTGATTTTAATACAAAAAACTTATCTACTAAATAATTTTGAGTGTAAAAGAGACTATTTTTTTTCGGTGCACATCTACATTTAACTAGGTCGTGCTAACGCTCTTGTAATTACCAAACTATATATTATACTTTAACAGTTTAACATACTATATATTATATAGGTACAGAATAACGATCATAATATTCAGAATGCAGGGTGTTTAATTTAACTTAAAACACATATTATATCGAAAAGTATTGACTTTTTTCAACATTTTTTTTGCATCGCTTCTAGTTGTTCAAAAATAACATTAAAAAAAAATATTTTTCCATATTTCTATCATTTTAGTTTTTTAAGTTTTTTACTTTTTTGGATGACAATATTCAGTTTTAATTTATTATATGTCGTATCACCCGTATCGAGTGACACGCTCTTAAACCTGATGATCGTCTTACACTCTTACCTCCGTACTCACTAAACTAATGACTCACTCCAGTCAATTAAGAGTTAGACTATAGGATCAACATCACTGTCAGCTTGTACGAGTTACGATGGTACACGCTTATTTAACGTCCTTCACTCCTTCCCTCACCAAAACGAATTGGATCAGCGCTGTTCCTTATATAGAAGATACCTTCGTATATAAGAACGTCAGACAAATCAAAATACCTACTATTTAATGACAGTTTTCGGTCGGAAACACTTTTATTGATGAGAGTTTACAAATCGTAAATAAACACTGGTTAATAAACATGGCTATCTAGAGTATACGACACATATTTCAAAGCAAAATGTTTTTCCTATTGTTTCGATATACATATATATCGAGTAGTAAATGAGTTTTAAGTATTTAAAGTTTGGATGAGCCAAGGGGAGTAGCAGTTGCCAAGCAAAATGTCGATCCACTACTCGCTTATCTAAACTTTAAATATTTATAACTCATAAACTATACTCGTTTAAAATTTGATTTTAATGTATTGAAATACTAAGAAAAATATTCTGCTCTGGAACATGAAATCAAAGCTATATCCTTATGTTGTAATCAAAAGAATAAAAAACTTAAAAATATGAAATTTTTTTTTTAAAGTTGTTGTCTTGTAATGACTTGAAACTATGTAAAAAAATTTTCTTTTAAATTCTTTAATTTTTGTTAAAATGAGTATTTTACGTTAAATGAATCACTTTGTATGGTACATTTTATTTTGAGTTTTATATTGAACCGGGCCCCATAGTTAAAATGCTGTGGCGCCTCGGGGCAAGGGCCACTATTTGTTCCGCTTAACACGGCCCTGGATGCAAGCAGTATTAAAAAATAATGACCACCTCGATGGGATTTTTCGCATTTACTGCTGTAAATAGTTAGACGCAGCTAAGCAGAATACAATTCTATGCGTGAAAAATCTTAAAAATTCAAATATCAAACATTTGAATCGATAATACTTATTATACATTTATACCTAACCTATATATCAGATGTTTGCTACCACATATTACTATAAATTCCATATCAGACGTCTCATCTGCTGTTTCTCGCATATAATTTCGAAACTTTTAATACTTACATATGGTTACAAAATTAACGATTTTATATTTTATGTATAGCTAGTATTATATATCATACGAAATATTTATTTTATGGTTGGAAAATGGTATAAAAACAATTAACTATTATACTCAGTATTTTTTTCGGTTCATTACCATGCCAATTGTGTAAAAATAACTTGATATCATATTTAATAGAACACGATGGAAAAATGCCTCACGTGTTAATAGTTCATCTGCTTACTGATGTATTTTGTCTTCCAGTTGCGGCCGGTGACGTAATAAATTATATCACCATGTGCTATGATGTTGGGAAAAATGTCGTGAATATTTAAAATAAAAAAATTATTTTTGTTTTTTTGAAAATTTTTTATTGGTTTTACAAAATCATGCGCTGCTAAAATTAGAAGAATCAAAGTCAGGAGTATTTAATATATCCCCTACTCTAGACAAATCAAGCCTATGAAAACAACTTATATAAACTAATCGTTACATCAAGTATATAAGTATATAATATAAATATATATTTATGATAATAATAAAAAAAAAAATAATAATAATAATAAAATAATGATAATAATAGTATAATGATAATGATAATAATAATAATTATAATAAAAAATAATAATAATGATAATGATAATTAATATGCAGCAACATTAGACCGCTCTAAAATATTGTTATATCGTTAGAACTTTTGGAATGAAGCTTATTTTATCATGATTTTTATATAATATAATATATCACGACTCTAAATAAACACAGAGCATAGATAATAACGTTTTATTTTTATTTTATATCTATTAAGAATCGTCTGAAACTGCTATATAATATAATATATGGGTGCCTATTTTTTTGTAGTAAAAATAATAAAAATAATAATATAAATAATAATTATTATGAGAATGAAGTATAATAATATATTGATTTGATCTTGAATTTGTTCGCTTGAAGTTTATAATGTAATTTTTTTTTTTTATGTTTACGATCTAAAAAATTAACTCTAAGGTACGAAAACACTTTGTTCATCGTTCATAATATATTATAATATAGGTACATAGATATTAATATTATCATTTCAATATATAATATAATGACAATATATATATATATATTGATGTATTACATATAATATACCCAATATATATATATATATATAGGTAATATTATAATTTTTATAGTTAAACTTAATTATTATTATGTATAGGTATATTGTATACGATTAAAGCAAAATCATTGAAGTTGGATGTGACAAAGGGATGGGGTGAATGTTATATTTTGAACGATTACACACACGACGGACAAGAAAGAAGAGGAGACGATGAGACGGAAATTTTTTTGTATTTTTTTTGTTTTCTGTTTGACACGTTTATGCGCTCGTTTGCGTGTGTTCGTGGCCACTTAGCGTGCTTACTGCCTGTTGCGTGTTTGCTTGTTACCTGTAAAACATTAAAAACATCAAATGAGTTGAATTCAATACACAAATATATATGACTTGGGACTAGGTATAAGGTACGTTATATTCGTTGTGCTGTGGCCGGGGGGGGGGGGGTGAGTCACATTTTCGGTGTTTCAATTTCGGGGGTGCTCGAGTACTTCGATCAATCTCATTCCAATAATCTTTAAACATAATATGCATATAAAGTTTTATCGCGGTACCTAGCTAATTTTCTATTCAAAAACAAAAAAATATTTCCCACAGGCCACAGACATCTCGATTTACTTCCCGTGTATCTTCTACCTCCATATATGCAACGGTCATACACTGGTATATACGGGACTGTTATATTGTCCCCCAAAAAATCTAAAGATTCACTATATTTTTACAACATTTTGCTGGGAATTTACAAGGTACCATACTTGTCACCCCTTGTCCCCCCATATATACGACTTCCGTGTATACTGCAGGGTCTGTAGGTAGTACGCGGAATACGCATTTATTTTATTTTACACATTTTATAGGTACTACTGCGGGGGATCAAATACAAAGCAGAGCAAGCGAGCAACCTTCTCAGTGCTCACTTTTCTCAGTTTTGTATATACCTATTGCGTTTTAAATGGTACATCGTACTCCCGTAGAACATGTAATATAATAGAGGTATACTGTGGGTATAAAGTTTACCAGGAATCTTCGCTGCTGTTGACGCGACAAAGAAAAAATTCTACGACGAACATAATATACAATAATATGAGCGTTGTATAAAATTATTATGCATTGTATTTACGTAATCGTTCATTTCTAGTGGATTTATTTACGTCTGGAGAAATAATTTGTCCTTACTTGGATTAATCGCATATACATATATAATATTATGTCGTTTCAGCTTAGGTCGTAAGTCAATATATAGGTAGTAACTGGAGCGTTAAGATTTCAAAATATTACGGTTGACGACGTGTGCGGTAATCACGACGGAATAAAATCGATATCCTACTGTCGTCTGAAGCTGTTATTTAAATAATTGTCAAGTACTTCGGGTCGTACGCCGCCTATGCAGGGTATGGGTACTAGCTGCAGCGGTACCTATATAAGATACACGGTCGACGGAAATATGCTCAACCGTACTACGACTTGGTACCTATATACGGCGGAAACGCGACGCCGCGCGATTATGCGCGAGGTACCTACATCGGCGGTATGCATTATAATAATTTATGAGCGTTCGTGTGCCGTATGTAGCCCGCTCCGAGGGGAGCAGGAAACAGCCGTGTCGTTAATTAACGGAGGATTATACGACCGAAGATCGTGTTACCGCTAAAAATAATAGCGACACATGTGCTCCGAATCGCGCTCAAGGCAGTGTTTCACGGTTAAACGGTTCGATATTATAATATGCACAGGGTGATTTTGATTCGTCGAGCACTATATCTACCCTTTTTTCTTCAACAATGCACGTTTATTCAAAACCTGATTTTTGACATTTTTAAATACACTTATAGAGACCGCGGTATTTTCAGATTCTTGAGACATTTTTACTACTTAACTTTACTACTTATAAGGAGTGTCCCGTGGAGATAAAAAGTGGTTTTTTTTTCAAATGAGAACTCACCTTAACATTATATAGCGGGTATATTTTTTTTGAAAATTAATTATAATCAAAATTTGAACGAGTAGTTTTTGAGAAGACATAAGGGGCTATGACGGTGACTTGAACATTTTATAGTCATTAATATTAATCCATCAATACGTTTAACATTTGTGAAAATGGTCCAAGTACCATATTATAGATCACTAGATCCGATATTACATTTGTTTTATATTTTTTTAAAACCATTTTTAAGGACTATCCTTAGAATAAACAATTTAATAACTGAAAAACTACTCGTTTGAATTTTGAATTAAGTGCATCAATATTTTAAAAATAATATTCACTAAATAACTGACAGTAAAAGAGCGTGCTCTTATTGAAAAACAGAAGTTTGTATCAACAAATTAGAAGAATTTTAAAATATGGTCTTAACGTATGTTTAAAAATTCCAAAAATCAAAATTTGAATAAATGACAAAATGAGTCTGGGCATGCCTGATGAATGACCCCGCGCTCGCGTATATAAAATCATACAGTCGAGCACAATATAATAGTATTATGTAGCCACATTACCTATACCTATACAGTACTTGTTAATGAGTCATGACATTTTTCGGCTTTCGTCCAACGACCTGTCGTCGCCGACATAATATATAGTCCTGAATCGTGCTTATAATATTATGTCATACTAATTTCACGGCAAATAATTAATATTTTTTAATATTTTTTTTTTTTTAATTTTTCAAGCCTTTAGCTTTCCACCCTTAAACCACAAAGCCTGCGCGATTGCTGATATATTGTGAGTTTTATCGCTATGAATAAGGACGACCGTTTGAAATAGTTTACAACGACCAAGTACCTATGTGAATTAGTACACTTAAACAAAAGGCGGCGTTAATCACATATCATATTACCTATATATTATATAGAGGTTGGTTTGGTGTTTCTCGAAATGAATGAATGAATTTTAGTTTGTGTTTTTAATAACTGAGCCGACAATGTTATTCAAATAGCAAATACGTCAATTCCGCATACGCATATACGAAAATAGTTGATAAATCATAATCGTTTATTATTTTCATCGAAATTACATTGAATTAAATATTCAAACAGATTTTAAAAGTATATAAAAAAATGTCACCCTTCGGTGCAATAAACTTGTTGTTTTTGAGTTGTGGTCGTCGTTATTTTTCTGCGATACATAATATATTATACGCGTATATATTCTGTAGCGGAGAGATACCGGAAAGCCGAATTCCCGATAGGCTAATCACATCGTGTTCCATATACATGATACGTATTTTTGGGCCGACCTACATATTATACACGATAACATATATATTATATATATATATATACCTACACGCATACGCGAAAAATTGTATAAATTATATTTTACGGTTTGACAATGGTCGTGTGTGTATATTCGGGCGACATCCTCCCCGATCGCGTGATAAATTCCCGAGCCGAAATTTTTAGTCGATCTGCGCGCAATAATAAATAATAATAATAAAAAAAACCACGTTCTACACAACAATATTTAATATAATAATATGTAAAATACTACCGAATCTCACCTTTATATTATCCACATATACATTATACGGCCATTGTGCTCCCCTATGTAAGCCTCGACTACCACCACCACACCACTTGTGTTTATCGCGATTATATCACCCGGGACAGCGCGGACGGACATCCGGCTGAGTATGATATATACAGAGTGTAACAGTAACGACTGACAGAAATCCAATTAATTAACTACCTGTATATATCTTATATTATATTGTAATATGAGTAAAAACTATTTGTTTAATAATAATTTTTTTTTTAAATTTAAAATTTAGATATTGTTATAGTTATATGTATGTTGAAAAAAATGTAATATTGCTTAGAACAATAAGAGTTATCTCGTAGTTACTCAATTATTTCATAAGCTATTTTTGTACACCCTATAATCAGAGTGATGCTCCAAACATGCTTACCCCGTTTTTTTCATTTACTAATGAATCTATTCAAATTCTGATTTTTGGAATTTTAAATAAACATTAGGTAAGTCAATTTTTATAAATTTTCGACATTTTTTGTACCAAAGGAGGTTTCTGTGGCGATAAAAACTTATATTTTTTAAATGGAAAATTCAATCTCATTTCCCCTCTTTTTACTGTAAATTATTTAGTGAATAATTAAATGTTGATGCACCAAACGAGTAGTTTTATAGTTATCAAAATTATTATAGTACGTATAATACTAAGGTTTATAGTCCTTAAAAATGGAATAATCAATATAATATATAATATTGGGCATTTGGGTCTAGTATTTTGTATTTATTACACTTGGACCATTTTTACAAATTATCAATGTTGATAGATTAATATAAATTACTAACATTTTCAAATGAAAATAGTCCACATATCTTCCAAACCATTTATCATTGGTACACAGAGTTAAATAATTAAACAACTACCTACTGTATTTTGGTTTGGCCATCACTAAATTACTCCGTACAGTTCAATTTAAATAAAAACTACGAACAGAGAACGAAAACGTGCGGTATTCGGTGTAGGTATATTTATATTATTATTATTGCAGCAACACATATGTAGAGGCAGAACATTTCGAAACAATTATTTTTATCGACCGATTTCTTGGGTATGCGGAAGTGTTGGATATTATTTAAATATATAATATAATATTTGTGTATTATATGCCGCAGACGGAAATATTTCGTGATTACGGAAACGAACTAACGTCCGCACTCCGCAGTGACTACCGATTGCCAAGTGACACACACACACACACACACACACACACACACACACACACACACACACACACACACACACACACACACACACACACACACACACACACACACCGGAATCACAGGCGGGATAAATGAAATTGCATTTATTCTGCACCGGAATACCGTGGTTGTTGGGGTCGGGTTCGATTAAACCGTTAATTTATATTTTAAGTCAGCTAATCGAAACGCGGTGCAGCGTTTGCGATACTGCCGCAGTAAAGCGAATATTCATTGTACCTAATCGCGATCGGCCGGCGGACCTGTTTTAATAATAATATATAATAAAATATTACGGTTAATAATAATTGTAAATCATAGTACCTACGCATACGGTCTTTGGGCCGATTCGATATAAACGCGAGTTTGGAACTCGTATACGATACAATATTTCAATAGCGAGGGATCGGTTCTCAGTACATACTTGCTACATGCATAAGAGTACCTACATAATAATAATAATAATAATAATAACTATTGATACAACCATCGACCGTAATGTGTAAAGTTGGTTCGTTTCGTCGTTTACGACTGTTGTCGTAGTATAGTAGAGACCAAAAAAATACATACTTTATAGTCGACCTTTGAGTATTAAAATTTGCATTTTTTCATCTATAAATTATATTATCGACGAAACTAATAATAAGGTATTTTTTCCGACAGACCGATGGTCAATATTATATCGATTTTTCTGTAACGATAGTTCTTATAATCATTATTATTATCTACTGACATTTTTAACGTCACGTGTACAACACTTTAGAGTATCTAGGTATACATGCAGTTATTTTTAATACACACATCAGCAGATATAAAGAACCCACCGACTTCGTTCTACTATACGGCCCCAAATGTAAACACCATAATATCTCGTGTAGGAGTTAACACTATATGTAGGCGATCCCCTCTGCTCTTGCAGGAGTTTATCATTCCCCGACTACAGGTATACACCTCATTACTCGAACAAAGTGCCTGCGTATTAAGTCAATCGTTCTCATTAATATTTCTGAAATATTGATCGTTTCCAAAACCAGATATATATATAGTTTTGTGCGCTTTGGGGCGTTGTATCATATATACCGTACGTTCAGTTAGTCGTCTCGGCATAGCTAATCAATAATTAGAATATATAAACTATTGAGCATTTGAGCATCAGGTATACACGAGAGTTAGCGATTATGTATTATATAATTTATGTATGTGTATATAACTAGAGTAGATAAACGCGCGACTGCGGGTGATAATATTATCCTTTGTAATTATTTGCACAAGTCTGTTACAATGTTATATACGGCAGTTATGCGACCGTGTATGCTGTGTACATGTGTAATACTATGACAAAAGAAGGATTTGGCGTTAAATGCGAATCGTTTGCATATACAACACATACCGCAGCGACCCAAAACGAACAATTTGTCCCCGGGTTATCAATATTATATATGTAAGCGGTGTAAGCCCCTAGCGGCGTTTTTATAATACAATTATATTAATCATCGGCGTTGAAATTTGACATTATTATTGGTTATATCGTGCGTAAAACTAAAAGTATTTCGCGTGAGAACTTAATATACATAATAAGAAATTTCGTATTAAATAATTATCGAACTATTTTACTCACGAGGACAAAAATTATACACATAATATATTGTATAAGTCGAAAATAAAATAAAAAAGTAGAACATTTAAAATTGTATAAATATCACAAAACTAGCCAACATATTTCGAAAACTATATCGTGTCTAGAAATTGCTACCCAATATAAAACATTGGCTGAAAAATTCTAGTCTACAGTTATTCATTTTTAAATTACAACAAAATATTCAAATAATAAATATTGAGTGACAATTCGTGTTTGATTTAAATTTTTTTCTATATTTTTGACAACTACTGGGAATTTTAGCTTTTGACTATCCCCCTCAAAAAAAAAAATAAATAATAATAAAAACCAAACAGAAATAACTCTCAAAGTTGAAGATTGATTTTCTATTATAAAAATGTCTTCAGACACATAAAGAATAAAAAAAAAAAATAATAAAACATATCATTGTACAATGTAAATCAATAATCGCTCATCCACTCGGCATCTAAAATTTCGATTGTGTTTTTCAATTCTCGTGATCGGATTTGCAGGATATTTGAAGCCATGGGATTATATGGTTTGCGAAATGAATAAAATAATAAAAATAAGGATTTCGTGAATCAATTACGAAATGATTACCTAACTCTTTTTTTCAGATTTAACAATATGTTGGTATAGCGTCCGAGTGATCATTTGAAAAGATTAAAGAATTATCTTTCTCGGTCTTGTTACACATGCTGTTACTCGTATAATTGTAAATATTATAATATGATTTTAAGGTCAAGTCGTAGTATTAATATATTATGTATTTATGTATAAACGTATTATAGCTTATTCATTGTTAATTTTGCCCCGTGTATACGTCATATTATATAGTTACCTTTATTGCCCCGTCCCTTGCTCTTGCACTTTTTCGTGATCTGTCTGGTCTTCTCGCAGTTTGAGTTCTCAGTAGACGGATCCTTGAGCGTGTCCGTCCTGATCATCTCATTATGCGTGTTACATTGACTCCACGTGCCCTTCACATACCGGCATGCTAAAACAACACACGACCCGATACGTACAACCATATATTCATGCATTTAAATATTGTTCAAAAGCTTTAGCTATAATATGTGTGTGTGTGTGTGTGTGTGTGTGTGTGTATGTCTAGGAGAGGGTAATTAATGGGTATTAGTGCACAGGAGTAAGGTTGAGAAGTTGAGGGGCTAGCTGAGCTTCACAGAATGAGAATCGATAAACAGAGTATCATGCATTCTAAGAATTTTTCTCGTTGATTAATGTGGGATGACGATGGCTGACGAGAGTGTAAAAGTAGTTTTTAAACATCTATTTATATTGTTTTGATATTTTATGATATTAAGATGGGATTACGAGAATGTCAGAATTGAAAACAGCTCGTTTTAAGAATTTTATATAGTCTGAAATCCTGTAAAAGGACATATTTTATTTATGGGTGGAGAGGTTGAGCAGAGCCGAAGTCATATAATATATGTTGGCGATAGTCATTTGTTATCATTGAGATACGACTTTTCAAAACAAAAATGTTACACCCACAAAACACTAATTTATAAAGTATAGTGACTTGTCAAGTATAGCTGATATTGGTGGCCGAGGCCGTTTTTAAACAGGAAGAGATTCGTTTGTCGACTCGCTGGTCATTCCATAATGGGTTTTTAATAAGATGAAATGATCTTTATCGCCTTTGTGTGTGTGTTTACAATAGCCAATAATATACTGTATTATTGTGTAAGTATATTTGACCTGTTTTAAAAAGAAACCTCAACAATCGCATGCCACATTATAGTTAGATGCTGTTATATAGTTTAAATAAATCTCAGATCATACCTTTCTTGCACTTCTTTTCGATCTTCTTGGTCTTCTCGCATGTCTCGTCTCCTTTCTTCAGTGTCAACGTGCGTGCCTTCACATTGGTCTTTTCGTCACACGAGGACCACTGTGTCTTTTCGTAGTGACAGTTGGTTTCTGTTCGGTAAAATAACGTTTTTAAAACGATGTTACTATTGTTTTTCGTAATTATATTATTTAATATCATGTTTACAATAGTTATCAATATACGAGAATAGGTTCACATTATGTATACAATAAATATTAATAAAGGAATACTCGCCTTTTCCGCCATTGGCAGCTCTGGCCACACGGTTCAACGATTGTTCGTTAAGTCCGGTCTCGTTTGAGCTGACCATTGCAATGGCCACTAACAGCAGGCTAACCATTATGATACTTAAACACTTCATCTGCAAAAAAAAAACACGAAATTGAATACCAAATGTATCGTATTATCTGCATAAAATCGTATAAATCGTGTGATCGAATAAACAGCATAATTACTGTGTTTTAAATAAAATAACAATACCAACATTATTAAGTAAGGAAAAATTTTTTTTTAATTGATGAATCATAAAATGTTTTTATCTACAAAGGTCGATTCAGTATCTAGGTATAAGTTGCTCGAGTGCCGTGTACGAGAGTGGTGGTTACGATTATTATTCAGATTCTATTTTATTATTAATATTAATTTCATGATAATAATATGGTTTATAGAATTAATATATATATAAAACAGTTGACGTTATTGGACGCATTAAAAAATATATATTCAACTTATGTTTTGTTCGTTACACAATATTTTAGGGACATTAATAACGTTTATCACATCACAACGAAAAGATTTTTTTCACTTAATATTAATATTATAATATTATATGATACATTGAATTCTTAGAATGTCTATAGATACAGCTATAAAGTATACAGTCTTATAACAAACATCTATAGTTTTCATTATGGATTATAATCATTATGTAAAATTACATAAACATTTTTACTGGGTTTAAATCAGCCATAAGTAAAACCGTAAAATATATAAAATGTTTTGTATTATTTCAGGTTTGGTCGAATATAATAAATTTAAATAAAATTGAAGAAAAACACTGAAAAGCATATGCTTTATAGCCCAACATCACACACCCCTTTTAAAAAGTTTGAAATAATAAACAACTGCTAGTGACATTTTTGAAAATATACGTCCTGCAGCCAAGCACTCTTTAAGAGAATAACTCATATTAAAAATAAATTCTATTTCGAATAGTCGAAATTAACATAAAATAGATAATTCAATTTAATAAACAAACATATTTTAAATTCGTAACAAATATTTTTATTCTGTAAACGGTCCAGATTAAATCAATTCATTCAACATTTAATATTACATCCGCTATTTTAAAACGTCTTTATAAAGACACATATTCACCAAAAGTAATAAGTCGTACCCAATTTGTAGGTACCTCTGGTACCTGTAAAAGGGTTTTCATTGTATTAGCTAAAACGAGATTTAACCCATTTTCCAACACATACATAATAATATATAATTCTTCAAGGCTTATGTTTATTGTTAAACATTCAATACATCCATATATATATATACAAAATATACATACATATAGATACAAATAAATATTTTATTATTATCGTGTTCCGACCGACCGACCGACCGTGTATTTGACGAAAAATTGAAAACCATAACAGGCTTACAAGATTTTGTTATAACAAATAAATGTTTTGATTGGTCCTTCACAAAGAGGGATTGAAAAATAGGAGAGAAACCATTTATTTTTCGAACGTGATGTAAGTACTAAAAACCCTTTTCAGTATTTCCCGTTGTTTCGAACAGTCACGTTTCACAAATAATCACAATGCGGCCCCGAACGTATTCTGGCCGGGTTGTCCGTAAACCCTAACGTGAACATGACACTTTGATCACAGAAATTATAAATTAGTGGTCACTGGTCAGTAAATGTGTGTTATTAGGTAGTCATTTGTTAGGGTCTCTGTTGGTCTTTGTGTATGCCAGAGAACTAGAGAAGTATGTTCCGTACGTGGTTAAGTAAAAAGAAAAAAACGTTAATATATAAAGGGAAATATCTTAAAAGTCGAAATTGTTAATTGGTTTGTTTCAGAGTTGTGGAATGTCGATAGATATAACTGAAAAACAACAATGCTATAGTCAAATATACGGTCTAGTTTTTTGATTAATTAGGTTGTGAACATGCACAAGTTTCATGTCAGTATTTGTTATATATTTAATCAGGAATTTACTTATTTGTTTTTATCATTATTTAATTAACGTACAAAACTACTATGTTGAATTCCGATGATGTATTTAAAAACTAATAAGCAATGCTCGATCATACGTGTACACAAATAGATGGCCAGATGGGTCAAAACAATAAAATGTGATTATAACGTATCGGTATCAGAGTTAGGTATACGAGTAAAAAGAAAATTGTGTAATAAGTACATAAAAATTGAACAAGTCGTTCGATTTGAACTATGTATTATAGCTCGTACACGTGCTGTACAAGCTTCTTTGTATTTTTGCGCATAACATTAAATCAATAATAATATAAAATAATGTCTTACGATATGCGTGTAACTTATGTGTTACTATCGAATAACAATATCGATCGATATCGTATAGGTGTAACCGTAACCTGCACAAAAGGATAATAACGGTTGTAAGAAGATTGTATAAATTGAAAGTATACAATATAGGTACACTTAAAATCGTACGGTAAAATAATGATAAACACAATAATGTATACTGCAGCAATGTTATAGCTATAGGAACACTGCTGCTACTGCGCCGGAAAAGTTATAAAGCACCGGCTTACGAACAAGACCTAACCTGCAGTTGTTGTGAAAGAAATAATATACGGTGCTCAGAGAACTATGTGCGGAGCTTTAACATTCAAAAATCTTGTCATTGTGCGGAGTGTAGACGTATGCAGACGTGAAGGTATAATATGCTTAAGGTTTTAAGGGTCCTGTTGTACATGCACGTGGCCCGCGTTTACGATGTTTTGTAAGCTATATATAATAATAATAATAATAATAATATAATGCCTACGACTTTTGAAAGCTTCGAGTCACGTAGGCGGCAGACCCTTAAAAATTGTTGTGCAACCAGAAATCACGGTTCATTATACTCAAATCTTATCTATTCTATTGTGTTATTCCTTGTGCCCGTGCACCGCGAGCTATATAATATACGAAATATAACTTTTATTCGACTTTTAGGAGTTTACGTGTTTACTAAGATTTTTTTTTTGGTTAAATCAGCTCATCGCGTCTCATATATACATCGATATGTTTTGTGCTGTAAATAATCCATTTCATTTCTATATGCGACTAATTTTAAAACGTACATAATATGGTAAAACTACTGTAAAAGTGCGTACAGCCATACAGCCCAACTCGATTGGGTTTTATTAGCATCAAATAATATATATAGAAGGCAACCGTGATTCGATTTACACAGTAAAAAAAGTGCCGGGCGAGTTCGTTTCAACTGTATATGTGTAGTAATATAGTTGAATTTTAATGCCATAAAATAACATTGGTAAAATGTGTAGGTGGTAAATATTGATTTTTTTTTTCTTAACATAATATACTCTCAGCATTTTTGTAAGTTTTTCCTACTGTGGTATTTTCCATTTTTTGCCAATGTTTATAAAGGTACGATTTATCAAACGATTTCGAATCCAACGTATTATATGGTCTAACACTCTAACTGGTCAAAGTTATATTGCGATATATTGGTTAGTACTCAGCACAAAAGAAAATTATCTTGAATCGAAGTGCCAAGTACAATGTTGTTATAAGCTGCAGTTAAAATGTCGATTTCTGTTATAGTGGATTTGTCTGCAAATACAATTTAGTATCAGTACTTTAGTTTATTCATTTTATTTTGTGTGCTTTTAATTTACCTACTATTTTTTTTTTTAAATTTTAAATGAAAATGATATTAATAAAAATATATTCATTTCTCATAATACGTTTATGATTTTTTTTTTTTCACATGACAATAAATGTCAATTTTATTTCATTGGAAATCAGTAAGTTTAAAGTATGTGTATTATACACAGAGTGATTCACCAAGCACGCTCACCACCTTTTTAACTTCAATAATGCAGTTATATTCAAAATCTGATCTTTGGAATTTTTAAATATACATGAAGATTATATTCTCAATCTCTTGAGATTTTTTTTTCTATTTAAGTAGAACAAGTACAGCATTAGAAAAGGGGGGTTGTCATTTGATAAACAGAAGTTTGAATCTCTATATTACATTTCTTAAGTATAGTACAAAAAATTTAAAGAATTTAAAAATACGGTATCATAGTATACGTATTTAAAAATTCTAAAAATCAGATTTAGATTTAAAAAAAGTGGTGAGCATGCTTAGTGAATCACCCTGTATAAATTATTACTGATTAGTGATAACTGATTTTCACTAAATATTCGGAGTTGGATAATGGAGCGTTTAAGCGTTATAAACGTATTACATACATTTTTAGTTAGAATTCAATTGGAAATTTATGAATATGTGTAATCATACAATAGCACATTTTTAAAGATTTGTATTTCATTTTTAAAAATAACATTCAAACAATAATTTAAATTAATAAAATATAATCGAATAATATTACTTATTTAATATTTATACTTGGATGCTAAGTATCACATTTTTCAACTAGTTTATTCTCTGAACCACTATCATATTATTATTTTAATTCAATTTAGTATATTGGTAATAAATTAGAACTTTTTAAATATATTTGTATTGAATTTGAAATATTATTTATTATTATAAAAGAATATTTATCGTAAAATGAATGGTCGTTGTCGCATATTAATAGTTGAATGAAAAATTATTATTCATAATTTTTAAAGAAAACTATAATATTATGTATATTTTAAAATATACAATGAATTAACGATGACCTACATGTCTGCAGAAGACTATGTAGTTATAATAATGCTGGAACGTATTTTTGAAAATAATTATCACCTACACAAAGATAAACTTCTTGGAAGGTCGGGCAAAAGAGGCGCCCCGAAAGACGTGCTGTATAAATCTTTACTAGAACATCCGGTGGATGATTGCCAAGTTTTTGGTTTATTCGCACTGTATATATATGTGTGTGCGTGTGTTTGCACGTGTATTATATATATAGAGGTATAGGTATAATAAGAGTCATCAATTTTATCAGTGGCCTTTGTTGGCTTTTGCGGTGTTAACGACCGGTAAAGACGAGAAGGATGAAGTATTTATGACAGCAATAACCACCTCCTTCCAGAGACAACAGCAGAAAATATATCGTACACCGAATTTATGAGATAAAAAGAGAAAAATCACATTTCCATTATTCAAGAGAACCTATTCATACTGTTGAGTGTTTTTGGCATTAATGTTTATAATTCCGCCGTCTTTGATATTTTGATAAATACGTTTTATAAATTTGTATTCAAATCTTAAAGATAATTAACGAGGTTTTCTACCGAATATCACTATGAATATTTATGATATATATATATATACTTAGATAATTCCACCTAGTAAATAAATTGCAGATCGATACTAAATGGTATATATTATTATAAGAAAAAACTATTTGTTACACCAGTTTGACTTATTTTTCGATAAAGATAAGAAAATATTTGGAAAAACTTTATTTTATTTTATTATAGCTATACGCTTTATTATATAATTTATTTTTCTTTAGGATTCGTACTAAATCACCAAGTCATATTTTTAGTTAAGATCGTAAGGGAATAATATTACGTCGTTTGAAGTAAAAGGTTATTCGTGTTATTACTTATTGTTTGATGTAATGTGGTAGTCAGCAGACTGTGGTGATGGCAACTTAATTTTAAACCAAAACACTGGTTTTCATTCCTCAAAATAGTATTCAACCAATTACTTTTGGGGAACTTAAAATAAAATAACGAAAACAATCCGTTTTGTTGGTTTAGAAAATAAAAACTAAACATTTGATTTTAAATGCTTTTCGCATTGTGTATTTTCCATTAAATAGAGACACTAAAATAAGTATGATAAAAGTTTTCGACAAGCAAATATTTTCTTTTGCCTATGGAAATTTGAGGTTGATGTGGACTTTTATTACTCTCGACGTAATAATATAATTATGTTTTGTAAAAGGTCGTTCAGTATTTTGGACCAAATTAGTTTTTGAATCTCTCGGGAATGTAACTGCAGGCATCGAATGTGTATACCCACCTGAAGTTTTAATTACTATTATTAAAACACCCTATATAAACTGCAAAGCGTTCACGTTTTTGTAACAAAAGTACCTATAGTATTATACATGGGATAAATAAATTTATTCTATAAAATCTGAGCTTTGAACTACAAACAATTTAACGTAATCGTTTGGATACAACACTGCAGTTTCATATTAAAATACAATTTTTTTAATTAATTCAACTGAATAAATAAAATGTACCTACCTAACTAATTTTTTTATTAATCTCGAAGTCAAATTGCCAATTTGCGCTAGCGTTTTGTGCCTTGGTCAAATCAGTATACCATTTGAATAATCAAATAAAAAAAAAAAAAATGTTTTCCTGCAGTGATTAATGCTTTAGACGTGAGTAGTTTACGACGCGCATAAGTCGTTGCCAAAAGTATTTCACCATATTAAAAAAAATAAACAATCAAACTCATCTAATTATATACAATTATTGGGTAATAATAGTCCTAATGAATACCGTAAATACCATACAACACACATAATATTATAAAAAAACGTTGGGTAATTAAAAAATAACTACTCTCGAAACTACACATTAAATCAAACCGAGCACCTATAACTTTGAAGTTATTTTTATTTTCACTTATACATTTACGTAAACGACAATTTATACTCCTAGATATATTAAGTACTTTATATTTTAAATAGTGCACGTTCAGTTATTCGTATAAGTTATTTTGGAATGTTATGACTCGTGAACTATGTACAATAAACATTATAATAAATATTATATTATGCGGGTGTTTTTAAAAAAAAAATATTTCAAAATAAATTACGGCTGGCTATATACATATTATACACGTATACATACGGCCGATGTACACACGATCATTATTCATAATTTATAAATGTATTTCGGCTCAAGTCATTCACAGTAAATGGCCTTCAGTCAGTGTTAAACGTCCGAGCATAACATATTATTACTGTAAATCTTTATTGGTGTCCGTTACACATATTTTATATTATGTACACACGATTTAACTCAAATCTATTTTGTAATAATTATTGACCAACAACAACCGTAGTCATCACTTTAAATGATAATGAGTAATGACTAATGATAGTAATACGAATAATGGTCAATAATTTCACTAGAATTTAAAATTTAAAATCGAGTTGTTTATTGCAAATTGTTTTGTGGAAATTATTCATAATCTACATAATATTATTTGTGCACATTGGCTTGCTGCGCAGTACAGAGCGTATGATTCGTTTTCCGTGTGATATACGTTTGTTATTCTATCCGTATTTTGTAAACGTTTAATATTTCAGAACGCAGAGATAATAATATAATATGTTTTATAGATTAAATAGTAGTACCTATACTTCGTACGATACGCAGACAAAAAGTATAATTTAAGCCGTGTTCCGGATAGGCGTGAACGGCAAAATATGTTTTTCGAGCTGGGGAAAAAGCGACGTCGCGACTCCGGTACACGATCGAACGAAGAAACGGTTTGCGCCGCACCAATTGACCTCTGAACGTGTTTAACGCAACAAAATGGTTTAAAATTTCTTTTCGAATTGATATTGCCGCCGAAAGGTTAGTCGGTATATTATTGTTTAGATCGAACCCGTCCAAACCGTTCCCACGGTGGACATTCCGTCACACCGGCCGTCGTTGTACCTACCTACCTACAAGTTACACACGGTGCGTGGCTGCAGTTATACGATATGATAATATATTAATACAATAATATGTATATGTGTAGCGTACGACGTAGGTACCCTTGTAACACTCGGCTGTCCGTTCGTTATATAGGTACGCGAAATTGTGCTGCGCATATTGTTTTGAATAATTTAAGTACGCTTCAAACACCCCCGGGGAATAGGAACGAATACTGCCCTGGAAATTATGTTTTGAAAACTCGCCATCCCCGAACGCGCGTAATCGGGAGGGATCCGCAGAGTTTCAAACTATGCGCCTATACTGCAGCAGTAAGTCCGCTGTATATAGGATTCGCCGGTGCACCGGATTATTGTTCGATTTTATTAGAATAATATATACCTATACTTCACGTATTAAATAAACTCATGCAATCAGGAATGTTGTAAAATTATAGGTAGGTACTCGGCAATAACGCTGCAGTATTATATACACAGCATTTTATTGATTATCCCGAGACAATATTTTTTTCCTACTGTATCCATATAGCGAGCGAGTGTAAACGTCATAAACAAAAATAATATCCGAGAACATTTTAATTTGAAAAGTTTTCAAACGTACCTATAGTCATAACTAATTTTTTTTTTTTGGCTTACCTTAATCTAAGTGAAACATCGTAGACGTTTTTTTTTTTCATCACAATATATTATACATTTATTAGGTACTCGAGTAATTACACTAATCGAGTTACACAGCGGAAAAAAATAACATGTCGGCGTCGTGTTCTAATTGAGGTTTCCAAATATACTTGTGTGCACATAATTTATCAGTTCGGTGGCCGCTGTTCTCCCGCATAAATTATATGGAAGTTATAACGCGGGTTAATTGCGTTTTCGCGGTACAGAAGCGCTTAATTGAAAAATATCCTTGTTAATATACGAATCGCGAGAGAAAACAATTAAAAAATTATTCGTAAAACTAAAATTCAAACAACTAGGTATATACCTACACAATTTATTACGCACCAGTGTACGCGTATAGTTCTTGTTAGCTCTACAATCAGTGGTTGAAGTGTGGGGTGGGGGGGGGGTACGAGGGGATGGCATCCCTTCACATCTTCCATCCTTTTACATATTATAAGCTACACCGAACACTGTCTACAATGTGTAATATGCTTATATTATATTATATAAACACCATATTACGATATAATATATACATAGTTACGTTGGAACGGTCTGGATGTAATGATATTATAAACTCGACTAATGCAAATCGATTTTATAAAAATAACTACCGCAACAGCGCATTGAACCAATTGTAATTTATCGATATTGTATATTATTTACCTAAAGTTGAATTAATCGAAGGCACAAAAATCTGATTGCATGTACAGCAGTGATCAGGTCTCGATCGGTCGCAGGATATAGTGCAGGCTCGTATTATTATTTTTTAGTTAGAAATCGGTTTTAAGTCGAAAAACGGTTTTGACCGAAGTTCTGCATTTGATTTATTTTCTTCAAAACGTTTCGACGGCGCAGTAATATATATGGAGGAACTATTGAGAAAACCGAAAAACCACAGCTTCCATAACTATACCTATGTATACTGTTTACATTATAATACATGATAATATATGTATGTACGCAGCTAAACTTCCATTCAACTAACTTTTCTGCTTAACTAAATATTTATCTGTCGAATTAGTTCACTGACCGAGGTATACTAAAACCGAGATACACCTATACGTATATATATAGCGCCATACTTTATATTTGTTAATTTTTTGATGGGAAAATCGACATCGGTCTACTTTGCTTTGTGAACTAATGCCACTGAGATGGGCAATACGCCTGTGGCGGGTTGGATATAGCAGTACAGAACTTCTTGTTATGCTTTCGAAAGTGGTTCAAACCCCTCTCTAAACTTTCCTGATATCTCTTGGGACGACCCAACTGATATTTTTGTCAAAATCGATACAGTATTTTTTAGAATCTATAAGCTACTAACATATTATATGGACATTGTATTTTGTTGCACATTTGAATAACAAACAATAAATTAAATATTATTTTCTATAAAAAGTTTCATAGCCAACGCTTGGCGAGTTTTATTTTAAAATTTCCTTTCTGTAACCTGCAGTTGGCAGTTGGCACCATATATATTAACATACATTTATTCGATTCTCATGAGCCAAAAGCCCAAAACGAAATTCATGTACGAGCCACCCTATACCAACCTACAGGGGTTGAACCTTGAAGTTTACCAGAGATAATAACCGTTAGTAAAAAACTCATTTCACATTTATACCTATAATTATATTATATACCTAGATATAGATGGAATAGATAAAATATTAAAACTTCCAGACGACGAACTTTTCTGTTAAAACTAATATTTTCGAGAACCATAACCATATTAGAACCAAACGCATAATATATACGTGTGCGTAATTCTATTAAACGAATTTCTCAATAATAAGAAGTTTGTTGCCCATACGAGATTTCGTAATTGGAAAGTTTCACTGCGTATATATTATACTATAATAATAAAGACTTGATTTTCAATCTGCTCGGCTTTCAACCGAGGCGGTATGCTCGAGGCGCGCAAACTACCCTGTAAACAGCGATCGCAGGTATATATAATATAATATATATGTATGAAAATCGAGAAAACGAGAACGCAAAAAGAAAACCAATCTACCGTACACATTCGCCGACTGCTCTCGAAAAGCTCGCGTCATGATGATGACGGGGGAGGACTTGCAGAGCGATATTATGTCATAAATAGCGATAAATCGGCGTCGTTTCGAACGTGTGCATAACATACTATATAATAAGCCCGCACGCAAACACAGCGGGTAGTCATATAATATCGGTTACCGACTAAATTCAATTTATAGAAACCCGATCCGAGGTCAGGGGACCCGGTCTCTTCTGGTTTAATAACGTTGGTATACGGTCGATAAACTGCAGCGTCAGGGTACAAACACACATTACCTACGAGTTTGTCCGCGCGAGGCGCCTGATGGCGAGACGACAGCAGGACGCCAACGACATATCGCAAATTATTATTATTATTATTATTATTATACATCGAGCTCATATTATAGGTGACGTCCTTTATATATTATTATTATTATTATATTATATATCACTCGGAAAATATATCGTATTGTAATAACAGCAGCGATCTCGCCATTATTATTATTATATTATTATAGTCGGTATATACACCTCTGTATTGTATTTATTATATTATTATTATTATTATTATTATTATTATTATTCGACGGTCGCGTTCTGCTCCGCAGGGTGTGGTGTGGTGCCGGGCTTAGCGCACAATAGCTTCCCCAAAATGAATAGACGTTTTAATTTCAACAATAACCCCGGTGTAGGTATATGCTAGTATATACCTACAATATTTTAATCTGATGCGTATATAGACCTGCAGAAAGCGTATTTTGTGACCGTCGTCGTCGCAGTGGCGCGACAGACGACATTTGATTCAATAGGTTGGCGTATGTTTTAGACACAGACAACAAATGCAGACTTATATTATATTGTATGACGGCACTTATTTATGATGGCGTCAGCAGCTCACATTCGGGTCTTCCGATACTTAGCAGCGATAATAATATTTAATAATATATAGATATTATATTATGTTATGTGTATGCGATATTGCGGTACAATCGGTACATTATATTATAATATGTATGTGCTGCCATGGGTGTATAAAGGTACTTATAGTCATTATTTGACGAAGAAATAATATTGGTAATGGCGAAAATATAATAACTATTCGGTGTTGATGCACCGTTAGTCTGTTCGGCGTGGGCCACTGCCACTGCACCCTTCATCCCCGCATCATAATGCATAAATCATGGAAAATATTTGGCTTTTCGACCGGCATATTGTGGGTGATTTGCCAAGCATATTATGGAGCGGTCCCATCACTGCATGCGCTTTCTTTTAGCAATGCATTTATTTAAATTCTGATTTTTTGGGACATTTTTTCAAATGTGCCTATAGATTTTTTACACCATTACCTAGTTGTTCTATGGCAGTACAAACTCTTTTTATTTAATGAGAATTGCTCTTTTTCTTGTAAATTGTAAATAAGATGCGAGATGACTCTTTTGAAACTGTTTAGATATTTCTATATCAAAATTCGAAGGACTAGATCTTGAGTTGTTATAATGTTATTGTATTTTAATATAATACTATAGCTGTTATATATTATACTTATGCCGCCTGTAGCAGTAGCAGACTCTCGCACGCGTGCAGCAGTCATCGTTTATGATAAAATGCCGACCTCACCGGATCTCGCGAACTTATGTACATCGCGTCATCGCATACGTATATATATTATTATATACGATGATAAATACGCTTATTATAGGTAGGTATGCACTCGCACAATACTTGTTCAATGTGTGTTTGTTTGTTTGCAATGTGCGTGTGTGTACTCGCAGTCGACCGTTGAACTCCACACTTGCTGCAGGTTCAGAGGAGGCGGCGGCTGCGGCGTTCGTGCCGATTTTTCTTCTGGCGTTGCAGATATAGGTATATAGGCAAGTCGTTTCTCGGAGCTTCCCGCGGCCGGGGCACGGTCATCTCTTTGTGCGCGTAATAGGCAAGACTGTCGTCGAGCTCTCGCATAACGGTATATATATTACACGAGTATATAATAATAATAATAATAATAATAATATTGTATAATGTTGCTGTTGCTGTTGTTGCTGTATTGTCTGCAGCGACGAGACGTGTATTATATATATATACACCAAAGCAGCGAGTGTATACGATTTTCGCATCTCGGTTCGCCTCCAGAGTCGCGCGGACGACTGCGATTGGCAGTCGTCTGTGTTGTGCGTGAGTGTTTTTTTTTCTACCGATTATTTGCTGAAAAACGTCCAGACCGTATTATACCGCCGAGTATACTGCAAGACTCGTCGTCCTCTGCGTATGTATAATCCTCCTGACTATATAAAACTATGTAACCTATAACTCCGTTGTACGACTCGAGTTTTCGACCCGAGACGCGAGCGCGACCGACATAATATATTATTAGGTATATATTATATATTATACGAATCGTAAATATTATTATCATTCAATTCCTGGCTCGGAGGTAGAAAGCATATGTTTTTTGCTAAGTCGTCTTTGAACATCTAAAGTCGTATGATACAAATTTGCTTCACACTTCCCCGACGATGTCGAAATTTAATTTTGCTGTTTTCAGGAATATTATCATACAATACTTATGTATGGAATCAAACGCATTTTATGGCACTTTTTTTATTTTCGCTTATCGAGAGCGTCTAAAATTAGAACTGAATAAGATAATTTTTTACTACTTTATACAGAGAAAAAATGTCTTCAAATTTAGACGGTCGTCTGGAACCCTTAAATTGCAAATGACTTGGAATTTTTAAGGTATACATCAATCACGTTGATGCAGTTGACCAAATTGTGCACAAAAATACTTATATAGTTTTATTTTTTAAGTTAGCAGTAAAGAAAACAGCCGGTAGGTACCTATATAAATGACTGAGCAGTGAGCACCTTATATATTATGTATATACCATTTTACTAATATACATAAATTATGATAAAAAAAATGATGTTAAAGAATAAAAATAATTTAAATGTTTTCAAAATTTAATATTGCATATTTTCAACTTTTTAGTCCCATTTATATTTGGGCGTTTTTAAGTGCACTTAAAATGCATATTAAAGCGCAAAAAATAACTTTTTTAGTGTTATAATATTTCCATGCACTGATCATTATATTATTATTATTATTATTGTTGTCGTGTTATATTTATTTCAGCCAGGAGCCGAACCGAGCAGATGCTGCAGCGGACGCGGCACATATATACATATAATAGCATAATAATAATATGTACAATGTCATTATATCGACGGTCGCAAACGTCGCGGGGCACACATGTCGTATAATATATATTTATTATGTTGTATACCGCGTGCGTATATGGCAGGAGCCTGCATAATATTATGTACAGGATGGATCACCAAGCATGCTCGCCCCTTATTGAGACCATATTTTCGAAGTCGTGAGATTTTTGTACTACTTAAGGTTGAGGATGATTTTGATTTTGATGCGTCAACGTTTTAAGAAAAACTATCAGCTAAATATTTTACGACGGGAGGTTTTTATTTGAGAAACAGAAGATTGTATCTCCGCAGGACACTCCTTGAGTATAGTTTGTAAAAAAATCGCAAAACATTTGAAGATATTGTATTTGAGTGTATATATTTAAATATTCCAAAAATCATATTTCGAATAACTGTCGCACTACTGAAGAAAACAGGGGGCGAGCGTGCTCGGTGAATCACCCTGTTATTATGTATATTATTTTTATAATATACACAGAGTAAAAACATATGTGACACATTTATTCGGACCGTTTTTACTTGTGTGTGTGTATATATTATGGGCATGTATCTGCTATATATATTATACAATGTTGGTCTCGATATTCACATGTGGACGAAATAATATAATATTAAAATATGTCCATAGCAGCGCGTATAGTTGCAGTGCGGGCGTGCGAGGGCGTTTTTTCTCCTGCACTATTTGCGTATAAATATGACGCGCTCGGCGATGTCGTTTGCATCGGGGACACGACGATATAATAATAGATGTTTCGACGATTTTCCGGGGCGTATATGCACGATGGTATGTATGTATAGTGGATATCCGATATTATAATACTATATGTGTATGCGCGCGGAAAATGCGGGAAAATAATAAGAGCGCACTGCCGCAGCTGCTGCCGTGATCCTCGCGTCTGCGAAGCTCGATAATAATAATTATTACCATCGTCCGGACGACGGTGACGTTCTGCGATGACGGTATAATATAATAATATGATATATTTTATGCTCGCCAAACCGACGACGATATAATATATTATTACGACGTTACTCCGTATAATATTATTATTGGGCGCGGCTGCTAATTATACGGGTTATGTTTTTCATCCCGTGCCTCGATGAGATCTGATAATTATTTTTTTTTTTCGCAGACGAATTCGACAATAAATCGTGTATGACCTCCGCGGCCCGAGCTAATCGTTTGGCAGCACGTACCACCCCTACCTACGATATTGGTATAATATACGCGTATGTTTTATTATTATTATTATTATTATTATTTTATCGTAAATCGTAATACGCGCAATCTGCAGCAGCAGATAAAACGGAATATTAATTATACGTTTATACGCTTTTTCATCCCCTCGATTTATATATAGACTATCTGAAACTATATACTGTGTACCTACGACCTACGCGGGTGAAATAAACGCCATCCGAGTCTTGAAGTTTTAATAATATCGTTCTGGCGGTGATTTAATACGACCGAGGCAAAGTCACAGACGTCGGAACGTGTAAATAAGAATCAAATTATGTTTTCGTCGACGAGCAGAAAACCGAATACCCACGTCTTCGGAAAGTGACGTATCCAGGGAATGTTTTAGGGGGCGTTAAAACACTCCTCTCTCTCTTGACTGTATTTGTGCAAAAAATTTAATATGCACTATTCACGATTCAGAATTCTACAAAATAAAATGTGTCGTATGTGGTTCTATTTCAAATTTGATATTATTTATAGGTATTATGATGACTATACAATGGCTAGTGAAGTGTAAAGACTAAAAACCCTCCCTCCTATAAAACTATAAAACGAACCCATAAAAAGAATTCCTGACTACGGTTGCAGGTACACTCAGGACTTGCATCTCGCATCACCTATACTATTTTATATTTTATATAATAAATCAATAACGTATATGGTTAATAATATACATTTTAGTGAGTTTAGAGCAGCGCGGAACAAACCGCGATCTTTAAGACATCACGTCATCGTCGCCTATAGCGGTTTGATATTGTTACGATCTAAATATTATATTATTATGCGCAGACCTCCATACAGTACAGTACAGGCAGACAGGTACTCAATTTTACAATCGCGTAGCCGTTTAACCTCAACGTTTTATTTACGGACGTTACAATAATTTAATCGTTTCGGACGTTGATAATACGCCGTTTTATCTCTCGCACTCTATATATACACGGACTGACTTTTTCGGCTTAATTAGACCACTGCTCTGTTATATATTGTTATATAGACGCAAAGCTCATATTGTTTGTAGTGCGTATAATACATTTTAAAAATATTCTATGTATTATCATTGTGCAACGCGCGATTATTAACAACAACACGCGCGCTGCAATGTACGCCTTATTGGAAAAAAAAATTATTATATTATTTTATCATAATATTATATAATAATTTACGACTCGGTGGTTCGGCCGCATATTTTATTATCTCTGTTCGATAAAATGTGTATAGGTGTTTAGGTGTATCGAGGAAAAACGCGAGCGCGCACAAAGTCTGATCGGCGCTTGACGGCGAACAAAATATAATATGTAACGACGTAGCTACACATTCGTTAATTTTTTTTCGTTCGCTGTTTACACGCCGTACCTATCTACGCAGGCTGCTGCTCGACTGCAGAGACACATTTATACCGAAGAGGCATTTACACAAATTCCGTGTAAATGTCACACCGTGTAAAGGTGCATAAGCGTGATTCGACTGCCATCGGATGATTTAAAAATCGACAATCGACGATCGTAGTCAAATCTTCCGCGGGTCCACCGCGTTCGAACCTACCTTTACCGACCTATACTTCAGCCTATCGAAAATAGCATGTTCATCAGTTCAGATCTACCGCACCCCGTCGCGAAGGGTAGTACAAAATGTATACGCACGGAAAAGTGGCCATATATCATTATAATAATATAATAAATGTATACCTACCTATTGTAATAGTATCACTGCAGTAGCGCACGCATGAGATTTATTTTCCCGTGGGGGTTGTGCTGCTCATAATGTTTCTCCCAAAATTACACGACTATTTCACCGATATCTTATGTATTTAGTGAAGAGAAGAGTTTTGTAAAATTACGTTTTCACGGAGGAAGCCATTTCGGGGGGGGGGGGATGTGAGCCCCCCCAACCTCACGCGAGCGCAACTCTATGGTACCACATTGGTTATCATCTAAAGTAATAATAATAAACCTTCAAGGGACTATCAGGAATAACTGTGCAATAATTCAGAAAAATCGGTACTGTAGCTACCCTGGTTAACAGGAACTACTAAAACCTACTTACTACTATATAATTACTATAATAATATAGAATATAGATAATATAGGTAATATCGTTATATATTAATAGTAAATTAATAATAACGATTATAATAATGTGGCGTGCTGAAAAATGTTTAAACTCGAGGCGAGACAAATAATTAAAAAGCCACCCCCTTTATCAAAAAAAAAAAATAAATAATGGATCTTTATGTCACATAAATAATTTGCAAAAAATCGAACATTGACTAATTTTTGTATAACATTAAATTATACTATCGCACGCCACTAATATTATGGACAATATAATATTAAACAATAATAAATATAAAATATAAAATATATGAACACGGTTATCGTGGGGCCGCGGTGATGGTACGTACCTTGATGCGTGTGTGGATTACCGTCGGTGGGAAACGCGTGTGGTGCTGAAGAGACGTGAAGCGGTATACGTCGGTCTGCGAACGGTACGGCGGCGGACTGCGTACGCGGAGCGTGTGTGGTGCCTGCGTCGGAGTATAATAAAAACGTAACGACGGTACGCTGCTCTATGGTACAATAATGTACGAGAGTCGTGATCGGCGGCGGCGGCGGCGGTGGTATTATTGTTTATTATTTATTTCGTCATGCGCGTCAGAGAGCGGTCGGCCGGGCGTGTTGCGCGCGCGTGTGCGAGTGAGCGAGCGAGTGTGAGGGATCGGGTGAGCGAGGGAGTGCGCGCGCGATCGTACGTATGGTGAGCGTGTGTGGTAAGCGGGGGAGAACAAGCGGCTGCGGTAGTCTTGCGCTGGACGACTGGCGGACGTACACTGAACGGCGGCGTGCACGCTGTGCGGAGCTATAAGGGGCAGCAGCAGCCGCCGCCGCCGCCGCCGCCGCCGCCGCTCGCAGGCTCCATATTGATTTAATGCGCTCCAGGCGCGCCGCGGCAGTCCCACCTAATCCCGTGTACGAAACACCGTGTGTCGTCGTCGTCGTCGGACGGTTTATTACTATTATTATTATTTTTTCTCTCGTCGTCCCGCAGCGTATACTTGCACGCCACCACCTAGCTCGATCTCTATCTATTTGTCTCTCAGTATCTCGCTCACTCTATCTATCCTCCTTTTCTCACACTCCATCTTCACTCACTCTATCCTTTTCTCACACTCTATCCTCCTCGCCCACTCTGCCCTTTTCGCTCTCACTCTCTCTCTCTCTTTCTCTCTCTATCATTTTCTCTCCGTCGGTCGTTATTTCACGTTTTCCTTACTATTTTTTTTCTCGTCGTTGGATTTCTTTCGCTCGGATGCTGCGACGGCCGCGGCGGCAACCGGTCGTTTCGTCTTTTCGGACCGGCGAACAACGACGACGACGACGATGACAGCAGAAAAAAAACCTCCCCCCACCTCACCCACCCCATCGCTACCCTCCTTGTTCGTATAATAGAATCACCGAAAAATACGTTTATATTATACTGCGTATACTTGTATACAGAGTGCAGACACACGCTCTCGGCACGTATAATTATAATATATTATTATCGCATATACCGGCACATGAATTTATTGCAAAAATTATAATACTGTTGTCTGTTATGTGTATTTGCTTGTAAGTTTGAGTAATATACGTTGTAGCAGCTACCAACAGTGGTGGATCTAAAGAAAAATGATCAGTCGGCAAACATATTATTATACAAAGGTCCCAATACAACAATGACTCGGTTTGTAAGCCAACATTTTTTTGTTTTTTAATAAATATTTTGATTTAAACTATAAAGCCATAAAGGTAAGTTCAATTATAATTTTATTGAACTATATACAAATTAACCATGCGGATTAATTAGGCAGGTACCCGTCGTGCCGTAGGCAACTTTTTCCAAATTCGTTTTTCAAAAATCTTAATTACCAAAGTTTTATATTAAAAAAATATAATAGGTAGTCGCATAGCACTACTTGAATAATTTACAATATTATATTTATTGTGAAGTGTCATCTTCTGTAATTTACGGGTTTGCTTCGACAAATAAAATAAAATTAGGATTTTCTCTTTGAAAATATTTTATTTTATATGCTTTTGTTTTTATAAATGGTTTAATAATTTTATCTAAGTTTTGGAAGTTAATTTGATTTTATACTATACAATCAATTTTTTGAACTGTGTTGGGACTGCGAATTCAAGAGATCACGCGTGGGCAAGGGCCCAGTCTGCGCATATTTGCTCTATTAAATCCGCCACTAGCTATCAGACCTGCAGCACAATAAGGGGGCACCCGGTAAAGGGGTAGGAAAATATGTAGGTAAAATATGCTTATACTATTTCTTAGTCGAGAAATTATTTCAACAATACCGCCCCATATATTGGCCAATATAATATATTGAGCGAGAAAAAATCATGTCGTATATGTTCGTTTTTAATTTTTTATAATACAACTCATTCAGAAAAAACAAGAAAGCTTTTATAATAATTATCTACCTATTAAATGATTTTGGTCAATTAGTTTATCGCCGTTTAATATACGTATATAATATAGTACATTGCTAAAGTTGAAGAAATGTCTGTGCACACAGGGGATTTTTGAAGAATCTCTACTCCCTCGGGCCCCATCGATCGCCGTCGAAATATAAGCGCAAGTGATATTTAGGGGCGTCGTATAAAAGTTGTGCAGGTATACCTGTGCCCCGCGGCTGCGTAAGAATTCTAAATACGACGAGGGAACGAGCTGATTTTTCGTTTTCGTCATCACCGTTTTTCCCAAACATCACGCTCGAACGGGCCAACGAGTTACGTAATAATAATGTGATAAATTGCTCGCGTAAAATATTATTCTGTGACGAGTCGTCTCGAACGAAACGCAGTGTAACGCGTGTGACGTAATATTATTATAGCGTACCTATACCGACTTGGTGATGATGATGTGCCACGATGAGAACCTACCCCTCGCCTCGCCCGCAGCAGGCACAGGAGTTGAACGCGTATACATAATAATATTAACTTTATTGCTGCAAATGAGTGTAAAAATATTATGCGGAGATTTTTCGGCGAAAAAATTAAACTCTGCAGCTCGTTAAATTTGAATATTATTCACCCCCGCAGACTTTATACACTTGTTATTATTATTACTATTATTATTATTATTGTTATAGCAGGTCTAACTATATATATAGGGGACTCGCGGCGCATACAAATCGTTATCGTGACCTATCAATGGAGGCGTGCCGATATGTATAATAAATATATCGTGTACCTACTACATAATTATAATATTATGATCGCTCACTCGTCAACGCGGCCGTTTCGGCACGACGATTTTGTGGACGCGGTGGCGGAATTATGCGGTGACGACGAGGTGGATGCGGGTCCTAAACATATATACAAGTTTTTTTTACCTCTGAAATCGTCTTCACTTTAATATACAAAAGACGCAATTCGTTTAAACGGGTTAATAATGTGTGCGCTGTGCGTGTGCGGCGGCGCATAATTTAATATTTGGATTAAAAGTTCGTGTACCTATACACCTGCCTATTATCGATGACGTTTTCGAGAATTACCCAGACAATGTCGATTTCAATCTATAGTTTTATAAGTCGCTTTCGGTTGTACAGCCCGACGTCGCTCGGGAATAAATGAACAGACATAAAATAAGGCGTTTTATCGGTGTACCTACCTCGGTCATAGAGGCGTACCAGTCCACGGGCAAATAAATTGGCATCGGTGTACTTATTTCGCTCTGTGAACTAATTTGCCCGAAATGGGCAGTCCGCCTGTATTTTTCAAATATTTTACAGCTACAAACACATAAGGATTAAGGACATTGGATTTTTGCTGCATACATTTAAATAACGAACGATTAATTAAATATTAGGTAGGTATATTTTCTTTTATTTCAAAAAAATTAATGAAACGCATGGTGGGTCAACTACGTATTTTATACTAACTTTTTTTTCTAAGTTCATTTCTGTAACCAGTGACAACCATATATATAAGCAAAAAATGATTTTATTCAAAACATTTGTTCAAACATTCAATAACTCGTCAGCTTTATAATATTAGTATAAATTAAATATTTAATATAGGTAAACTTGTATTTAGTAATCAACTACATAATATGAATAAAATTGTTTTTCTTTTAGAGATGTAGAGAGTTTAAAGGTTTCTTTGGAAGTGGTATGCAGTCAACAGATTTTTACTAAAAATATTGTCTATCCTCTGGGCCTTTATTCTCAACACAAAGAAAATTCCTAATTACGCCACTAAGTAGTTATAGTTCTTGTATAGATAATATAATATACCTATGGAATTGATTTTACAATACAAATAGTTAGTTTTCAATATTTTTTGCAGAACTTTTTGGCTTTAAAGTCTCAATTGAAAATTCTTTAACTTTTTCGTAATAAAGTGTAGTGTGTACAATTTTGTCGATTATTACTATTATAATCATTATAGCTTCCCGCCTTTGGAACAACCAAAAGTTAGATTTTAGTTATAACACTGAAGAATTTGTTGTTTCGCTTTCATTTTTTTTTTTATGAATTTTGTCATAATAAAATAACATACGACGATCTTTACTGTATTTGTTGGACAATGTGACTACGCGTAATCTGATGATACAAGAATTGAGATAAATTGGCAACGAATATTATGGTCAATGCATTATTAAAACTTTAATATTTTATATTTTATCGTATGGTATACCGGGTCCGTGAATGTAATTAATTTGAAAAAACTTTTTCAAAAATATTATTACTGTGGATAATATTTGAGATTACTTGTCTTTTTCGATACAACTTTATGACGATTGACGAGTATAATCACTATAGTTATTGTATTTGCATGGTTGTAGATGCGCGTGCTTTCAATATTATACTTTTTATTTTTTTACGGACAATGGTTGTCTAAATCAGAACACAAATGCTAACCTAATGTTTTTGATAAAAAAAAAAATGAGTTTACTATTCATCGTGCAGAAACGACTGGGCACATTATAGTATAACAATATATTTGTGAAACGATAATATTCATTCATAGCGAGCATTTTATTTTGTGCTTCGCCGCATCTTAGACTAGGTATTCATTTTTCATTCGGGTTATGACAACCCCCCTGAACATTAATCTAAAGAAATCGAGTTTCGGTGCTTTTAAATTTGAACGACATTAGTCAAAAGTAGCGTATAGACGCCTTACATTCAAAACCATTCCGAATGAGTCTGCAGAACGATATATAGTAGCGCTGTGAAGCCATATAAATATATAATATATAGGTTTTGCAATTATGTTTTGACACTTTTAGGGTACAAAAAAACTGTTTCGTATATTATATATTATATACCACGTCTAGAAAATGATTGAAAATCTAATACGAATATATATCTAAATAAATTAGGTATACTTACTACATTTGTTATGAAATTCCCATTATTGATCAAGATACTAATATCGAGTTGCATAAACAATCACCAAACATTTAACGAATCAATAGTGAGCTAATGGTCCATCCCCATGATTAGTCTATTAAATGTTATTGAACCATTAAATTAAAACATTTTTTTTTTGCAACCCGGAATAAATACACTGAGTAAAATGTATAGATTCACTTTAAAATAGTTACCGAAAAATTGTATTATGAGTAATACAATTACTTATAATATAATATAATATAAGTATTAGCGTGTATTTATTTATTGAATTGATAAAATATAACAACATAATTATTATTAAAACAATATAAAAAATGTGTATTATAATTTATAATGTAAAAATATAGTAATCACTATAGTCTATATTATTTCCTCGAAGACTATAGGTGAGTACACATACAATATTTAGCAATACTGCGTGGTTTACCAAGCATACCACTTTTTTTTTTTAAGTTTTTCAAAATATTATTATTAGAATTTTTAAATACATTTAAAGACCTGCATATTTTCGAATATACCTACAAGAAGTAAGGATAATAGTTCTTAAAAATGGTTTTACAAAAATATAAAATAGACGAAATGTTGAATCTACTATTTATTAAAGGTATTATTACTACTATTGGATATTTTTTTACAAATTATTAAATGTTGATAGATAAACATTAATTACAACAATATTTTCAAACCGTCAAACCACCATATTTCCCAATCCTATATTGGCATGATCATGAACATCATAACATCATGTTATCCTTGGTACATAATGTCTAATAACTCGAAAACTACTCGTTAAAATTCGGATTTAGATATGACAAAATTCTCAAAAAAATTATCTGCTGAATAATTTAAAGTCAAAAACACATATCATTGTAAAATCAATACATCGATCGCCGTTCAGAATCCAAAAGGGAGTTCTGATTTGAAAGATAGAAGTTTGGTTTTCCACAGGATACTCGAGAAGACATTTCGAGAATATGAATATAATATGGTCGTTAAGTAAATTTCAAAATTCCAAAAATCAGATTTTTGCAATATCAATTAAAAATTGTGGGTCAAACATGCTTGGTGGATAATCCTGTACAATACATATTGTATATTATAGAGTCAGAGCATGTCATTAACAATTCTCTGCTGCAGCAGTACATACCTAAGTACGAGTACGTTCGCGAGCTATATTACATAGTATATAGGCATAAAGCAAACTATATCTGACAAGCTGATGTTGCACTTTAATGGTGTATAGTATAATGAGGTTATCTAATAAAAATTACACGGTAATAACGTTAAATGTGACTCGGAACGAAATGCCTAGTCGACGGGCTAGTAATATAAAATATTATATATTATTATATATTTTGGTATAGGAAACCGAAGTTATACGAATTAGTTTTGTCCCTGAGCAATCATCGTCGCAGATAAGTCGTTCCGTCGAAATATCGATAAAGTAATTCATTGTTACGTGTACAGCAGATATTATATATATATATATGTGTGTGAAGTCGCTGGATTCAAGTACATCATAATATTATCGTTGTTGTATAACGTCGAATTGGCGTGTACGTAATAAAAAAAAATAACTATTGATATTTTAACATCGAACCGTAAAAATAAATACGTCGAAATGCTGTGTCGAGGACGAATAATATAGGTGTACATAGCTCTTTTTTTTCTGTATGGATCGATGGTTCTCTCATTATTATAATATTATATACACACACAATTCCGTCGAGTATTTAAATTTTTTTAACCATAAAACTACAGCCTTTGGGTATACATAAATGTATAATAATATATAATATAATATATCATAGTTAGAGCACGTGCAATCGTATATTTTTTCCTTTTTATATTTTTGAATTTTTGTCAGTATATACTTTCAACAAATTGTAAAAGTTTCAAGTTTATGACAACATTTTTTTTTCGCATATTTATTGCATATTGAAGTGAAATTAAATTGTATAGTGTTTTCAAAATCCAATAAAGGTGTAAGCTAATATTTTGTGAGTGGAAAATTCTATAATAATACATTTTGCCAACTACGAACCTATTGTTTCTCGGTAAACTATAATATACATTTCAACGTTCCTAAAGGAAGGGACTTGTTTTCAAAATTATTAGTTTTGCACTAAGGACCTGGTTAAGATGTTAAAGTTGCTTAAAGTTATTTTTATACCTAACAAATATCAATATAATATAGTGATCAAACAAACGATTGATTAATTGTGCGTAGATAAGTTCTTTTTTTTTTGCATATTTTCACTGCATAATATTATACTATGGCGTATTTTGATACATTTAACTATTATTAAGTGTCTAAATAAAAATCTGTGCTCTAATCGTATAGTACGCATATCGTATTATAACTCGTTATAATTACCTGTAATCGAGTCAAACAAACGACGAAAACCGTAAAACTCTTTATTTCTCTACTCTTCCTCAGCAGATTTGTGTAATATATTAATATATCATATCGTAACTGCAGACGGGTACACATTTATATTTTTAAGTTTTTCGTTTATGTTCTTCCGATATGTTAATGTATTTACCGTATGTATACATATCATATGTAAGTGTTCCCATACGAAATATTGTAAAAGCCATAAAATTTGAGTACCAAACGATAACATTTTATGCTTCGCATATTATACACAATCCAATATATGCGTAGGTAATATTAGTAAGGGTGAGTCGAGCCGCTCGGAGTACCTGTATATTATATGGGCCGAGTAATGCAGTTTGGCTAAATATTTTTTTGCAAAAATACAACAGATATTCAGTAGGTACCTACTAATAATCTTTGTGACGTTTTGAATAACAAAACACTTTGACGCATTATTTTTGTGACGGTCGAATTAAATTATTTCAGAATATTATTGTACAACAGTCGTTATGTGATATATTATAATAAACTTACTTCTTTAATCATAAATGTTATATAATATAATAATATTCATAGAACAATAAAATATAAACAATAATAGCAATAATTGGACGTCATCTAAACAATAATGACATTGAACGGAAAAAAGTGATTCGTAATATATTATTTTTTATCGTCGTGCGTTTGATTTTTCAATGGTAAAAGTAAAATTCGCAATTAGTAATCAGACAACAATAATTATGCACATGTTCAGCAATATCGTGTTGGTACGTAAACACATTTACGACCTGTAGACGAGTCTTTGTTCTAATTATGCAACAAAGCAAAAATGAATATTATCAAGTGATTCTTTTTATATAAGGAACAAAATATGTGCGGTCTGGTGCATTTTTTTTTGTCTCTGTTGTACGATACCGACTATCACCTTTTTTGTATTTAAAATCATACCACAAGTATTCGCCGTGTTCTAATTAGGGGACATACCTACCTACTTTTTAATGTATACATCATAAGACATATAGGTAGGTTCTGTATAAAATAATTGTAACTACGCACACTGCAATTAGCATATTATTGTAAATAAATATTTAAAAAAAAATTCATTTTTTTAATCATAAATAATTTCAATTCCTTTGTTATGTAGGAGGGTTACTTATTGTTGGTTGTAAATATTTTTGAATTCATCTACCGTGTAAATAATGGTTTTTTATAAGAATTATTTGTGTATCCAATCCAAGCTTATACTCGATATACATTATAATATCTATAATAATCATCAAATCATATGTATACAAATATTTAATTTATAATTTTTATATTATACATTCAATTGAAGTAAAAATTGCGTATTAACGTCGTGTCGTGTACATTTTATTTATCTCTATTTCTCATGAATAACAACTCAAAATGACGTAATTTCAAAACAGTAATAAAGATTAGATTATTTTATTCTATAGAAGTACAATGTAATACAATTTATTATACATATTTTATTTTGATTATTATGTCATCTATATAGTACCTACATAATATAACCTAGTTAGCTTAATACTTTAATGTTATGCTATCACATGATTTAAACTGTTCTATAATATGTATTTTATATGTCCATTAAGTAAATTACAATGTATACGGATAATTACGGATATATACATAATATATTAATAGCAATAATAATCATAACGTAAGATAATAACATATTATGAGGTACTCACCCTTATAATTATCGTTTTTATTTTGTTATCATATTATTGGTGATTATAAGGTAGGTATATCAATTCATCAAGATTTTTATCTTGTGCTATAAAACGTAATATGCGTATAAAACAAAATTCGTTATATTATATCATAGGTACATCAGTATAATATGGATAGCTCTTTTACATTGAAGATAAATAGTCAAAGTAATAAAAGTTGGTGGAAGTTGGTCGTTATAAGAAGTTCTAAACTTGCAGTGTTCATATAAAACCGTAATACAATCAGTAGAGAGTGATCATAATATTAGGTTTTACTTATATATTTAATATATACATATAATTTAATACATGGTATCTAGGAAGTTAAGAAACTTTCTATATCCTATAATTTATTGTGCATAATATACGATAAATCCAAGCTTTCTTGACAGCGAATATTAATTATTTAACTCGGGGGTCTTCAACTTACGGATCTCCGAGATCCTGCGCTTCGTAGCTACATAATATTATATTTTAGATTATATCAGATAGTTGTTATTGTGAGCAAATCAGTCGGGTCAATAAAAATAAAATAATGGAATTATTATTTTTCCCTGTTAAATTATGGCGAAATAAAATAATAAATTTGGTAAATAAAATTCTTCTTTATTTCCAATCTCATTAGTCATTAGTAATACTGACTTTTTATAATTAATATATTTCAGATTCGGCACGTTGTAAAAAAGGTTAAAGACCATTGTTTAACTTATTATCAAATAACTTATTGCCATTGTTTTACGTTTTTTTTTTATCGAAACTTTGTACTTCACTTGAATCATCCATTCAAATATAACATAATATTTGTACTTACCATACCGATTGGTTATACCTATATAAGCTATATATACCTCAACATTTCACATAATATCTTGATGCTATATTCTCAATCCGAGTAACCATCATCAGTCATCACGAATAAATTATTGAAAAATAAAAGAACATTATTATTAACATGAGGATTTATTTAAGTAATTAATTTTATTTAATTACTCTAACTTTATATAATAACCGAAAATTGTATGTCCAACGCGTATAATGGACCTCCAAAATAAATATTGACCAATCTATCATGTGATAGGTCTAACTTAAAGCTTATTGTGTGTTCGTGACGGGGATAAATTGTTTGAAAACTGACTGATTAATTACTACATTAAAGGTATTTCGCCTACATTAAAATATTTGAATTTTTTTTTAAACCTTATATTGCAGTTCAATATTTGGCACTGAAATAGTTACGGGGATGTTCAAAAAGTGTTGTGGGTCACGAGATTTTACAATACTATTTTAGGACTATAGACTTTTTTTTAAAATAATGTTGTTAAGTCAATTTTTTATTAAAATATAAACCGGTCCAGTTGTAAACAGGTTTGTCCAAAAACAAAAAAAACTTAAATGTTTGCTCGTTAATTTAATAGATTTTTTTTATATAATATTATATTATTATATACCTACTGTATTTATATGTATATAATATGTGCCCATATATACACGATAGAACAAAATTGTAGGCCATGTGTTCATGGACTTTTTGTGAACAGTATTTTATTATATGGCTACAATATTTTCCAAATCATATTTAATGTGTTGTAATTTACAAACATTTATGGCGATGACCAGTGCTCTTAAACTTGAAAAAAAATTGTGTCTAATGTCCATTGCAAATATTAAACTCAACCTAACTTGTGGGGGGGGTGAAGTTTTTAATCTGATATTGATCGTATTTTTTAAACAATATTTAATATTATTTAATATTCAATATAGGTAATAAACATTTTTTTGTTACTTTTCAGATAAATTGTTGATATGTCTGACAATTGTCCAACTACCGATGGAAAATTAATAAACAGTTCTGTATATTATAATTAAACGATTAATAATAAATGGATAATTTGGCTGCATACTAGTTGCGGTCATTACGATTTTTGAGATAAACAGATATAACAGTTGCGGTCACTCCAATTTAGGTAATATCTTAGTTGCGGTCATAGCTTTATTATATTCCAATTCCAGGCGAAATGTATATTATACGATAAACATATTTTTATATAATGTTGGAAAAGCTATATTTGATTTTATACAACAAAAATGCTGTAGTTTAAAATGGGATAGTCAATATATATCATTAAATGAAATTTTACATTTTTCTTTGATACCGCTATATTATCAAGAAAACTGTTTAAATCTAATAGGGAAGTTGATAAATCGTATACAATTAATGATGTGTTTCTTACTAAATTTGAAATGCCTCAATTAAAATTACAGTCTTTAATACCAAATGCTGCTAATTTTGGTCGTCCACCTACAACATTTGCTGAGTCATCTGAACGAACCAAACGAAAATTATGATTTGAATCAATCATTTAATGCCATTGATTTAAACATTTAATTTTTTAACCTTTTTGATGGGTGACTGCAACTAGTATGTAACCTTTTTGAGGGGTAACCGCAACTAGTATGTAATTTTTGATTATGACCGCAACTAGTACACACTGGATAATTTGTGCACAATGTTGTTGCTTATAGAAATGAAATCCACGGTTATTGTAGGTTTGCTTTGAAATTGAATTTATTTTGTTAAATTAAAATAGCAAATGGAAAAAGGACAAATATAAGCTTCTTAAGCAGATAATTGTAATATTTTGTGGCTTGGTAACGATTTTAAAATGGCCTGCAAACATTTTGGAAACAACAATTAAGAAACTTAAGTGACGCGCCTGGTCATATACATACATGTCTACCTTTTTGTAAAGGTTGCCTTACGTTAATATGTTTTCTACACGTATAGACTTTTTCCGGAAAAGTTTAAGCTTTCAACCTCTGTAATACTGGTTGTTACCACTTATTACCTACAAGCACTCTGCAGAAATATACCTGCAAACATTTGGTGCTCGTCCAAAATGCTATATCTATCTGCAACAAAGCTGGACACGTTTGGTGGATTAGTGTTGCTATATCTACAAAACATAGGTTATAGGTATTTAAAAATATCAAATATTATAATAATTCATGATATAAAGTTGTATAAACTTACCTGTACATACATATATTACAATAATAATATAGTATATTAGTATACTTACCTACCAAATATTTTGTATTTCTGTCAAACATATATGCGTATAAAAAAATCATTATTTGTACTATTAAATGCTCTTTGTGTTCCACTACTCGAGTCCTCGCGAGTATTAATGATATAATACACTGAGCCCGGGTGGTATTTCACGATTATATCGTATTATATTACTGCTGAATTTTATTTAGCGCATAGTAGTTATCATTTATTTTATGATGTAGAATCCAAGATGAAATTATGAAAAGAGTACAGTCGTCTAAAATGTTGATGGCAAACTGGTCGTCAGTACAACAACGGGCACGGACTACTTCAACCAATATTATAGGCAGATCAAAAACAGAATCTGTGGTAGTTATATTAAGACGACGACGAGAAGTTGCATTTACGTCAAAGGAAAAAATCGAATAACATCCAAGTGTGCTTCATATTATTTATAAGCCTCTCGATTGGCCTACAGCCTATAAAATACATAATACTATGCTGCAGTTTGTGTGTATACTTATGTTATATAATTGCTGCAGTGTTTTTGTAAAATTGAATATCGGAATTCGGAGACCAAAAACAAATAAAAATCTTACGAGTAATTGAAACATATTATGAGAAAAGCATGCCAGAAAAAAACGATGGGAAAAATAAAATAATATTATTCAAATAGGTACTTATTAAATTGATTAAACTAATACTTAGGCGCTTAATATATTATAATATAAAAAAATGTAAAATTATAAACTCATAACTTTTTAACTTGCTTGATGGCTAAAATAAATAATTATCGTTTTTTACTGAACTACCATTTATTAATTATAATAAAATAAATAATTAATTATAATTCTATTTAAAGGGGCATAATGATTATAATTTTGTTTTTGCGGTCGTGCAATATACAATTTATTTGTTGAGCGGAGAGTATATAAGATACATTTTTATTTAGTATAAGTAAGTAAGAACATAATTTTTGTCAAACATAGTAATATTATTGTGATTTAATTTGTGATCGTTTTTGAAAAATTAGTTATAAAAAACCACTCTTCGAAATTGAAACTATTAAAATTTGTTTAGGTATACCAGACGTTGGCGATATATCACGATGAAATATATTATGTGCACGCGAATACAAATTATGCGTTGGCTCGTGTCCAACATCAAAGTTTATACGTATCTAAAATTGAAATCATTATTAAACCAGAACGTGGAGCCGCGATAACGAATCGGTTTAAAAACGTGCGTTCGACGTTTATATATATATATATATATATATATAATATTTAACTACTATATACTCTGCAGTGTGTAGGCACCTGTCCTTATGTCTCGCGTGTGTACAGGGTGATTCACCGAGCATGTTCAACTACGTTTTTTTAAATTTAATAACGTATTTATTTAAATTATGACTTTTGAATTTTTATATATAATATAGGTTAGGTGACTTAAAAACTATATTACAAGTTCTTGCGATTTTTTTTTACTATTACTACCTACTAAAGGTGTGGTTTGTGACAACACAAACGGCTGTTTTTTAAATGACGACCCCACTTTTTTACTGTTAATATTATTTAGTGGATAATATTTTTGAAAATGTTGATGCTCGTCCTTATTCATAATATTCGGACAAGTGGTTTTTTAGTTATTGAAATATTTATACTAAGGATAATAGTCCTTAAAAATGGTTTTACAAATATATAGAGTAGATGTAATATTGAATCTAGTATTTATTTTACTTATACCATTTTTACAAATTATATATAAATGTTGATGGATTTAATAATACAATTTTAATATTAACTACTGACATTTTTAAATCACGTTATGTCTCCTAAACCCTTTATTATGGTCCATATGGGCCATGTTTATTATCTTTTGAACACCAAGTTAAATAATTCAAAAACTACTCGTTCAAATTTTTATTTCGATACGTCAAATGTTCAGAAAAATTATCCTCCAAATAATTTACGGTAGAAAAGGGGGATTCTCATTTGAAAAACAGGAGTTTGTATCTCCATATAACAATCCTTAAGCAATACACGGCATCTCGGGAATTTGAATATAATATGACCGGTTAAGTATATTTAAAAATTCCTAAAATCTGATTTTGAATAACTGCATTATTGAAAAAAGGGGGATGAGCATGCTTGGCGAACCACCCTGTATACGCATATGGCATTGGATCGATGAGATTTAAATTTCTAATCCAATGAATTAACTCGGATCGTTGAACGGTTTTCTCCGTATACCTTATATATATGCATATGGTAATGTTAAATACATATTATAATACCGCTACATCTCGAATAAACATAATTTTATCTATATATACCTAACCTATACCTATATAATATTATAATGTATTATTATTATTATACCCAAAATGAATCGGGATATACACTGTGGCGAGCTGTTTAGAATTTTTAATGAACGCGAGTTCTAGGGATAGCCGTATAGGTATAATAGGTATCTGGTATAGTGGTATATACTAAATCAATCGATCCGTAAGAATCTCGAGGGGTGGTTTATTCGGAAGAATCGAAAATCAAATACCTTAATTTCTTTTACAAAATCTACGGAGAAACAACGGACGTGTGCATCGAAGGAAATACCATTAAAGACTATAAAGGTAGTATAATAAACTATATTATAATACCGAAGTCGGACAGTTACAACATAAAGTTACGCGTTCAATTTTCTGCAGGATATTCATTTTTTATGGATATGAATTGAAATTTATCGTTTTTAGTAGAGGTCCATATAATATATTTCATATTATATTATATTATTACTAATATAATATATTACAGAAGCTAATTTTTAATCCTTACTGAATAATTTTATTACTGCCAACAAAATATTTTACCAAGATCTGTTGCCATTTTTCATAAAAAAGAATTGACTATAGAGAATAGCCAGCCACCCTCAAACCCTTCTCAGAATATACACTATACTGCAGGTGACATTTTAAAATGTAAACAATTAGATTACCTATAGTCTATTATTATTATATTATAATTTATATCCGACGGCCTTCGGTCATATATTAAATTATTTTCTATTTATATTTTAGATTATTACGTAGCTTATAATGCCCATAAGGCGTGTTTTTTCGACAATAATAAAATTGTATTAAATTAAATTAGAATTTATAGGCCCCAGCTAAGTGGTTCATTTAATGTAAGACTCTCATTATTTCAAAAACTATTAACGTTTTGGAAAATATGTATTTTGTATAACTTTAAGTCTAAACAAAACAACATTTTTGAATGACAACATACATTTTTAATTTCATATTTCGAAGCATAGTATAATTTGAGTATTTTGATGTATTACAATCTCATTTCAGACTAGTAAAATACTTATAAGTTTGAGTTATTACCCATAAACTGCTCGTCCAAAAGTTGATTAATACGTGTCGAAAAATATAATGCTTTGTAATAAGGAGCTAAAAATGCATGTTGTCATTAAAAAGTAAAAAAAAAAAAATGTGTATTAACTTAAATATAAACTAATCAATCTGTACATTAAATATTTACATTAAGCATATTGTAATGTGTTAATTCAATTGTGATATAACAGTAAGTTGTTGAACATGATGAAAAAAAAGCTGCAGCCACTCAATGGTAACACTTTATAAAATATCCCAATGTCTCTATCATAAAAATAAGTTTCGTGTATCTTATATCTTCCACAAATTGTATTTTTTAATATTTTAATTTACAGCTGATATATTAAATTTCAAGATGCAATGTCCTCATAAGCCGACGGGAGTACGGGGGGGGGGGGTAGGTAAGCCCCTTGTTTATTGTTATACATAATAATATATTGCTGACGTTCGTATTATTAATATCGTAGGCATGGGTTTCGGAACGTGTACACAATATTATAGACATTAGATGATGTAGCAGTTTTATAATATTTTATATTTGTATTATTCATATTATAACTTGCAAGTGTCAAGTGGGTCTGTGTAAATAGTACTTAAGCTACCGGTATAATGTTTACAAGTCAGAAAAAACGTAATTTTTCTTACGTAAAATGTATAGGTATCCTACCTATCTATTTATATTATATATACATATAGAATTTTAGAATTATAACAACTTTCATCTGGATTTTAATATAATTGTTCACTTTATAATTAAAACCAAAAATCCAGAGTAATTTATGTACATTAAAGGGGTTTATAAAATGCGTACATTCAACGACATTTATTTGTTTTTAATTCCAACAAATGTAAGAGTGTTTTTGTACAGTTTGTATATTTTTAGCCCTTGGGGGTGTAATTTTTAATTAAAAAAAATAAGAAAGCTTTGTGCTTTCATAAATTAACTAGTAAACTTTTTACGCTCGTACCTATACTATATACGAAGTACCTATGCATATATGGTATATATATATATACTATACAATGATATAAAACATAACTGCGCACATTTAAACCTACCTATACGAAATTACGACCAGTACACGAAAATTTATATTCCTGCGTAGGTACCTACATGGCTACATGGCCAGCACTCACAACTCGCAAGTACCTACACATATTTTTGTGTTAATTCGGTTGTAATGTGCTAGCCAGGTATACTTACTCCGTATATGTACTGTTATAAATAATATTAGTTTTAACGGGAAATTTATTTTATTATCATATCACCGAGACGCGTGCATTATTTATATTTTAATTTATCACGTTAATTTAAACACGTAAAGTCAATCTCGCTAAATGAAGTACAGTTAAGTATATATTTTGAATCGGAAATGTTTATCTTGAAAGATAGCTGTATACATATACGTATACAAACTAATTTAAATTTAACACTTAAATAGCGTGAATGTGACAAAATAATATAAACAAATAGTATTATAGGTGGGTAAGTGGTAATGCTGCACTGATATTACTTGAGGTATAAATAAAGTCGTTGTTGACGTTATAATAAAATGTCGTAGGTAGGTAAGTAAGCCGTAAGCCCGTACAACAATCACTTTTGCGAAGACTTAATAATAATGACATTTTTACTTTTTAATGTTATATTTACTTTAGAAAATAAAATCTCAATTTAAAAAAAATAACGTCATGAACATTTATTTTACCAGTTTGTGCGTACATTTTTTATCTTGAATATTAAAAAGTAAAATATGAATTGTTTAAAGAATGATAATAGAAGACCCTGAAGTGTAACGATTTAATTTACCGACTGCTATGCTTTATATATGTAAGCAAGCACTGATTGTGGGTAAACATTTTAAAAATATTAAAAGACTTTTATTTTTTTTTATAATTGCATTTATTAAAATCATATTATTTTTATAAATCGCTTAATTTTTGAGACGATTTTTTAAAATTAAAATTAATGTTTTTCGTACACAGAGCATCTTAATCTAAATACTTACGTAAAAATGTAAAATATTTAAAACGTTATTTTTTAGTGTTAAAACTCGTGAACGAACTAAATAAAAACAAATATTGTAAACTATGTAGGTATACACGTCACAACTATATCATCACGAGCAATATGCATCGATCGTAAATTGTAATAAAAATGATGGTAAAACAACAATAAATAAAATTATTAAAATTACTTTAGTGTAAAAAGTGACTGAGTTCACTCGAGCTTTGACCGAAAATTGGAAGTGGTTTAACTCACTTAGTGATAACGGCTTTCGTAAACATTTCAAATTCAGCATGCTCGACAATCGACATAAGTTAACGGTTACAATAAGTTCAAGTGAATCTAATGTCTAAATACTGATGGAGGTTTGCTGTGCAGTGAATATAGCGACCACCTGCTGCAGTGAAGTTCGACACCGATTACTATACCTGTGTGGCTGTGTATTGTGTGACTGTGTAGGTACCTACTAAATTATGCACTTTATAATCCTATATAGTTATTTTACTCGTTCCTGAAATGGGGAAATTTCTAAAAAATAATAATTGGAAAAAGAATTTTAACGGTACTTGATTTACCATCGGAAGCGTATATACACGCATATAATAGGTAACCGCATATAACATACTTACAACCAACACAATATACCTAATCCGTGGTTTATCAGTTTATCGGTATTAGGTACCTACTATATTATGTCTATATGTATTATGAAATGGTAATAATTATTATTATCTACCTATATCGCAGAGCCGCAGAGGGTATGCCGGAGTGTAGTTTGAAAAATGCAGACTGATATTAAATCGAACGTGTACCGCGCCCGTGCCTATAAGCCGAGCACATTGTACGCGTATAATTTCCGTCATTTTTACGACGTGGATTGTAGAAGACTAAAAGAATATTACGCGTATACGAGTATACGCCGCGCATCATAATATGCGACTATGCGAGTATTTACTATTAAACATATCACATACGTACTTATATGGTTTTGCACTTGAGAGAAATGCACGACGACGTACGCATATAGAGAGCATCGTATAATATTATAATAATACGGGGGATGACTGCTGCGGCATATATGCGGATTACGGAAACTCTATTATTAGCTCACGGTGAAATAAAAAATTACTTCCGCCGCGGAACGCGTATCTATATGTCATGAACATACACGTAAATATATGTACAAGTATCCTATGTAGGCATGTGTGTGTGCGTGCGTGATATATACGACCGTGATATATATAATATGCGTGTATAAGTCTGCTCGATTCGTCTGAATAATGTCGACGCATTTAATCCGTTTAAAACGCGAGCATTAGTCAAACACTGTTCGGCCTTCTTGCAGTGTAAATAATATACAAAGGGTGATTCGCCAAGCATTAGTAGTGCCGAGCGCGGGGTACAAAGCGTATTATATATTATAAGTATATAGGTACCTAGGTAGTTGTTTATGTTAGGTTTTTTGATTATTCTTGATATAGGCTATAGGCGTCAGGTACGCAGCCTTGGATTATAGTCCTTATTTCTAAGTCTCTTGAAATATCACTTCCGTGAGCTTTAAGGTGTTTCGCGATAAGGTAGTCATTTAGGCCCATTATTATTTAATATTATTTTTATAAATAAAAATGTATTCTGTTGTTTCACCATGTCGCGTTCTCCTCTTTGCCGATGACTCTATACGATTTTCGATACGATACCCTCATCAAGTCATGACGATTGCCAAATCCCCCTAAAGACTCTTGAATATAGTCTTGATACATTCACTGCCAGGTCTATTAAGACTGTCTCTTAATAACGCCAAATGTAAAGCGATGTCTTTTCATCGTACACAGTTAGAAATCTGTAGTTGATTTTACATTTTACTTAATTTGTCAAACAGCTAAATTGAAAATTAAGTATTTTGTAGCGTTAAACTAATAACGGTGTGTTTAGAATGAAACACACGTGGATTAACCTTAGACGCTCCTCGGTACATCATTACGTTCGATTGAAAAATTGAGAGGGAAACATGGGCATCCACCGTCAAATGCATTTAAAAAAACAGACAAAAAAATTATATTGTTATTTAATATTGAACATATAGATAAATTAAATTAATTAATGAAAAATATACGGTAAGAGGACATAGATAAATTAATGTTAAAGGATAAAAAAGTTTTATATTCTTATATTTAACTAAAAGCTGAAGCCCGCAGTCAGTTTTGAATTAATGAAAACTATTGGTTTTATAAATATTCTATTTACAATAATTCTATTTACTATTTACAATAATTTATAAACATCGAAAATCTTATAAAAACCCTAAATACCGTCAACCCTTATTTATTTTTATACTTATATTTTGTAATATATTGTAATTTTTTTTTTTTGGTAAATAAACCATTAATTAGAATGTACTGTATTTAGCTGTTTTTATTATTATACTGGTATAATGCTTGCACGCGAGGTTTAAAACCGTGTATAAAAATTATGATAATTAGTTAGTTTAGGTATAGTTTATACTATGTATGGTGGCGTGGCAAACTTGAAATTGTTCAGAAGTAGGTCTAATATCCCATCCACCAACCCAAACCAGATAAATACTATTTAATACTTAATTAATGCCTATCCAGCTACCCAGCACACCATAAATTACTCGGAGACAGCAGCCCCAAGATTTCTCTCTTAGCCGTGGCCCGCGACTGTCTGATCATGACACGTCTGCAGATATTCCCTCGGTAATATTTAAATGTTTTCTTTCATTGATATATGTTTACAATATCGAATACCTTTGTAAAAAAAGATCATTGCAAAGCTCACGACCAGTGATGATAGTCCACTATCATCACAATAAAGCTTAAACATAGCTTGTATATAGGTTTGATCTAGACCCATAATATACTATACTACTATAGTATCGTAATACATTTTTTTAAGGAATTAAAATTAACCTTCTTAGACTGAGATTTATTCAACTAGGCTTTTTCGAATAAAGAGGCGAGGGGAGTGTGCGATCTCTTGAATTTTATGTCTGTTCATAAAATAGAACCGTTGATTGTCGACACCTTCAAGGTATGGTTTCCTCGATTGATCGCCTTGCCGCATCGTCAATATAGTTTTAACATGGATCGCACAGGTTTGACTTTATACCTATATACTAGTATCGTAGTATATTATCTATAAGGACTTAAAATTAACCTTCTTAGACTGAGACTTATCCAACTAGGTTTTTTTTTAATAAAAAGGCGAGGGGAGTGTGCGATCTCTTGAATTTTGTGTTCGCTTATCAAATTGAACCGTTGACACCTTAAAGGTACGGTTTCCTCGAATGACCGCCGCGCCGCAGCTTCGAGCCGCACTATAGACTGCTTACCGGATCGGCACAGTCGTCTTTGGCCGCAACGACTCAAGGGCTGACCCATAGCAGAACAGTCGTCGCGGCTCATCGCTACTGCCGGTGGCGGCGTTCAAACGCGTCTAGGAAACCGTACCTTACAACTTGAAAGTATGATTGGATGTATGTAAATTGTAAAATTATGTAAGTCTGTTAATAGGTGAATTCCAATCATAATAAAAATAACTAAACTAAATGACAACTGTTGAACATAAATTTGCTATGTTTCGCACTTGTATGCGACCACTTGGAGACAACGCAACGTGCAGTTGAGACGTCCTATTAAAATCAAAACGACACTGATATATAACTATATATAAGTAATATAAATTATTTTTCTTTTAGTTTAATATATTCAGTAAAAATACCAGGGAAATTTGGATACATGGAGCAAAATTATATCTTATTCAAATTTTGATTTGGACTTTTTGAAGTACGATATAGTGAAATTTTATTAAACGTAACAATTAAGAATATTTGGTACATTTTTTACAATTGTAAATTGCTTGCAAAAAAATGTGATAAATAATAAATGTTCTTTTTTAAAAATATTGTTATACGGAGAAAAAATATGAATATGATAAGTTTAACTATTGAGTTGAAAATTATCGCTTGTGTATTGATTATTATGGCTTGAACTACCTTCATATAGGCAAAGACTAAACATTGTCGGAAAAAGAATTGAAAAAACACTGCACAATATTATAGAAAACGAATAATACAATAGTACATTTAAATTATTCAAATTTATAAATTAGATGTTTTTGGTTTTTTTAAAAAATATATTCAGGTAGTTAATCCTTATAAAGTTTATCATGATACAATATTGGTTATATTAGGTGTTATACATTTTATTCTAAAACTATTAAATAGTTTATAAATCTCATAAATAATACTGATTATGGTCTTAATTTAATAAAACAAATTTGGGTGTTATTTAATGTATTGCCATTTGAGATTTTCAAAACGGGTACAGAATCTAGTAAACGAATAAATTAAATATTCAAAAACAAAATTCAAAATTTGACTTTTATATCCAATTTAACTAGATAGTAAACTAAATATTATTGTTGATATAACTTTTACTTTTTTTGTAAAAATATAGAAAATGTACTATCTGTATAGGTTTAATAAGCAAATATGACTGTTTATGATGCACCAGCAATCAGCATATTATTTGTATGAATCAAAAAATAAATATGTTATTAATTATTATAAATAAATGGTATAACTGCTATAAGAGTTTAAAATATAATTATAACACGTATTATGTATAGGTATAAAATGGATGCGTTAAATTTACCGTACCAGAAATACCAGCAGTTTGTAATATTCCAAGTCAAACATTTACTATTGCTGAGCATGAAATTAATAACTACTATTATTTAATACCTAGGTCTATAAATTATTTTTATATCACAGTTTATGATTTATAACTATAATCTATTAAAAAGTATTTGGAGAATGTTTTAATATTGTATGGATAGGTATAGTCTATTCCGGATAAATATTAAAATTAATTTTTTTTATCAAAAACCTTGAATATGTAGATAATACAAGCTTTCTCGTAATGCATAATATGTACCTATTGTACCTATAATATCAGTTTCCACACACAATGAAATTATCAAAATATTTAGAGTATTTTTAAACTTTTATTGTCATGAATCTATTTAAACTATTATATGATATTTCAGTATTGAGTTATACATAGTATAATAATAATATATACCATGTTTAGGTGAAAGTTTTTCAAACCACTGTATAATATAAGGTGCCAAATAATAGAAAAATGATTGATGGGACCTGTCCCGCAGACCTAAACCCCTGAGTTGTTTGTGGTAGAAGAGGGACGTTTGGTTTAGAATAAAATGCACCTATAAGTAAAAAAAAAAATAATAATAATTGTTGAATTACGTGAGACATAAGAACGCTCGTATGTATGTTTAACATTATTTTCAAAGGTAGGTATATGATATAAATATATTATTATTCTACGACGTAGGCGTAGCGAAACGAAGACAGCGTTTGGATTGTTCGCGGGCTCGCGTATAAAACCAAAAGTTATTATCAATATTAGGTTCAATAATGAATGATAATTCAGTGATCACTGTTAACAAATTAACAGTTATAAACCCATTTTGTAATAATTCGTTTAATGAAGTAGGTAATGGTCGATAGGGTTTAAGCGCTAGGTAGAATAACAGAATATAGCAATAAATAAAATTCTGCAGGTTCAAGGTGTTCAATTCCTTTCGATGGCCGAAGAAATTTGTGGAGACAAAGCTATTTTTTTACTTTTCTGTTTAACATTACATTAAGTAGTTTTGAAAATACCATCAGTTAATTTAAAACTGCAGTAATGTTGTATTGAATATATAGTAAATATCATATTTACATAATTTTATTTGTTAGCAGGATATAAATACTACTATGGTTTTTTTGAAATCAACTGATGTTATTTTAACCACTAATCGTCACGAGTCTTACCATACTGTGCAATGACACATTGACACCGACGAGTGTAGAATCAACTACAGATTTCTAACTGTGTGCACGTATACAGATACAGCGATTAGTTTCGATTATAATCTCAACAGTTTGTCCCTTCTCAATGTGTTAACCAAGTCCAGGGCTTAGGAACACTGTTTGTTCGTTCGCTTAATTTTCCCATATTAATTATATACTTGTAATAAAGCGTTAGGTACGTGTTTTGAGTTTTATCAGACTAATCTCGACAAACTTCGATTCGCCTGGTTGCTTCCTCTATAATATAATGCCTTGAATCGTTCAGTTCTTGAATTTTATGTTATTGTTTTTTCTCCATATAACGTTATTGATAAACGGTGTTACAGCGGGTCACATACTGTCAATGCATCAAAATTAAACATTATTAGGTATATTAAAAAAAATACAATAGGTAGTTTTATTGAATTATGGTGCATTAATTATATTTTTATAATACGTTTAACTACGTTATTATTCATGGGGTTATACTGCGAAGTTCTATATGTGACAGTGGTGGAGATACAAGAAGGGAGGGTGATTGGGCGATCGCCCTCCCCCCACCACTTTGGGCCGAGTTCCAAATAATAAAATGATTTATTGATTTAATGTTGTTGGTTTTAAGCAATTTTTTTTTAGACTAAAAATACACATTATTAAAATTAAAGGAGATTCGATGCTGACCATATTTAAAGGATTCAATATGGGCAATTGTCTAGGTGTGTATGTAGTCAGGCATTGGTAACCAGAACGGTATTGTGGAATTTTTTTTAGAAAGTCAAGTTTAAGAATGTCAAGATTTAAAAATGTCTTGTCTTTGAAAAATTATGTTTAATAATATTACGAGTATATACCTACCTATAGTACCTACTGGCTACTAATATGTTTTTTTACAATTTGTTTAGATTTATTAATTTTATATTCCTAAGCAAAATATTTTCCTGAGAATTTCGATGTACAAATATCGACATTTCTGTACCGATTGGTTGATTTATTGTAATTATTTTAACATTTCTAACCCTACAGTATTGTCCTCAAAATCGTAACATTTGGTTTGAAATAACTTCGGTAACAGCAGCGCTGTCTATCAGACGCGACATTTTGAACTCTTCAAAGCGTGCTACAATAAGCGATTGGTTGCTCTGCCATACCAAGCCATTATGCAATATTGAATATGACAAAAACATTGGGTCCTAGTCATTTAATGTGTGCTAAGACCTGACGAGGAAACTTGCAATTCTTAAAATAAATCACCATTAATACCTATTATTATGTCAAAAATATATCAAATCAAATATTTATAATTTTCACAAGAAAATGAATACTGCAGAATATCGTTGTAATAAACGTAACCTAAGGTATTCGTAATTCGTCCTATTATGATTTAATAAATACCTTTAGTGCAATTTATACATATCGACATATCGATATCTACTATGTTGACGTGATAACGTGAGTATATAGCTTGCGAAAGTAAACTTTGAAAACTTAAAATTAATACTGTGGCTGGATTGGCTAGGAGCGATATGTGGAAAACGTGCAAATGTTCTAGTAGTAAAATTGTCTATATTAGAGTAAACTTATGTTTGGATATAGGTTACAGCATTTTAATGCCGAGTTGCATGAAAAAGTGATTAGTTCAATGGTTCAATAAAATTTAATGGACCAATCATGGGCCACTAATTCACATTTAAGGGACCATTAGCTCACTATTCATTTAACAATAAAAAGCAATTTTCGTATTACTCTATGGATTTTAAAGTATCTATTATAAAAATAAAAATGTAACATATAAAAAAAACATTTATTTGATAATATAGGTACAATCTGTAACGAAATTATTTTACAACAGATGAGCATATTTGATGCGAGTTTTTTTTTTTTGTTTTTGTACATATATGTTTTGATTTCGTTAGTAAAACTAATTTTACTCAGCAGTGAAACTTTAGACATGCAAAATATAATATATAAAATATAACCTTTCACTTGAGAATAAAATATTAAAACAAGAAATAAGAAAAACCCTTAACTTTACAAGTCTTCACTGACTGATGTCTGTCACGCTGACTACATTATTATATTTGCTAATGTGCTATAATATAATAGAATTCAATCCGAGTAACAGGTAATAACATTTTATCTGTTTGCACGTCACAAAACATACATATTGTTCAGAGTGATTATTGAAATTAAAATATTATTAAAATGAGATTTCCCCCCCCCCCCGAGGGGCTACCTATATTTCCTGTTACTCTTTTCCTCCGCAGACACTCTTCATACGTTTTCGATATTTTGACCAAATGCCGAACGGTGCCCAAATAGGTAACTCAACGAACGCGTGAGCCTGTTATCTGTGGGTGATAAGAAGCTGTCCAACGGGTGCAGCAGCGAGCTATCTCCATTCTCCGCGTACATGTCGAAAACGAGTACGAAATAGAACGTTCGTTCGCCGGCGTGTTCCACGACTCGTCAAATCGAATTCTCCGGGTCGGTTAAGTTAGTCCAACCGTCGTCGGTTGTATCGATTTGCGTACCGTTTTTGTTTTCCGTTTCGGTTATTGTTTTAAAAATGTTATTTTACCTATGTTAGGTACTTACCAATAGTATTATCGTTTGTTTCTCCTCGCCGAACACCCAAATACTTAATTAATAAGTATTATAAAATATTAATTACTATAAAGAACAATGATGTTGGGGGAATCTGACGAATTTTCGGAAATACTGAAAACCGGCTTCCCGATGTATCTGTTGATCGCCATCCCGTTGCTGTTAATCATGAGTCCGGTGTGTCCGGCTAACGCGGCGCACGAGTTCACCGTATACCGCGCCCAACAGTACAGTCTACAAGGCACCACATACGGTATAGTCTCGACTGCAAAAGTTGTTAGGCGGTTCAATGATTCTGATTACATTTGTCTTGTCCAACTTCAGGTTCGAAGAGCAGTATTATCAACTTGGAGGCCAGATCGCTGAAAACATGGAGCAGTCGGTCGAGGCATTGTGTGTTTGTACTGATGGACAACTTCACGACAGAAGCGTATGAACAAATAGCGTCCGGATCGGGCGCCTTAGTGTTGGTTGTACCGCCTGCACCGTACACTCAAGACCAACAAAATGTGAGATATTGTCTTAGCATTAATCATGTTATTACCTATTAGGTACCTAGTCTATAGAGCAAGGACCATTTCTGAGCGTCACAAATTTGATGGCTGCATTAACTCTGTATATTTAAGTTTAGTCCAAGCCGTTTGGATGTTTTTAAAAATGGAAATTTACACTCAAATGATTTATACTTTTTTGCAGTCGATGCTAGAAATAGAGCAAACCATTTTATTGTCTGATACAGCCATACCAGTATATATAATAAATTGGTCTACTGAAGTCAACGACTTAATGAAGGATTTGGCTGATAGTAAAATTATAGATGAAAATGCAAGTTCTGCAGCCAAAGGTGGTGCTAAACATAAAATATAAAATTATAATTTTTAAATACAATGCTACTATTTTTTTTTTATTAGCTTTCATTAATTCCGTTTCTGCAAATGGATATCAAATAGTAGTATCAGCAAATAAACCAGTTTTGCAACAGAATATTGCCATATCAACGGTTCAGGTAAACTGTTCAATGTGTACATTTGTTTTACATAATCATTTTTACTCAACTTAAAAGTCTTGATTTTATCAGGGTCAATTGATTGGATATGGGTTTCAAGATAAGTTACCCAGTATTTTGATTGTTGCTCATTATGACAGTTTTGGTTTGGCGCCGGTAAGCATTCAATATTAATCATATAATTTGTAATAATAAATGAATATCAAATATTTCTGTAACAATGTTATTCATGAATCATGATTTGATACAGGAGTTATCCTACGGTGCTGACAGTAATGGTTCTGGAGCTGCTATACTTTTACTTTTGGCCAAAATACTTAGTCGAGTTTATGCAGAAAAAAATCGACCCAAGTATAATGTCATGTTTATTTTGAGTGGCGGTGGTAAGCTCAACTATCTAGGATCTAAAAACTGGATTGAACAACAAATGGAGAAATCCAATACATTACAAGTAATTCAAAAATATATTAAAATTACTTGTTAAAATATTTTAATTAATAAAAAATATTGTTTTTGTCTTAGGACGTATCATTTGTATTGTGTTTAGACTCGTTGGGCAGCGATAAGAATATTTATGCTCATGTTTCAAAACCACCAAAGGACGACACCAAAATGGGAAATTTTATGAATGTAATTAATTTAATTTTGTATCTATATTTTGTTATTATGATTTATATCAGTAATTTATTTTTAATTATTTTAGGAACTTAATAATAATTTAGGAGAAAATGGACTGAAAATCATTCATAAAAAAATAAATCTGGGCAGTGATACACTAGCTTGGGAACATGAAAGATACAGTATAAGAAGGTTGCCTGCTTTCACTCTTTCTAGCTTAAAAGTATTATACTTTTGTTTTAATTAATATTAGAGATATTTGCTTCACAATTTATTTGTTTACAGAGTCACAAAAACAGTTCAAAAAGATCAATTTTGGATACAAGCGAAACATTAGATTCAAAAATTGTGTATCGCAATGCTCAGATTATTGCTAAAACTTTAGTTGCTCATCTGTATGATTACAATACATCTGAAACACCCAAAGTTGTGAGTTTTATTTACCATTACTTTTGTGATATTATTCATATTATATCCTATCATTAAGTATTTAAGTACCTAAATTAATTAATTTTTTTCTTTTTTAGAATGTCGATTTTGAGTCGTTGCGTACTTCATTGGATTTATTAGTTTTACAGCCTAGATCTGCACAAATAATAGCTCAAAAAAACCATCCATTAGTTGATAATTTATTTTCATTAATGAGTAAGTATTTAAAGGATGTTAATGTGTCTCATCTGACTGCAGACAAGGTTGATCCACAGTTTTCATTCTACACAGTTACCAGGGCTACTTTACAAGTTTACAGGTTAGTAAAATACTATAAAGTACTATAATCACGCCTAAGGGATTATTTATGATCGATTTATACAAATTAATTATGTTGTATCTTGTACGACTGTTGAACTATACTCTGTTCCGCTAGAAAACACACTACGACCCGAATAAAATTGGATCTTTTGTGCATCCCCACACTGCCATAGTGAAACTAGTCTTGATAGAAGGGTGTTCAGTGGGGATGCTCAAATCGGTGTGTTCTATGCTGGACAGTGTAAGAATATATTAATGCTTGTTATTTGTGTTATAAATGTATATTTATATTGTTTTAGCGTTAAACCAGCAGTGTTTGATCTCATTCTTACTCTAGCAATTGCTGTTTACTTGTCAATAGTCTACTTCTTTATTCAGGTAAAAATCACTTACAATTAAACCTGTTGTTACTTATTCTAATTAAATATTTATTATTTTTATTTTAGTTTGTACCAACTATATATGATTTATACATTGGTACATCAAAACCAGAACCTGTTGCTAGTTTGCCGAAGAAAAACAACCGCAAAGAAAAGCAACGATAAATAGATTTATTTATTTCCTGTTTTATTATTTTGGTTATATAATGCTACATAATTATAATTTTTTTTTTTTTTTGCTCAAATCGAATTTTTGTAGTCATTTAATAAATGTAATGTTTTTTTTTCATTTTTAGTTATTTTAACACAAGTACAAAGTGTTACAGTATATTTTTAAATAAGTGTCAGTTTAGTGAATTATCGAAATGTAGTGAAATAAATTATTCACTAGTGCCCCCCCCCCCCTCAGTTTACTTTGTACTATTCTAATTTTGACTGATTTGAGTATTGATTTAAAATATAATTTTGTTTCTAAGTGTAACGAGATGTAAAATATTTTTTTTACATAATTCATACGACGAACAATATTATAACTTATAATAATATATTTATAACAACACTGCCTGTGTTTGCTCATTTTTGAGACAAATCACTAAAAATGTCAAAGTTGGAACACTAAAGTATGCAATAGTCAACAACTAACAAATAATGGATATTTTTTCATTGGTTTATTATTATTTCTTTTTTTTTTAGAATGAAAATGTATTGTATTGATTGCTTTTTTGTTAATGTATTTTGAAATCATTCATTTTAGATTGAAATTTAAAATAAAAGACTTTTCCGAATAATCTTTTGTAAATGTGTTATCATGTTTATTAATTATCATTTATAATATTGGTCTTTGCGTTGTAATATTATTTTTGATTACAGTTTTTTCCAAACATTGATTGATTTATATAAACAACAGAGGTAACAGAAAGTGACAAACAACATTTTTTTTTTACTGAAAAAAGGGGTTTATGGGTTGCTAAAGTTAATATTTCCCGAACTATCATATTTATTAATTATCATTTATATTTGGTCTCTGCGTTGTAATATTGTTTTTGATTACAGTTTTTTCCAAACATTGATTGATTTATATAAACAACAGAGGTAACAGAAAGTGACAAACAACATTTTTTTTTACTGAAAAAAATGGGTTTATGGGTTGCTTAAAGCTTATATTTCCTGAACTAAATCATAGTTCTTATCCAAAAACGGTGGTACTTTATACAACTTCTACTGTTTATGGATCAATTCCCTGCTATTTCCTATTTGAGGTCTCCCCACATGCGGTAAACATGGTTGTTAAAATTAATGCCACCACCATGGTATTGACACCTTTAGATTTAGACCCAATTTGAGAAATTTGTTTTCCTCTCTTGGTTTCAACTTCTATTATACTGATATACTTTTCTTTAATGTTACACTACACGTAAGTCATTCTCAAATTTTTGTCTTTCATAAAGGTTTTAAACTTTTAAAAAGATGTATGAGTAAGACATATTATCTGTTTTTTCTCGTATAATGGTTGAAATATATAATAATGAAATTGTTGTCAACTTTTAAAAAACAAAAAAAATGTATTCTACTAGTCTAAAACTTTCAAATATTAATTATTATGTCATACCATACATAATTTATCATTTGAACTATTTGGCTACAAAATGAAAGTTTGCTTTTATGATTTTGTCAAATAGGTAGAAAGAACTAACTATTCCTCAACCCATTTATTTTAGCACAACTTGATGATCATTAACCATTGAAATACCATTCCAAATGGAATATCAACTCTATTGTGTTTGACAGGGACAAATTATTTGATTTAAACTTATAAACTAAACATTCTCTTCAAGTTTCTCTAGTAAATTTTATCATTTTTCTTAAAGAAAATTGTAATTTTATTGAGTTAATGTTATTGTAAGGGTATTAATTGTCATTTGATTAATAACAATATAAATAGAACAAAATATATATTTTTTTATAAACCTTATAATTACTATAACTTGACTTTACAATGTGCTAACTAATTTACATAATTTTTTTTTAAATACAATAAAAATAATCTGTTTTTTTACATTTAACAATAAATTAAAAATTTAAAATAAAATATGATCTTAATTCATAACACACAACACGCTACAATAGTGATTTAAATTGTACACATTTAAGTATAAAAAATATTTTAATTTTAATATTTTACAATTGACTCATGCAAAAATATAAAATTGAATGGCTTTAAAATATTTTATCATGACTATAAAAATCAAAACAATAAATACAAAATTAAAAAAAAATCAAAAATGTGAAAATAATTCAAACATTTATCATATTTAACACAAACAATTTTAATTGCAGAAGCGTGAATATAAACATAAAATTAAGTTTCAATCTTTGGTAATAAAAAAATAACATTATTATCATTTTTTTGTTTTTGTTTTAACTGAAGGCTAGTGGTAACCAATTAAGTAAATTATAAATGTACTTATAAATAAACTTTTTGACTACTTCCATTAAGTACCATTAAACAACAGCCAGATCTCCGTGAACCCTGATACGATACAGACATGTATACTCATCATGACCATGGTTTGATTCTATTCTTAATTCTACAATCGGGTAAATGTTATCTGTCCTCTGCAATACAAAAGTCTTATTGTTACCAAGAAAAAAAAATGTAATGACATTTATTACTCACCTTAGCAGAAAAATATTGTAAGCTAGGCCCTTGAACGGTAAACTGATATTTACCCAATAATTTACCATCCAAATCTGATTCATGTTTCAATCCCTATTGCCAAAAAAAAAAAATTATGTAAAATTCATTAAAAATTACAAAAACTTAAAATACGTACCCAAACACTGAAATCTTTTGGAGCAGATCTAATATGACCATCTTCCGAAAGTGATTTTGGCAAATGTTCTATGGTAAAACCAGTTACGTGTATAGTTTTAGATAGCTTCAACACCAAAAAACCTTTAGCCCCAATGAATGCCCAACATTGACCAGGGTTCACACCAGGCTAAATTTGAATAACAATAAAAAGATTTTTGTAAGTTTGAAGAATCAAATAATATTACATAATAGAGTGAAATAAGAATAAATTATTTATTTTAATTTAATTTGTTAAACATTTGTAAGTATTAGTTTCTAGACTTAATACATAAAAGTATAAAACTGACAATTTTATAATTTGTAAATAATATGTTATTATTTTTATATTTACATTTTCCAAACTTTATTGGTGTTAATATTAAGAGGATATGATTTGTGTCATGTGACACACAAGAACAATAACTATGTGTACTTTAGTATGATGCATGCAGACATTACGTCCTCATAACAGCATAGTTAAGTACAAAAAAATGTCAAAACAATCCTTTTAAAACTTTTTTCTTAAGTACTTAACCATAAGATAGTGTAAATTAACTAATTTGAAAAAATGAATCATTGTAGAAAAAAAGATCCGATTTATGAAATATTATAATTCGGAATTTACGGGGATGATAAGCATTTATCATTTCAAAGCTCTCTATAGTGGACATTCTAGAAACTTATGTAGTAGTCATGGCACCAAACCAATGACTTCCAAACTTTTAGATGGATCATGATTATGGAGTAGATAACCATGAGGTAGACCATAACTATGGGTCATTTTTATAAGAATATGACTCAAATTCAAAATGTTGTATTTAGACAACATACTATTTTAAATGCTTGATAAAGCAACTTAAATTAACTTAAACAAATTTATGATGTATTTATATACCTGAATAGCCAGTCTTGGGCCATTTGATATAAACCACAACGGTATACCAAACATAGTTAATGCTGCCGTAGAGGGTTTGGTCTGAGTACAGCGTGTTCCTAATACTGTCGCACCTAAAATCCATGTTTAAAACAGTCCATTTTAGTAATTATTAAGCACAGTTAAGATTGGCATAATATAAAATTTAATCTTCACCTGCAGATTCTAAAGCGTAATCAACCATTCCTGTTTTGTCAGCATCATAAACACTTAATGTAGATTTCATTGATATGTTGACATACTGTTCAATATAATTGACAATTGAATTCCAATCATTTTTAGAACAAGCTTCTTTTGATATGGATTCGGTACTGGTTTGTAATATGGCTAATTAAAAATACAAAAATCATTTTAAATATCTTTATATTTAATTTATAACAAATGATTTACTAATTAGTTATACTCATAAGCAATCAAAAATCTAATTAAATAAACTCAATATTATAAATTATGCCATTCACCTGGTTTAGATTTGTAGTCCTCGAAGCTACTGATTAGGTTTGAGACAATATTTTGTAGTTCTGAAATTTTCTTTTCCATTAATTGAATGGTTTCTTTTTCTCGGCCAGCAATTTCATTAAAATCATTGTTTAGTGTCATTTGTTGGTTGTTTAATTGGTTCTAAATAAAATAATTTTATATTTTCATGTATACAATAAGTGATTCAGTTATTTTAAGTAAACATAATAAAAATTTACATTAATCCAATTTAAGTTCTCAGAGTTAAGCTTTTCTAATTGGTTTTTTAACAAATGTTGAAATTCTTGATCATGTAGTTTTACCAAATTTGACTGCGAAATATTTAATTGGTTAATAAGCATATGTTGAAATTCATCAGAAGCTATAATTTTTCTAGCTAACAAATTATAATCAAAAGCTAAAAATCCATTATTTTGTTCAGCGGGAATAGTAGTATGGGCTTGAGTGGCTGAGTCTTTAACAGTATTAATATTACGAAACACCTGGATACAAAAATAAAAACCTTATTGATTAACTGCAATATTTTAACATTTTATAATATTTAATATGCTTTGTAATTATGTGTTACATACATTAAAAAATAATTGCCCAAATAATTTTAATGCAACCATCATTGAAGCAAACGCCACTATTACTAAATCCAATACAAAATATAAAGTAGAGGAAAACACATGATAAATTGATGTGACCAAATTGAGTATACTAATAAACGGTGATAGAAGGAAATGTGTCCAAGAATCTCGCCATACCGGAACATCTAAAGGCGTCAAGTAGTTTAAAACGCCAACTATAAAATACAAGTAATAATATTATTCATTGAAAACGTTTTAAAATATTAATAATTTTAAAAATATTTAATATACACATTGTAAAATATGTACCAGTTAAAAATATCAGCAATGCCGAAATTAAGATGGACATCATTAGATTGTTTATTCTGGTATGTCCAAAATAATGATAAATTATTCTTCGTATAGTTGTAATGATAATCAAATCGTAATGCACCAAAGTAATAGTGGCTAAATGCACCCAATTAGTTATCTTCCGAATAGTAGTACTTATTATGTTGGATCCGAACTCTGAAATAAAAGTTAACAAAATATTTAATTTAAAAGTTAGAAGTAAAGAAAATTATATAGCTTAAATAATATCTTTATCCATAAATAATAAATGTACATATCTGACAATATATTTAAATAGTTTTATATTACAGTCAGAATAATGAATAAGTCAAAAAAAAATTTGATTAAAGCAGCTTAAAAATATATAGTTTTGATAAGTTAAATTAATTTCATAAAAAGTTATATTATTTAAACACTGTAGGTTATTATCCTAAATATTTTAATTTATTAAATGTCATATACTCATTATATTAATATGTATTAATGTTTTTGAAAATATTATTATTCCATGGTTTTAAGTCATTACAAAATATTTTTAAAAAAAAGTTTAGATAAGAGGAGTAGTTAACCAACATTTTGCGGAGTACCCGCAATTCCACTCCACTCATAAAAACTTTAAATACTTATAACTCGTAAACTCTGAAATTTGATCTTTATGTATCAAAATACCAAGAAAAGTATTCTGCTTTAGAACATGAAATTAAAACTGTAGGTTGTCATTCAAAAAAATAAAAAAATAAAAAGTTATAAGGTCATAAATATTAAAAATATAATTCTTTTAAAAAATGTTGTTTTGTAACAATTTTTAAACTATGTTATAGAAATATTTTCAAAACATTAATATTTTTAGAAATAATAAGTGTCTTACATAAAATGGATCACCTGGTATAAATTATATATAACTAGGTGTCCAGCCCAGCATTGCCTATGCCAAAGATTTGTTTATTTTATAAATATATATGTAAGACATGTGTATACAATATTTTTACTAATTAAAATAATATAATATGTATTCAATGGCAACCCTAAAAATAAACAAAAAAATATTCTTTTTTTGTGAGGCAAAAACTAAATTAATGTGAGTTACCCTCTAACTACCAATAGGGGCTGAAAAAATAATCTATAAACATCCTCTAGTAGATTTTGAACCTCTTAATTACAGACATACAAAAATTAATTTATATATATTATAGATAGTATGTAATGCTATAGACCAGTCACAGAGGACAAATGTTAATTCATGATCATTAAAAAAAAAAATCCGATAAGACATCTGTGAATTATTATTTTTACTTATTGTATTAAAGTGTCTAATTTTCTCACTGAACAATAGATTTAAGTATTCTTTAAAAATAATAACATTATGCTTTATGTAATAAACTTTTAAGAAGTAACCATTAAATATTTTTTTTATTACTATTCAACCTATTAGTAGTAAAAATAATAATAAAAAAATATTTGATAGGTTTTATGTTTATAAACATAAAATTAAACAATTTATATTAACTATACTGTTTTATAAAATCAAATAGCTTATAGTCCATACAATACACAATTAAATCATAAATTAATAAAAACATATTTATATCTTACCCATTACAGATTCGTGTACTTCAGATAATGCAGAATTAGAAATAAAATATGAAATTAAGAATTTAATAAATATTTGAATTGAGTGAGACACATATTTTACAAATGTTACAGCTTTTCTTTGAGTAGTAAATGAGGTTTTTTCGATTTCTGTTACAGTTTCGTTGTGTTTTGTTACTTTATAATGTTTATAAGTTGTAGACGTAAATAAATTTTTTCCTGTAAATATAAATTTAAAAATAAATATTAACTTACTTAATTTTTTTTAATTGTAAATACTAAATAGTTAATAAACGAACTTATGTGACTAGAATTAAAGATATCAGATGATTGGTCTTCAGAAACATCAAGTTTCATAGGAGTTTTCTCATAAGATTTAAGAGGTAATCTTGACATGTTTGGTATGAAAGGTATGCCTGGAGACACTTCATACTTGTAGTATTTGGACCCAGGTGAATAGGTATTATCTGTCTTTGGCAAAACTCTGTACAAAATATTTTTAAAAAAAATTATGATAATCAATACGTTATATAGGCATACTTACTCTTGCCATCCGTCAAATTTATTATAGAATTTTACTATTTCTTTGGGGCTCTTGAATGGGCCAGATGAAGGCCTTAAAGTGAAACTTAAATCTTCAGTCATGTAGTATAGAGCTATTACAATTAACGACAGTACCTAAACATTTTAAGATAATAATAAAATGAAATTAATATATTATTCTAAACTCAAGTTAAGTTAAAGTAAAGACTTAATTTTGTTTTATAAAAACATTTCGCTGATGATTTTTTAAAAAGAAACTCAAATAAACTAAATTTAATAAACGACACTGTAAACGTTATAACAAATCTACATTGTGTACGATTCGGTCGTTCTCTATGTTTATTTCCACCATTTTTTTGACGTTAACAATACATAGGAGACTGATACCATTATTCTATTTTCTGCTGATACACTTATCCCTGCAGGGGATAGTCTTTTATGAAAGTTTATTACTACAGTAACTAGTTACTACATACCTCATCAATACCTGTAAAAGATATCGGTCATGTGCATCTCGTACTCGTTTCGGTATATTTTTTATTATTATATTATAGTGATTATTAATAGTTTAACACAACAAATACTCTGAAACACAGTTTTAAATTCAAATTGTTTAGCGAGAAATTTGTGATTACTGATTACAAAAATTTCGGTTAGATAAGAAAACTAAATAATTTTAATGCAAAACAATAATAAAAGTATCATTTATTGGGTTATGTCTGCAGGTTTGTGATGAGCCTCGTTGCACCATGTTCAAATACGTACAACGTACACTACTTCTTCAAAACCTGCATAATATAATATTATTATTGTTCTGTCGTTCTGTGGACTGTGGTAGTGTGGACGTGTGGTATACAATATTACGATTAAATATTGTAGTATTTAAAATAGTTAAACTGTAGCTCTGCTTTAAAATTCAAACATTATTCAACGTTATTTTAATATAATAATAAGATCGCAGTCCCCAAAAAAATAATAAATAATTGTTGTTCACTCACGTAAATTTTATTAATTTGTAATATCGACGTCAACGACAATAAGTTACTTTGTAAACTGCTTATTTTAAACCTTTAGCGATTTACACGCAGCTAAACAGAACCTACAACTGCATTAAGCATTTATCTGTGTGCGAATATTATGGTGGCACGACAATAATAATAATAATAATTATAATTTAGTAATTATGTTACCATAACTTGTGCAGTTATTGAATTATGCGCATAGAATACCTAATTACAATTTGAATCGGAGTTCTGAAATAAAATATCTGTTATTTGATTAAAGATTTAATCAAATTGATTTACTATAGTAAATCAATGCTACCTAATTATTTATAATCTTCCAATCGAAATACGAAACATGATTTTTTTAAATGTCGTGGACTTGTAGGTAATAAATAATAATGTACTATACTGCTATTAGTACTAGAGCATAGTTATTAGTTATATGTTTATTAGACACGTGTCTCTTAGTCATCATTATCCAATCGTACCGCCCCCTCGGGTTGTCAGGGCCTACGATGGTCATCACAATTATTCACAATAATAATATTCCTACGAGTATATTGTTCGATTATTGTAGTCTTTTGGGCCTTCGGGGTGAATGTTGTGATGTTAATCATTAGGTGGTTTTTTTATAATAGAAAGTGTTACAAGATATACAATTAATATTGACTAGAAACCACAGCAGTGGCGTGTCCACCAGCATAAAATATTCGAGTAGGCTCGTTCTGTTCAGTAGTTTGTTCAATACTACATCGGTAAAGTTTAGCTTAAATTATATATGTAGCTTAGTCGAATAAAAATTGGGCCTACCCCGTAAACACGCCATTGAACCACATATTTGCACGTTAGAAATGTTCAAAATTTTATTTAGCAAGGACGACCTGCGATTAGTAAAGATTACCGACTGGCTACTTTTATTTTGTATATATTCGGATTTCGGATTCAGAATAGGTATTCGAACAAGTGGGTAAAAATGTATTCGAATACTTTCAGAATATTTATTTTTTCCCGCTAATATAAATAATATTATGTTACTATTAAAATTATTGGAAATTAACTTTTACATTATAGTATATTATAGGTACATCAAAATATCAAAAATACAAATACCTAGGTACCTACTGTGTTGTACATAAATATAAGTAATACAAATCACAGTTCAAGATAAACTTATATAAGTTATATTGTACATCATAACCGTGGTACAAATAGTAAAATAAATAATAATGCTATATTAACATTTTATAAAAATTAATTTATTAGATTTATTGTTTTGTCGCAAATTTAAAACTGTATTTTAGGCCGGAAAAAAAGTATTTTTCAATGGAAATAATACAAAATAAAATTCTTAATGTGAATTTGAACAGTTGTCTATTTATTTTTTTCTTAATTATTTAAAATAGTATTGGAATATTTTTATTTGAATAGGTACAGACCACAGAGTAAACGTATTTACCACATAAACGACATGTTAATGTACCGTAGAAAAAATTACATTTATATTTATAAAATTATTATTCTGCTCTCTGCGGTTATTCCGTGGCTAAATTATAATACGATCTCGGATCTCATCTCGTATTCTCGTCCCGTAAGATGTAAATATGTCATTTAGAATAATTTCAAATTAATTGTAATCTCGTAACTCAATTATATTGGGAAAAAAGAATTTTGGTTTGCCCGCGCGTTTGTTGGTAGCACTGCGGCGATCGACGTGCACGCTCCGCCTATTCACGCGGCGCTCTCGTTCTGTAAAATGATTCTTTTTGGTTGACTCTTTTTTAGTCTTCTAATTTCTGGTTAATTTTTTTAATAAAACTTGTTGAATTAGACGTCTGACTAACTGTAAGTATTATTTAATTATTATTTATTGATCACAACTTATCAGGATAATATCTATGAGATTTAGAGTCCATGAAAGACCATTTAACCACTGTCTGTTGATTTTACGTCATGTCAACTTTTTGGTCACATGTAATGCGGCATATTCTATAAATTTGACTTGTGATCGGACTTGAAGTTTCCGCAGATTTCATTTTTTCTGTCCTTATGTCTTTTCATTTCAATCGGTTTTTTATTTTAGCAGATTCTCACTCATACACTACAAATAAATGAAAATATGACATTTTTATTTGAGGTTATGTTTTTTTGTAACCTGTGTTAGGTCTATTGGTTCTACACATTCTTCATCATGTTGGCGAAGTCCTGTTGAAAATATATTATAAACTAAAACATTTATTTACTTATAATTTTCCATCACGTATTGCAATTTGCAGGTATACATATTTTATACACTTATCAATATTGTGTATGTTTGATACATATATCGACCGAGTGTTTACATGTACTGTACTTTAAATTTGGTTACTTATACAATGTATTTTATGATAAAATTAAAATATCTATCCATTGTATTTTGTATAGTAAAATTGTTTTACAATATATTTTTAATTATTTTTTAAGCAGCAACATGTCGGGAGGACTAGATGTATTGGGCTTGAAAGAAGACGATGTCACCAAGATGTTGGCTGCCACCACCCATTTGGGTGCTGAAAATGTCAACTTTCAAATGGAACAATATGCTTATAAGAGAAACAGCCGCGGTAAATTACATTTTTAACAAGGTGTCAAGTGCACTATGTTTATTAAGATTTTAATTTTAGGATTGAACATTTTCAACTTGAACAAGACATGGGAAAAACTCTTGTTAGCAGCTAGAGCTATTGTTGCTGTTGAACATCCATCAGAAATTTTCGTAATTTCTTCTAGGCCTTATGGACAGCGTGCTGTATTAAAATTTGCAGCTTACACTGGTGCCACACCAATTGCTGGTCGTTTCACTCCGGGAGCTTTTACTAATCAGATACAAGTAAATTGTACATTTTTATTTAAATTTCTAATGGTTATTTTTGAACTATAATTGTTTGAAATGATTTTTTTTGTACGCTCCAGTCAATCTGAATTATTATGATTAAATAATAAGTACATATGATCAAACTATTTTATTAACATGTAGATGTCTATGTGTTATTAATATACTGTGCCTCCCCCCCCAAAGTTGTATTCATATTTTGAATGATCAAATTCACACTAAAATGCCTTTAACGCATGGATAAAATTTAAAAGTTTATACACTGATAACCATGGGTGTCCTCATCATCTGAGTGTACAAGACATAATTATGATCTATACTCTGTTCGGAGAGAAAGCACGCTGCGGCCCGACAAAAATCGGTTTGTTTTGCGCATCCTCTCGCATCACCCACCCATAGCATTTCCACTCTTCAACGAACACCGAGCAGCCGTCCGTTGGTCTACATGCGCAGAACCGACGTACTCTCTCGCTGAGCAGAGTATATGTGTTAAATGGTTTTTTATTGTTTGAATATCTTATGTATTTAAATGTTATTATTCTCTAAAGATAATATGTGCAACATAAGATGTATTAAGTAGTTTCTTTTATTGTTATGAAAATATATAAACACAAATAGTGCCTACCTAGATATCCACAAACGAATTTCTGGAAATTAATAGGTACATATAAAAATGTAACCTACTTGTATTTTTTTTTAGAAGGGGGTATATTATCTAAGGTTCAACTTTAAGTTGAGATTTGCATATTATTTAATATACTACTTTTAAAAATGATGACTTAACACACCCCAGTCAATCTGAATACTATTGATTGATACATTTGTGTTCTGATTTTTATATTTTCAAGATAACTTCCAAATTTGCATACAATTATAATTTAATACTTACATATTATGTAACTTAAATGATGACTATAATACACCCCAGTCAATCTGATTATTGATGATTGATACCTTTTGTGCTTCTGAATTACTAGATTACTTCTTTGTACATTTTCATTCATTTATAATCTCACTCGTATATTTAGTGTAATAATAATAATACAGGTTGATCTTGTTAACTTAGTAGTTTATGAAAAATGTTCAATTTATTTTAATCAGTATAACAGATACGAGCTTATAGCTCAGTTGATATACATATCAGCTATTATTAATATAATTAAGTTATTGTGTGATTGATATGGCTGAAATAAATAAATAAATGTATTACACATAATTATCATCACAACATTGTAATGTATTATATATTATATATGTATACACTATACATATATTGTTTATTATAATATAAATGAAAGTGAATTAATTTTTTTGATACTTAAATGATGACTATACACCCCAGTCAATCTGAAAATCGATGATTGATAAATTGTGTACTGATAATATTTAAATCAATTAAAATTAATATTATATTATACTTATGCAAATAAAGTTTATTGATTATTTTTTTATTGCATTAGGCTGCTTTCCGTGAACCTAGACTTCTTGTTGTAACCGATCCAGCCACTGATCATCAGCCAATTACTGAAGCTTCTTATGTTAACATACCAGTCATTGCTTTATGTAATGCAGATACTCCATTAAGATATGTTGACATTGCCATTCCGTGTAATAATAAGGTAATTTATATTTAACTTTAAAATGGTATTTATTTTTATATAATGTATGCTATTATTTACTGTTTATTAAAGTCTCCTCATTCTATTGGACTTATGTGGTGGTTCTTGGCCCGTGAAGTTCTTCGTCTGAGAGGAACTATTCCTCGTGATGGTAAATGGGATGTTGTTGTTGACTTGTTCTTTTACAGAGATCCTGAAGATGTAAGTGACTTTATTTTTATTATTTTACTTAGGAGTATGTAATTATATTAATTAATCGTTTGTTGTTGAGTATTTACTTGATTATTTTTAAATAATTGTCTAATTGGTTATTCGAACGATTTCGATTAATCGCTCCAATAAAAATTGAAAGTTCTTTAAGGTGATAATGTTTATTGTTATCAAGTATCACAATCATACCTGCTGAATTCTTGTAAATACATCAAATAATCAGTATAAAGATAAATCGATTACTATAAAATATTTAAAGAAACATTTAAAAAAAAAATGGCTCTCATTTAATTTTACTTGTAGCTAATAAAAGCATACTAAATAATTTTTCAGGTTGAAAAAGAAGAAGCTGCTGCCAAAGAAGCATTGCCTGCAGCTTCAACTGTTAAGCCAGTTGTTGGAACGGAAGATGCTTATTTGTTATCCAATACAGCTGCTGACTGGAATGAGGGTGCTGTAGCAGCGACTGCTCCACAAAATTGGGCTGAAGATGGAACTCCAGTGCCACCATTAGCAGTAGCTGCAGCTACTCCTACTCCTGCTCTTGACTGGGCGGTTTGTATTTTCTTTCCCCCTTTTAAGCCCATTATGTTAAAATATATTTTGCTATAATTTGTTTAATTTTTAGGCTGAAGAATGGAATGCTGCACCAGCTACTGGTGCTGCCAATACCAACTGGGGAGGTGGTTCTGCTCCTAACTGGTCAACCTAACAACATGTAAAACATTTTTTTTCTTAAAGAATAAAAGCTTCTTTTTGAATTTTGAATTATTTACCATTTTTATTTTATCATCAGTCTTTCATCATCAGATTTCCTTTTTTTTTTGTTTTACTCTTTAATATGATAAATTACTCATATTTTATATTTGTATGAAGTAAGTATTGTAATTTATAAAAATATGTTTAAAGTAAGTTTTCTTTTATACTAATAATGAAGTTTAGTTTAAAAATTATTACCATCTTGATAGAAAAAATTTCAGCTATGAATATTACGAAAGTATGTTTTTTTTTATCCATATGGCGCTTTTTGTTCGGGAGTAGGCCTGAAGGCCTAGCTTGGACGCCTATTTGGCAGAATTTTGAATTGGGCACCCGTAGGTTTCTGCCATGCCCGGTTGTGGGGGATGGCGGCCTCGCAACTTAAGCAGTTGCCTGCCCAGATAGCGACGCTGCCCGTGACCGGGATTCGAACCGGCAACGGTGCTTATTAGGACAGACGCCTTAGTCCTCTCGGCCACTCCGTTCCCCACGGTAGTATGTGTTAAGTTATGATTTGTCTTCAATTATAAATTTGTTTATTCCCAAATTACATTTTTTTTATTAAATTTAAATTATTTATAAAATATTCTAGCATATTTCTTCTATTGAAATGTTAACGTTAAGTTCTTAATACATTTTCATTTTTAAAAATGTATTTGCCCAAGTATTGTAATTTACAAAGTATGGTTGTTATGGTAAATGTATGTTTTGATGGATTTTATTTTCTGTGCATTTAGGTGCCAACAAATTTAATTTAAAAACCTAATTGAAGAAAATATGTAATAAATTATGATCAGACTTAAAATCCGGGAATGTGAAATAATGAATAATTCGGTGATTAATTCATAGCAAAGGAAAACATTTTGTGATTCTTCTGTAAATTCTTACCTAACGTCTAAACTTCACTAATGGATTAAAGCAAGCTCTTTACAAATTAATTGTTTTAATATGTGCTACGGTTTTAAATATGGGCACATCGAAAAACATAGACAATAATATTGTTCTATTATGTCTATGCTACGACTTACAGCTCAGATCACATATGTACAATAAACTAGATAGCCAACTGCTGTACCTACTAATGTGTTTGGTTAAACAGACGTCTTACGTCAAAAACTTGGGATCATACCACGGTGTTTGTATCGTGGGTACAGGGTAGTATGCAGAGCTTGATTGAAATGGAGGATGGAGGCCCTTATTTTTTTAGAAAATATTTATGTGCGTACCCCTTCTAATTATATTCTAATCAATAAGACATTTTTTTTAGACTTGCATTTTCCTTCTAATTTTTTCCTAATTCAAGCACTGGTGTTATAGTAGCTGTTATTAGTTATGGTTAGGTTAGCGGCGATTTGAATTTGGTTTGATTTTTTTATTATTATATAAAAGTGAACTTGGAAGCTGACCATGACATCCACAATTTGTGGGCTAGGTAGACTTGACGGTGATCAGTTTCCGGCTAGTTGATATAAAAGATTTTCAACTTAAAAAAAACCAAATTAATCTGATAAATTGTACATTAAACTTTACACAATAATACAATATGTACAAGTACCTAGGTACTTCCTAACATGTATTCTATAAAGATAATGTATATAATAATATACTAAAGCTAGTATTATAGTATTCTAAAGTACATAAAAAATGTAAACAATTGTTGAAAGATTGGTATTTTACATTTTCCTAACAAATTGTAGGTAATTGACCTTGATGCAATAAATATAAAACCACAAAATATATATTAAAGGGTTTATTATGTTAAAATACTACCATATCTATATGTACTATAGACAATAAAGACTTGTTTTTTAATTTTGTACTTTTATAATTATTTATTTAAATATGAGTGACAGTGGCCTAAGAAATTATGACTAACATCCTAAACAATTGGTGTATCATTAGTGATTGTGCTATAAAAAACAAAAATTTCGTCAATATTGGATGAGAATGTCTAATAGAATGTTTTAAAAAATGGCTATACCATGTTAAAGGTTATGTTATGAACACGTTTTTCAGTTTTTGTAAAGTTCGAATTATTTATGATCAAAAATCATGCAAATATGTACTTAAAACACAAATCCAACTTCAATATATCGTAGGTTCAATATCAATAATTTCATCTTTTCCGAAAATTAATAAGACAATTATTCGAAAAAAAATAATGCTATTAAAGTAGCTAAAATTAAATTGTGAGTTTTTATCTGAACGTAATATAATTATCATTTTTAACAATTTACCACCTCATCGAGCTTTTATAGAGATGTTTTCTTGATTCTTAAATTTTGAAAAATATTAGTTTAAAAAGAATAAAAAACAAGAGCAACTAATATTGTTAAGAATGTGATTGGAAAATATCACGAAGAATAATTAATAACACTTTTAAACAACACTCCTTTTAGTTTTTAGTATTATTATTGCGTAGAATACAGATATCGGAACTATTAACACGTTCAACGCCGCTGACGCGTATACGCGTCAACAGAGTTTATTCCATTGGGCCAGTGACGCGTTTACGCGTCAGTAACATGTACTTTTGTATCCTCCATAATTTAATCCAATTTTATTTTAATAAACTCTGAAATATACACAGGCTATAGACAATAAACTCTACATTTAAATCTATAATTGGTTTGAGTTTTCGTTATTTTTAGATACTGATAATCGTTGTTTTTGACGGCCTTCCCAAAACGATGTATATGCACGTATACTAGGTATATTAGATATATTATGAACTCTATTATTGATATTTAATCATTTACAACTTATAACAACTATTGCAACATTTGTAACATACAGTATTCAATTTTATGAATTAATAGAGTTATGCTTCTAGTGCCATTGACGCATAAACGCGTCACGGGATAAACAACGCGGCGTCGCGGTATAATTGCCGAAATCACGCACGGCGTTGAAAGTGTTAAAATACTGTGTACCTATCGCTGTGTTCGGTTTAAAACAGTAATGTAAAAAGTGCGTTGTAATAACATTCAAATATAACTTAAATGTTCATAGAGGCTTATAACTTATAAGTTATAAGTTATAACACTTTATACTACCTACTGAAATAAATAAAATACCAAATATCCGTTATTAATAATCGAAATACCTGAGCATTTTTTAAAAATAAAGGTGGAACAACGAGGCTTGGTAAAATACCAACAAAATTTTTAAAAAAGAAAATGTATCTATTATACATAGGTAAGCAGAACTTAAATAGTTAAATGTTATATTTTAATAATTGTAAAAATATTTAGGTAGGTAGGTACATGTAAATGAATTTTACTATTTCAAAATAAATTTGTATAATTTTAGATAAACTCTATGGTGGATTTGAAACAATTGAGGAAAGGTAACGTCATCGTTTGAAGTATTGATTTATATAGATTATAGAACATATATAGAAAAAGCGGGCTTAAACATTTTGGAACAGATACTGAAAAGGTTAGAACGGGAATATGTAAACTTAATGATTATTCATATTAGATGGCTACACAATTTCGTCCAGAATATTTAACCATAACCATTCATTGCCCCCATTTCCAATTATGAGCGGAGCAAAAAATATATTGATTTTACAATGATGTGTGTTTTCATTTTTTATTTTTCCGTCATCAGTCATATATTTTGGGGCAATAAAAATGCTTACATTTTCTACTTCAGCATCTTTTCTGATAAAAAAGTAAATCTAATTGGTACTTTGAGGGGTCAAAAGTGAAACAAATTGAGAAGTTTTAAAGGCGTAGGAAAAACCCAAAAAATATTAAGAAAGATGAGAATTTTTATGCAGTACCAGTTTTTGATAAAAATGATTTTGTTTTTGGCGTGACGTAAAAAAATTGTTTTGTTTTTATTAAATTGCTCGATGTTTGTTTCAATATTACCTATATCACAAAACCAATCTCAAAACCAGCTATGTATAAAAAAACAAATAAAATTGTTGGCTTTGAAAACAGCCATGTGACGAAATTGGCAACAAAACCTGATTTTCAGAATCACAAATCTATATAACTCTTTAAATAATCTTTACATTTATATTGCCATTAATCATAAGGTTGAACTAATTTGGCCAAAAACAAATCGCATATCATATTAGTATATAGATAATGTCTAATTATTACCTAAAATAATAATTTAAGCATAATAGGTATAGTGTACTGCTTTAAGTTTCTATAGTTAATATTTTTTGAATTATCACAATATAATCGCTTACACGTTCACAAAAATCGTTACAGGATAAATTATCGTTTTACATGTGTCTAAGTATCCAATGACGTCAGCATTTTAACTTCAATTGCTTAAATGTTCAGTAATAACAACTAATAAGGAATCTTGTATTAAATTTTCGGTACCGGTCTAGCGTGCGACCTACCTGTACCTATAATGAAACCACTTATCGATCTACCAATATAGCGGTAATGTACTAATATAGGTAGAGGGAAGCAGCATAAAGTTGCTAGTTGAGTTTTCTTAGCTATATAGCAGGAATGAGCAACTGGTGGCCAGCGGGACGCATTCGGCCCGAGTAAATTTTTTATCCGTGCTACATTTTAAAATTATTTTATAAAATGTTAGCTTTTATCTGTATTTATTTTATTAGGTTTTTCGTAAAACGTAGATGTTAATTATTCTAGTATTAGATATTAGCTCAACTGTTTAAGTACTGCAGCTTATTTATTAAATGTCTAAATATATATATTTTATAGAGACATATATTATATACATACTAATTACTAACATAGTAACATTGCTAATAGGTACTTATTTTATTTTATCAGTTTATAGTCGTATCCGTCGTGTTACGTTGGCTGATAGCGTTAGTTTTATTATTTTCGTGTTTTGTAGTGTTTCAAATTTTAAATCGTAATGACCTTTTTTTTTGCTCTCTAGCCCGCTAGATTTTTAAGTTCTAAAATTTCCCCTCTAGTAACTTCAAGTTGCCCAACCTCGCGGGGGTTTGGGCGTTATTGTTGCAACTATCACTTATATATCAGCTAGTAGGCAACATTAATTTTTTTGGATAGTTACACATCGTGTTCACGTTATAAATTTCTAATATCATTTTTTCAACTTTTCAGTTAGAATCTTTTAAGCGATTAAACTATGTCTGTTTGAGTATGCTTAGCCATGTAGAACAGATCATAGGACCAAGGTCCAAGACCATAGTTTTTTTTTAATGCCGCCGTTTCGGACAAATTATAACACAGCGGGCCAAGCATGATGGTCAGGTGGCCACTTAGCCCATAGACATAATATAGATGATATTATCTATACTATGTCCACGACTTTCCCCGACAATAAAATGTCTATTCACTGTACGTATAAATTCAAATCATTTTTAGTAAGCCAAATGGATATTATAATAGGTATTGTAACATGTAATTTGAGTTAAACTATATAAACCATAGGCCTAAGCCTAATCATTTTTCACTTTTAATCATCTTATGGGGCCCCCGTAGTATCATTTAGATCCGATTTTCTCTCACCAGAAACCATATTCAAAGTTAATGATTAAGATACAAAAAAAAATTTAAAAAATTGTTTATCATTATTTACATATTTTACATCAATGTAAGATCAACATATTCAATATTCATCGCTCTGCTCAGAATCTAAAATGAATAATTTTGTATTGTATTCTTGCCCTGTCGCAAGTAAGTCATGACCTATATGACCTATATCGTATAATACTACATATATTGATATTATTTAATTTTAACTGGGCTTATACAAAAGTATTAATAATTAATAAAGAAACAAAATTGATTGTGTGTTAAATATTAAAAAAAAAGTATGTAAATTAAACGATGCCAACGAACAAAATTTAAAACAAATTGTTTACAAATTACCTATACCTATATATATATACATAATATGGCCATTATAAGGTATTATATGCCCTTGAGTTGTTTTGATTACTTAGGTAGGTACATCCATTTTTGAATTCGCACTCTGTAGTAAACCTGCAACTATCAAGTTTCAAAAAATGATTGATCACTACAGTTTCTTTGCAATGCCTATAATCTATACTTATAAAATCCAAATACCACTCACTCACTGATCGCTGTATCTCAAAAACTACTCAACGTACGGACTTAAAATTTGGAATAGAGGTTCTTCTCATATTTTCACTGTGCAATAAGAAAGGGTTTTCAAAAATGTTGCGTTTTAGTGGAGTAATTAACAATTATAATTATTCATCGCCAATACTATGCCAATACGTATTGTGCAGCACGGCGGCCCGCGAGTTTCCAGCTACCTGCAACCTATCCTTTTTGTTCGTCGTCGTCGTGTAAATAAGAATAACAATTATTGTTCCGAGAAGTTTATCGATAAAAATAATCTCATGCATCGCGCGTACACCAATACTCCTATTTTATTATAATGAACGATAAAATGCACACCGATAACATAAACCAATACACATACAAATTACACATACAAAATATTCTATTGATCTAGATACGCAATAAGAAATAAGTGTTTCTGATATTCGATTTTTAAAGAGGTGGCAAAACAGGGATCTTCAGATTCACGGTGGAAATCGAAACTTTTTTTTGTTTATTAAGTGTTGCCTTTGATTGCAAGTTATATAATATGCGAATTACTTCACAAATCTAGGTACAATTACGCCGGTTTGTCCATAAAAATAAATTAAATAACCCCCCAAAGTATATTAATACATAAATATGAAATACTCCTAAAAATCCGGGATGATCAACTATGACTTCAATACTATTTTAGGTACACTTAAACGAATTGTTTTTTAACTATTAAGCTGTACTAATATAGGCTACCTATATTTTATCTCCCCCCTCAATGTGTCCGCAATCTACCGCAGGTAGATTGCCTACCTGATAATATACTGTTCGCATTACCATAAGCGAAACTCAGGGCAACACCACGCGGGATGGCTAAAAATTAAAATATAATATGATTTTGCTTCCATACGTATGCAGAGTGAATTTCACCCAAAAGGAGTTTTTCCGGGCAACGCCGGGTGATTCAGCTAGTATAGTGTAAACCTAATAAACCATAATATATTATGTTCATGGCCATTCTATTAAAATTCGATGTATTGAGACTTTGAGTTAATAATTTAGTAATTTGATGTATCTTGGAAAAATGAACTATTACTATAGGTACTATAGAGGTATATTTTTTATTACTGATGGTTTGTTTATAAAAAAAAACCAATAATTAAACACCACTATAGATACCTACATCTACATCAAAGTACCAAACGATAAAAACCCATACCTACGTGTTTTTTTTAGACTGGGTTCAGTAGTTTTTTCTGACCGCTGGAAAGATAAGCTAATTTGCAATTACGTGGATTTAAACATAATCTATAGTTTATCATAGATACGATTTTATGGACCCCTGTCTTGGAGTCCACACACAAAATGTGGAGTGAATAGGGGTATTGGCCAAATGAGGCAAAAAAAATAGTAAAGAGTAAAGATCAAAGCTAAGTAATAAAAATCCATTTCATATAATTTTTATAATTCTGGCCAATTATAATATTTTAGATAAAATATTATGTGAGTATATAATAAATATATATATATATACTCTTAATATATATATATAAATATATTGCCATATATACATTTTATTTTTTAAATTTATTAATCTATTAATTAATTCTTAATTTGTTACGACTTCAATTAAAATTAAATAATAGCAATAATGTATAATCCGATATAGTCATTAGTCACATATACCTAGGTCAGATAAATACTTGTGATAAAGCAACTGAACGATATAAAATTATTAATTTTAGATTTTGATCAAAGCTATTGATTTTACAATGATGTGTACCTATTTGTTTTTATTTATTTATGTTTGTGTATTAATCATCAACTTTGAATGTTGTTTCTAGTGATAGAAAATCGGATCTAGATGATACTTATATGGGGAAGGGTCAAATATATAAATGTACTTACAGAAACTTAGATATAATATTTAAATATTTAATTTATTTTTACCACATACCTTTAAAAACCTGTTATGGTACTGGTTATTTGTTATCGTCTTGCACGGGTGCTTGAAAAATTTTTTGCCCCTCCACTTTCATAATTTATACATCAAGTATAAATAATCAAATAATTTGATGAATTTCGGGAAAATCGTATTATCACTATAAATTGTATAGGTAGGTATACTATTTAATATACTTATGTGATTAAAACAAATAATCAAACACCCAAAACTCCTCAAACTACCAAAGTATCTAACGACCAAACACCAAACGTGTATCTTTTAGACCAGGCTCCATAATTTTTTCTGATGGCTGTAAAGCTCAAGCTAATTTGCAACCACAAGGATTTAAACATAACTTATAGTTGATCATAGATGGGCTTGTTAAAATAGAGCAACAAAAAACTTCGAGGAAAGATCAAAGCTTAATAATAAAGATCTATTTGATACAACTTTAAAAAATATAAGTTAAGTTTTGGCCTCTATCTTAATTTAAATTTTGTTTACATATTAATTATTATTATTTTACAAATTAAATTTTTTTCTCATACATTATGATTACCTACCCATCTTTATTTATAATTTTCGGAAGTATTTAATAAAAAAATTAATTAACCCATCACTTATATACTATTTTTATTATTATTATTATATTAAGTATAATGTTTGTATATGTGACCATGGTGCGAAAAGAACAACACTATTGATAATCTTATTAGTTAGAGAGAGAGAGAGTGAGAGAGACAGAAATGCGGTCCATTCGTCTGCAACCTTGAGTTGTTCCTTTATATATTAGATTATTTTTGTTGAATGATTCGAGTTGGTATATAAACAAGATGTGATATGAGATGCGACGTCATTACTAACCCGCCTCGCTAATTCTGTCATCAGTTAACCGCCTGTACAGTACCTATATACCTATCACGATCCCGCGGTCTCAACTATCGAGATGGACTTTAGGTTTGTTTTATTTTTACTTCAAACGGCTGCAGTCACTATGGCACACATGATTAGATTAACAAACAACTGCCCGTTTACCATATGGCCCGGCGTACAAGGTAACCCGGGACAGCAACATCTCGAAAACGGAGGATTTTCGTTGAGCTCTTACAAGACCCATTTCATCCTCTCGTCTAAAACTTGGTCGGGGAGGATTTGGGGCAGGACTAATTGCGACAGTCAAGGAAAATGCGAAACGGGCGATTGTGGTAAGTCTTTTTGTCGATTTGTAGGTAATAGGCTTATTGCGATACTTTCAACCCTTAGATACAAAGTTATAATATTATTCGAAAAACGGTAGTAGATTTTTCTTAATCTGGTTAGGTTCTTGCTCATTAACAGGGCTGTGAATTTAATGCATTTGCATGTTTTTTTTTGCTATACACTGTATAAAAAACAGATTCAGCCAAAAGTCGGTCAAAGTCGCTTGATAGATCATACATTTATACACCGAGGACTCGGATTTTATCATATTTTTTTTTTTGAAATATAGTAGTATTTAATTCAGACGTTTAAGAAAAATCACGTACTTAAAAAATAATTAGTTCCCTACGAAGTATAATATTATTGTAACGTTATTATTAAAAAACGTAACAAGTAAAAACACAAACATTTTTTTATTTTTTTTAAGTTTTATGGTTCATTATTGTAGCTTATAAAATGAAAAACGTTTAAGTAAAAATGTGAAGTTAAAAAAATGGTTATTCAACTAGAATACTAAATAATGAGGGTTGGTGAGCCGCGTGACATCATAGTGCCGATGAGTGTAAAGCTGACTATGTTGTACGCACGTGTACAACTTGCTTGATTTACACAATGATTTCAATAACTTACGATTGTATTTTTAAATTTTTTTTTAATCTTACGTATATTTATGTGTTTAAGACAATATAGTGTGATTTTAAATGTTATATAATGTATTGTTATTTGTTATTGCATAACTAGTAATTCATATTATAAATCATCTCCATGCTGACTCTAAAATTGACTCTAATAGTTAGTATTGACACTAAGAACGCACTAGATAACTAGAAAGTATATCAAAATTATAATCTCACCATTGTCATAAACACATAAATTCATTTTAGAATACATAAAAAAATAATAAAACGATTGATATAGTTGATTTTATTGATTTTATTGATTCGATACTTTTACACGTAAAACATACGCCATCGTTGAGGCATCAGCTCTATGACGTCACACGAATATTTTCAACTCGAAGAATAATAATTGGAGCTTAAGTGTGAGATCCGAATCATATTTCTTAGATTAAAATGTAATTTAAATCCAAGCAAACTTGTTTTTAGTGTTTTTATATTTTTTAAATATTTTCTGTAGGTATGCCGGTATACTGTAGTGTATGTATACTGTATCCTATAGTGTAGGTAAAAGGATGGTATAGGAAAACAATTCCCGGAAAAAAGACCAGGAAAAAATGTAAGCGGAAAAGAAGTTTTAATGAAAAATATATATTTTCAAAAAAAAAAATTGTCAATAGACTAGAAAAAAGTTTACTATAGTACAGTTATTAGTTATTACATAACAAATATTACCAAGTAATTGTAATTCGTTTATATGTACCAACAACTAATATTATTCTTTCTTCCTCATCAGTGCACTAATTATTGTATCATCAATAACAAATTTTCATTCTGATACAAAGCCCACTCACCTTAAGGCTTTTGAAACTGTATATTCTTTTAAAAATTATTGAGAATTACTTAGTATTTACTAAGAATTACTAAATTATTAAAAATTACTAAGAATTGAATAAAAATATACAGTTATATATATTTACATACATTATTTAAATCCATTTTGATATTTAGTTCTATTTCATTTAATTTATACATATTTATTAATCAATCAAATTATTTATTATTGATATTTAAATAAAAACAAAATACAGGTATCTATATGTACATAAAAGTGGATGCTTATTTGTTTGTTAACTAGAGACTCAAAAATTACTGAACAATTTTCCAAAAAGTTATACCAAAAGATTCCTTAAGACTTAGCACGTGTTTATAGCGTATTTTTTCAACCCCTTTAGGTAGGTAGCTGAAAGGTAGGTCTTTCTTATTCATAATCTTGTTAAACAATTTCACAAAAAAAAATGATATGTTCTAAATTAAGTATCTACCGTAATACCGTATGTCCTCATTAAGGTGTCAAATTTATTTTAATTATTTTTAAACCTAATAAATAGGCAATCAAATATACGATTTAATCGAGTACATTTGTTTTTACTTATAACTATTTTCAATTTTTTGTCGCACATTTGTACGATTTTACTGCATCCGCATCCGATATGGCGTATTGTCATATTTTTCAATGCACACAAATCAATGTTCTAGTCATGGCTACTATAATACTGGGCGCGTATGTTGCTCGTTTTCCTTCATATAATAAGCGGATGATGGTATACCTACCTGTTTCCGCGTACTTCGTACCATCTCGAATTATAATATCATGCTTATTTCGATTTCGTACAGCTGCGTAATCGACAGTCAGCGTATTATATATATTTATATTATAATTTGATATTAATTATATTTAAATATTCAACCTTTAATAACCTCAATTATTTTTGTACGCTGTACAATGCACACTAATATCTATACGACCGAGAAAATAATATATTACCTGCTCTATAATGCTTTTCCTACATACTCATTAAACATTATCATTATGTGGTTTCGTTTTTTTAAAACAAATTTTAATAAAAGGTAATTTATTTTTCAAATCTTTAGCGATTTGACCAAGTCTTTTTTGAGCCACATATTATTTTTGAATAATTATGAAATTGATTGAAACTACTTTATCCATAATTTATCCAATTTCGACCATAAAAATAATTTTAATTGTAAAATAAATACATATTGTAATTTTTACCGTCACACAGTTTGCATTGCTTCTTGTCCTTATATTTCTACGAACGTTTTAACGTTTCTTATAATGAGGGCATTCTTAACAAAGTTGAACCGACTTACCGGTAAGTGAAAGGGCTCCTGGAGCCTGCGGTGTCACCTGTAGGCTGGGACCCGAATTCAAATTCGCTCTAATAAGTGCGGAGCACCAATGTGACCACCCTTAATTTAATCTTTGGCTAAAATTAACACACAATATCTAGTATTATCCAGTAAATTTTTTTTTCTTGATTTTGATTTACTGGACAGATAATAGGTGTATTCTTATTGTCGTGTTTTACTTATCTTAACATCATCATAATATGAGAAAAATATTATTGTGCAAATCTATTCTATACAATAATTTCTTTACAACGTTGACGCATATATAGTTATCTTCGTAGGTGGAGTTATTGCGGTACGGTTAAAACTATGGCCGAGTATTAATATAATATAATATATAATAATAATATTGTACAGAATATGCACTTGTTATTTTCTAATACTATATACCTATAATCTATATATGATTTTATATCGTTTATTTCATTGTGCTACAATTCGATGATATACAGGAAATAAGATTCAATGCAACGGGACCATGGGCATGCCACCCGTGACCTTAGCTGAGATAAAGTTCGCCAATTCCGAGGAATTGGTCTTCTACCACGTGTCGTTGGTGGACGGCTTCAACCTGCCGATCATGATCAGGCCAAACCATTATTCAAAATCCACGAAAAACGACACCGACTGCAAGCCGTCCAACTGCGTGGCCGACTTGAATAGCAAGTGCCCTGCCCAACTGGCTGTCAAGGCGGCCGGTGGCTCCGGCGTAGTGGCGTGCATGAGCGCCTGTACGCTGTTCAACACGGACAGTGACTGCTGCCGAGGCGTCTACACTACCCCGGACACTTGTAAGAGCAGCTCGTGGCCCAAATACTATCCGGCATACTTCAAGACAGCCTGTCCGAACGTCTACAGTTACCCGTTCGACGACAAGTCCAGCATGTTAACGTGTCGCGGAAATTCGTTAAACAAGTACGACGTCATATTTTGTCCGTAGCTACTTGTTATGTAGCTAAATGTCTAATACATAGGTTCAGAGTAAGTTATTTAACAAGACTATTATAAATTATATATATATATAAATAAAAATAAAAGTATATTGTATAAGAATAAATAGATAATGGTGTACATAAATTGAAAAATAATGATATTTTCAAATTTCAACTTTTTTCCGTCCATACCTTATATAGTATTGCTCAAAAATTGACACCATTAAATAATGATTATGATTGTTATAGTTTAAAGGACGTTAATTTTTTTTTCTGAATGTCTTGTACTCTTGTCCCTGTCTTGCTAATGCATAACGAAACTAATTTTTTGTTCAGAATAATCCATTTTAGTCAATTATTTAAGATTTTGAGCGAATGTATTGATTTTACAATGATGTGTGTTTTGTTTGTGTCATCACCTTTTGAAGCAGTACAATTTTTTTTTTTTACTAATTGGACATTAAAATATTAAATATAAATAGCTATATTGTATTTTACTTATGAATGAAAATAAATCTAGTTTAATTTTGTATTCTCTTTTAAGTAGTATGTTTTTTTGGACATTTGTATTAAATTGTTTAGGGGGAGGAGGTATTTGAAAATAGAAGTATTTTCACCACTCCCTTGCACTTCAAGTAAAACCACCACTGGCTATCAATGTTCAATATATTATTATTTAAAATTAGATCGCAGTACACTAGAAGTTCAGCTAAAACCACGTGCAGTCTCGAGGTTTTTAATAAAAATATTGTACGGTCAAAAAATTGCCATTGTCTTGCAAGATCTGCAACCATTCATATATATTATCTATACTCGTATTTTATGGTACTTATGAAATATGGTATAGCGGGTTATAGAATAATAACCACGAATGAACAGTGCTTGAATTGGGAAAAAATCAGATTTTTTTTGTATTTGTATTTGGTACTTCTATATTCTATAATCTATATTAACTATTCATACTTATATTGCATTAATATAATCTTCATAAATGATTAAAAATGTCTTTTTTATTAAATCATTTATTACATTTTAAGAAGTAATTTAATTTATGACTCGTTTGTTAGTTAATTTTTAGTTAATTAGCAAAATACAATACCTTAACGCACTTCGCACTGCAGTGAAGAGTAAAGATGATGCACAACAACTTATTAAACAATTTGGAAAGTTTGATGATAGCAACTAGATTATTGGTAATATGAAGAACAAGGGTCGGTCAGTATAATATTTTTGTTAATTCATTGATACTTGATACATACTACAAATCTAAAGCATACCAATTGTTGTATATATTATGCTGTTGGCTTAATATAATATTTCATAATGAGTAAAATAATAAATTACAAATTTGTAATTTTAATTTTAATATTTATTTTATTATGTAAGTTTATCAAAGAACTTTTAAATGTAAAACGTATATCAGCCATTTTTGTACATAATAAAGCAGTGTCGTGGTGAACAATTTTAATGAAAGGATATTTTATCTATCCACCCACCCACCCACTAACAACAGAATTTATATCAAAATCGTTCGCTTCGTTAGCAACAACAGTGCTATATATTATAAAAAATACAAATAGGGTAAACAAAAAAATGTTCTTAGGTAGGAATTTGTGTTTCTCTACAAAAAAAGTACCATAATACTTTTTATATAAATTTAGTTTATTTACATTTGTAATAATGTATGCATATCTATTTAAAAGTTTAAAACTACACATTTAGAAACTTTTAACATGACATTTTGGTATGAAGACAAATAACAATTCAATTTATACAGTGTAATTTATACCTACTACAAAGAAAAGAGTAAACATTATAAAAATATTTAAACATAACACATTTTATGTAAATAAAAAAAATAATAGATATAAGCCCATAGTTTATAACATAAACGTACGTATAGGTACTTTCCAGTTTCCACGCAATACATAAACAATATATATTTAACAAATCAATAACCACTATCCCCAAAAATCAACGGTACCGCGGCTCAAAAAAAAACTGCCTCGCCATGCCACTGTATTAAAGTGTGGTATTTTATTGATAAGAAATCACTAATTAGAATAGACTGTATTTATTTTTTTTATTATTATTATACTGGTATAACACTAGCACGGCTTCAAAACCGTGTATACAAAGTATGATACTTAGTCAGTGTACCTGGCGATACATAACTCATATTACTGGTGTCAGTGGCGTAATTTGGGAAAATATCGAGGGTTGCAAAAGTTACTCGGGGTAAACAAACCCGTGGGGGCTTTGCCCCCACACCCTCAACATTACAAAAAAATGTTTTAATATAACCATATTATTATATTTTATTAACATAAAATACATTTTAAATTTATATAATTCTTTTTATATATAAATACAAGTTATTAAAAGCTATAAATTTAATTAACGTTTACGTTTATTTGCCTCAGACATTTTGAAAATGATATTAAAATCCACTTATAAAATAAAATAACTCAATGTAAATAGGTAAACTATGTAAAAATTGTAATGAACTCTTGTCTTCGTTGTACGTCACTTTCCGTTGTTTGATGAAATACTGAATATTAAATAAAATAAAAATATAGTGACATGACAGTGCGAGACCATGTACGATTTACTATAATAGTGTATTATGTTATTAATTATTTACTTATTATCATGTCGATTATTCAATAACAATACATTTTCCGAAAAATGGTTAAAAATAGCTTGTTAGTTACCCGTTCAGTCACCCGCCCCCACCGCCAGTGGTGTTATACAGTGGGTTAAGTTAGTAATTTGGAAGAAAAGAAAAGAATTTAAATAGTATGTCTTAATTAATATTAATTTAATATAAAAATATATAATGTTGTTATCGAGCACTGATATCTATACCACGGTTGTAATAGTCTTCGTTTTTATTTAATTTATATTATAATGGATAACAATCACGATTAAAGATATAATATTATATCTAATTCTAATATTGTATAATTTATTTCTAGATTAAAACTTGTCGTATTCTTATCGACGTTATTATCGTCTCAATTTTCTCATTCTCCAACATTTTTTATTTCATAATTATTTAACTAATTAATAATTACTTATTTTATTTTTTTACTATCGAGCGATAAATCATAAATATGGAATTTCCAGGGGTTGCAAAATAATACTTTTGCAACCCATACATTATATTTGGGGTCGCACTTGCGACCCCTTGCGACCCCCCAATTACGCCACTGACTGGTGTCCCGTCAATAGATAGCGGATAATTGGTAGCGCGACAATTGATAGCGGTCAATTTATAGCGCGTAAATAGATCGCGAGCGACTATTGATAGTATGACAATTTGTAGCGTCGTATAGAATTCAATAATCAAACAATTATTAACCGAAAAAACCAAATAAAACCGATAAAATATATCATGATTGGAAACTTAATAGATATTACTATCTAAAATAATATAGGCAATATAGATAATGAGACAATTCAATACCTACACTAGTACCTGTACCATAAACTATATCAGTTGTCAGTCGGTACAACACCATACAACAGTACTACTTCTAACAATTACCTATATAATATAGTAATTTTAAAATGTCTTTAAAATATGTAAAAAGTGAAAGAGGTTCAAATATATTAGTTGATGAAGGTTTCATGTACCATTTCGAAAAAAATGGAGTACAAAAGAAAATATGGAGATGCGTACGTTTTAAAAATAAATGCCGAGGCCGCGTTCATGTTATTGGTGATATCGATAATGAGAAAATTTCAAAAAAACATTTCAACAACTTTATACTATTCACGCTGTTTATTATTCGAACGTTATTCTTTCTGTGTATATTTTACTACCCGATAAAAAGGAAAATACATACAAATTAATGTTTCAAGCTTTAAAGTCATTAATATCTAATTTAAGCCCGCTTAATATAATGATGGACTTTGAAAAGGGGGCAATGAATGCTGTCAAATTTGAGTTTCCAAATGCATCTATAAATGTATGTTTTTTTCATTTATCCCAATGTGTATGGCGTCACGTTCAAGAAACTGGATTACAAAAAAAATATAGAGAAAATTCAGATTTTGCATTATACATACGAATGTTACCAGCTTTGGCGTATGTACCAACAAATAAAGTTGTTGATGCATTTGAGAAACTTTTAGACACAGATTTCTATATTCAAAATGAAGAGGTATTGATGTCATTAATAGATTATTTTGAGGGAAATTGGATTGGTCGTTTACACAGAAGTAAAAAATGAAGAGAACCTAATTTTCCAATAAATATATGGAACTGCTATAATTTAGTATCTGCTGATTTACCCCGAACAAATAACTCCGTAGAAGGGTGGCACAATTGTTTTTCTGCAATGTTAAACTCTTCATCGCACCCAACAATATGGAAGTTCATAAATGCATTGCAAAAAGAGGAACAAGTAAACAGAATGAAAATAGAGCAATATGTTGCAGGAATGGAACCACCATCAAAAAAAATTTATAAAGATCGGAGTGCTAAAATCAAAAAAAATTGTTTAGATTATGATAATAGAACAATTGAAGACTATCTTAGAGGCATAGCAGATAACTTCCAGTTACAGATATAATATTTTGAGGCAGCTAAATTTTAATTATGACAGACATGTAAAATGACTTATAAAACATTATACTTAATAATTTTAATAAAATGTTTATAATATATTTTTTTAGGCAGCTAAATTTTAATTATGACACGTAAATTATGACTTATAAGTTATAACATATTATACTTGATAATTTTTAGTTATGGCTTGCAATATTTATTACTATATAGTATATTTTTTTTTTGATAATTGTTTGGTCATCTATTCTTTAGTATGCTACAAATTGTCAAACTATCAAAAGTCGCTCGCAATCAATTTACGCGCTATAAATTGACCGCTATCAATTGTCGCGCTATCAATTATCCGCTATCTATTGACGTATATCCCATATTACTATATATTAACAAAGCAGTATTTACCTCGAGAGTCGTGGGTAAGGGCCAAGGGGTACCATGTACGTTTGACACAATCTAATGTATATATTACTATATATACTGACGTCCCGCCGATATATGTAAAATATTTAAGATAAAACTCGCGGTAGAAACTGGAATAGACCAAAAGTAAAATAGACATCTATAGGAGATTAGTGTAAAATAGGATTCTGAGAATAGAAATCGTGTTGCGAGAGCGGATTCTAAATATTCTAGGTAAAAACGCTCAGGATTACACCAGTGCTAAATAGGGTAATAAAATATAATATTATTAAAAATATATTATAGTAATATAATTATTTTAACATCCGAAACTACGCATTAGAACAAACGCTGGCTATCACAATCTGACCACACACGCGTGGGTGTTGATGCCTTGATGGCATTTCCTGGAACCAGGAAGCACGCATACGATAGCAAAGGGGGTACCACTATCTTGCCGGAGTGGAGTAGGTACCGATAGGAGGAGTAGCCCATACATGATATATAAGGGATCCCGAAGCAGCTCTCATTAAGACGTGTCTGACCAGAGTAAGCACAAGCACCTTCACGTCAGTGGTCTCTCGGGTAGTAACGAAAAATATTCAAAATACAATAAATTAATGTACAATAGTTAAAAATCTGACTTAAATTATTTACACCTCATCCATCGACATTTCATGCATCAACATCCATAGGCTGGCATACTACAGGTGTATAGTTCATGCTATGCTCGGTTGCGTAGCAAATTTGAAATTGGGCAGAAGTAAGTCTAATATCCACCCACCAACCCAAACCAGATAAATACTATTTAATACTTAATTGATACCCAGCCAGCTACCTAGCTACCTACACATCATAAAATACTCGGAGGCAGCTGCTAGAAGATTTCTCTTCACCATGCCACTGACTATGACTGTCTGATCATGCACGTCTGATATTCCCTCGGTAATATTTAAATGTTTTCTTTCATTGTTATGTTTACAATATCGAATACCTTTGTAAGAAAAGAACATTGCAAAGCTCACGATCAGTGGCGATAGTCCACTATCATCTCAATATAATTTCAACTTAGCTCGCATAGGTTTGACCTTAAACCTGTATACTACTATACTAGTATCGTAGTATATTATCTAAGGACTTAAAATTAACCTTCTTAGACTGAGACTTATTCAACTAGGCTTTTTTTAAAATAAAAAGCCGAAGGGAGTGTGTGATCTCTTGAATTTTGTGTTTGCTCATAAAATTGAACCGTTGATTGTCGACACCTTCAAGGTATGGTTTCCTCGATTGATCGTCGAGCCGTACTGTAGACTGCAGCTCACAGACTAGCACAGTCGACGGCCATAACGACTTTAGCTGTCACATAGCAGAACAGTCGTCGCGGTTCATCACTGCGGCTGCAGGTGGCTATCATCAATCGTGTCTAAGAAACCTCACCTTACAACTTTAAAATAAGATTGGATTGTAAGAGTATTATGTACCTACTTATGATTTATCAATGTGACATGATGTGCTGTATGTTGTATCCGTCTTACAAGTCACAAGAGCTTACCGCTTTCATCAGATCTCTTTTTTAGCTTCGTTAGTATTAGTATAATAGTTAATTTACCTATTATTATTATTATTATTATTATTATTATTATTATTATTATTATTATTTAAGTCTGTCACTACTCACTAGGTAAATTTACACTCACGGAACTGAATGACAACTGCTGAACATGAATTTGTTATGTTTCGCACTCGTATGACTTGGAGACAACACAATATGCAGGTGAGATGCCCTTTTAAAATAAAAACAACTTTGATATATAAGTAATATAAATGATTTTTTCTTTTTGCTTCATATATTGAAGTACAATCTAGGGAAATTTTACTGAACGTAACTATTAAGAATATTTAATAGATTTTATAAAACTGTAAATTGTTTGGTAAAAAAAATTTTCCTTTTTAAAAATATTGTTATATAGAAAAAAAGTTATTCTCAAAAGAATATTTTAAGTTTAACTATTGAGTTGAAAATTATTGATAATTATGACCATAACTATACATAACTAGACAGAGACTTATCTTTATCAGAAAAAGAGTTGAAAAAATATTGCACAATTTTGTAGACAAAAAAATAATATAATAGTGCATTTAAATTATTTAAATTTATAAATAAAAAATGTTGGTTTTTTTAAAAACAATGTTCATTTAGTTAATCTTTATAAGGTTTATCATGAAACAATATTGGTTATGTTAGGTTTTATAAGTTATTCTAGCATTATAATTCAAAAATATCATAAATTATTTTTTGAGTATCTTGCCCACTCATATAAATATTTGTAAATATTTATATATAATATATATATAAAGATATGGATAATTGCAAAAAATGTAAAGGCCAAACAAGGAATACAGGTATTCCTAAATGTATTAGAACCAATAAATATTATAGAAGGTTATCTATTTGAGGACAATGTAATAGAAATAAAAATAATAATACTAAATCCCCAGACATTATAGAAATTAATGAACTATTTAACCAGTTAGAATAAATAATAAAACAAGACATTTCATTCAAAGAGGTAACCTGGCAAGCTGATTTGTATGTTTCTATAGACCAAAAAATAATTCAGATTATTCTAGTTATAATAATATTAGATTAATATTAGAAATAAATAGAAAATATCCATTACAGATAACTATAAAACATTTAGATTTTAATAATCTAATAAGGATTATAAATATATACTTGTAGTTATAGATACATTTTCAAAAATAAAAAAGATTGTCAATTGTCCGTTAGTAAAGTCAAAATATAGTCTATAAATCTATTCTGGGTAAACCAATCAAATCGAAATTACAATAACACAGGGGTTTCTCACGCACGTCTGCGCTGGGCCTAAAAAAATTGAAATGAAGATACAAAATAATTGAAGGATTCAGCTATACGATATAATATGTTAGTTTTTTTAAATATTTAATTGTATCAAAATAATACGGAATAAAACATGTTCTTTCTGGAAGAAAAATACATGAAAACCTACAAAAGTAGAAAAATGCATAAAATGCACTAAAATTGTTAAAAAAATGACCTTAAAACTGAGAATTACCAAAAAAATGCAAAAAATGCAAAATGAAATGTGTACCATTGAATTCTGCATGGCACAAGTCAAATTTCTATAAAGAAGGGCCTCGAATACAAGCATTAGATAAAAAGATGCAAATGCATCAAGTTCCGGGCCCTAATTATTACATATAGAAAGGGATATCATTATTGATAGTGAAAAAGTTTTCAATATTTTTTCACAAAAAGATAGAATGTTATCCTTAAGCTAAACTGCTAAACAATTGTATTTATATAATTATTGTACTTTTATATAATAAATATTAAATAAAACATAATATGTATTAATGTTTAACATGTTGGATATTTTTATTTAAATATTTAGGGAATAATATGGATATAATATACTTATATACTTATAAATACCATTAAAACTTTGTGATTTTTTCAATGTATAAATAGTCAGGGCTTAAGCCCCCCCCCACCAAAGTGAACCAATTTGCGCTTATGGAAAAGAGTGGATTTTTGAAAAAACTAGTTATTCTATAACATAAATCATTTGTGAATACCTTTATTTTTATTCTTAGATAATATACTTATTTATATTTAATAATAATTTGTATATATTTATACATAAACTAATAATTTATAAAAAATCTTATTAAATAACCTACCCTGAACCTATTTAGGCATATTATATAGCTACACAATAATTAGTGACTAAGGGCAAAATAAGACGTGGTACTTGGTCAACGCATTGCCTTGACACGTTAACGTGCTGGACGTGTCTTCAAACGGGTAACTGTAGGCGTCCGGGCAGCCCGACTTGAAGTACGCCGGATAGTTCTTGGGCCACGCGCTGCTCTTACAAGTGGCCGGAGTAGTGTGGACGCCTCGGCAGCAGGCACTGTTCGTGTTGAACAGCGAACAGGCGCTCTTGCACGCCACCACGCCGGAGCCACCGGCCGCCTTGACAGCCAGCTTGGACGGGCACTTGTTGTTCAGGTTGGCCAGGCAGTCGGCCGGCCTGCAGTTGGTGTCGTTTATCGAGGACGCCGAAAACGGGTCCGGCCTAATCCTGATGGGCAGGTTGAAGCCGTCCGCCAACGACACGTGGTAGTAGTCCACGTCGTCGGTCTTGGAGAACTCGAGCTCGGCTAAGGACACGGGTGGCATGCCCATGGTCCCGTTGCATTCCATCTTGTTTTCTGTATCATCAAATCGTAACGCAATGAATTAATATACGATATAAAATCATATAATATAATAATATTATATAGTATTAGAAAAAAATTATATGCGCATAATATGTTTATACTATATTAATACGCGAGTACAAAAGACTCCGCCTATATTATATTATTATAAACATAGACATAGTAGTGGGGAAATTAATGTACCTATCATTGGAAAAGTGTACTGTAGAATAAGAATATATTTGCACGACATTTTTTTCCTCATATGGCGTTAAGGCGGGTAAAATACGACAATAGGAATACATCGACGGCGCTATCTGTCCAGTAAAATAAAATAAAAATAATTTTGAAAAAAATTTTACTGAGTAATACGAAATCTAAAAAGCAGGTATATAGACTTTAAAATTGATCTTTTTTGCTTCTACTAAATTAGCATTTTTTCCCTTATTTTCTTAAAATTATATGTTTGTTGTTTTTGAAGTTACAAATTCGTATTTTATGCTATAAGTAAAAATAATATATATGACCTTAAAACTGGAAAAAATGCTCTGAAATCTGTAAAATGTTGAAGTATATGCTCAAATGTGCTCGAAAATTAGTGGAACAGAAAAGAAGAAAATGTATTTTATATTTATTATATATTATTGAATTTTTAAACCAGCAACTTTTAAATAAATTACGTGCACATTGAATTGTTTTATATAGATACAAGATCAGCCTATAGGACATGGATACACATGCAAACATGGCAAAAACGTTATGCAGTGTTTAGTGTTAGGACGAAACGTCCCGTCGTCCGAGCTATTATTCTGAATATACGTTTATTATAATTATAGTGTGCGCCTCTGAGCATACAGGTGACAGGTCCATCGTGCATACTTAAAACAGCATTCTAATACTTGTTTGGGAAAACCAGCCGCTTCGTCTTAAGTTCAAACCATAAGATATCATGATATAATTTATTTTAGATTCTGAGCAGAGCGATGAATGTATTTAGTATTGTTTTTACAATGATGTGTGTATTTTATTTTGTGTCTGTACACGAAAAGTAGTAAAAAATATTTAACTTTAAGGGTGGTTTCTGGTAGAAAATTGGATCTAGTTGGTAATTATAAATCGAAATTGAAAATTCCCAGTAGTTTTCACTAAATTCAACCTACTTGTATTACTTGTAGTAAAATAAATTACTTTAATATCAATAATAATATCATAAAATTTACTTAGTAACAATATAGGCTGACCGTCTTCACTCAAAATAGTTTTTCGTATACAATAGTTTTATATCATTGAATTCAAAATTAACACATCTATTACAGTGACCCAATCGACACCTACTGTAGTACTGTACAGTAGAGTGTTACCCACTTGTCCAATGACCACATCTACGAAATCAAATACAAAGTTTACCCACGTAAACGAGGGTTGTCGTCGGTCGCTAATCACTACTATCGATTAGTTTTTTCGTAGGCCACATTTTTGAGGCAGCGGTGGGCCTCATCACGAATGAACAAGAATATATAATATATATATATATATTGTACATAATACTAAAAATAATTAATGGGTAATATTGTGATAAAAACTGTTCTTTTATTTTTTCTTGACCTATAGGGTAAGAAGGGCACTTCTTCTGTAATGGATTTGTTTATAAAATTGATTTTTATCAACTATATTTATTATATTTACAAATCTATATGCTATATATAATGCAATAATACACTCGTGAGTCGTGACCAGTGCAATAATACAATATGTATGGGACATTGGGACCTATACGTTAAGTCGTGTTGCCTAGTACCATTGATTTTATAATATACTATATACTAGTATATTATAAAATCAATGCTAGTACCAATATAATTTATACCTACCTTTTCTTAATATCTCATTTTAAAGTCACAAGAATTGTACTTGAACTATTTATTATGGAGTACGTGATTTTTCTTAAACGTCTGAATTATAAAAAGGATATCATAAAATCCAAGACGTTGGTGCATAATTTTTGTGGTCCATTCAGGTGGTTTTATTTTAAGGTATAGTTGAGACTATGGAATATAGATGACTTAAAGATCATTAGGGAAACTATACCTATATAGAGGTTATAATTAATAATATATAAACGATTGTGGATATATTTATGTATATATACCTACCTAGTTGCTCCATAAACGCGTTGTATATTTAAATCCTAACATTTTCATTCTTATCGAAATTTCTTTAATATTCATGATGTTAATTATATAATATGTAATAGGTACTAATAGGGTGATAACCTAACTCGATCAAGACATCTATACTATACTGTTTTCGGAATAATATTATAATAAAACGTCGAACGTATCGCAATAAGCATGTTATACAAATCGACCATATATATAGACTTACCGCAATCGCCCGTTTCGCATTTTCCACTACTGCTGCATTTTGTCCTGCCCCAAATCCTGCCCGCCCAGTTTCGAGACGAGATAACTAAATGGGTTCTGTAAGGGCCCAACGAAAAGCCGCCGTTTACGAGATGTTCGTGTCCCGGGTTGCCTTGTATGCCGGGCCATACAGTGAACGGGCAGTTGTTTGTTATTCTAAACATGTGTGCAGTGGTCATTGTGACTGCAGCCGTTTGGAAAAAAAACAATACAAACTGAAAGTCCATCTTGAGAGTCGAGACCGCGGGATTGTGATGGGTATACTGTATAATATAGGAGGTTAACCTTAACTGGCGGCAGAGTTTGAGAGCTGTATAAGCAATGACGTCGCATCTCATATCACATCTTGTTTATATACCAACTCGAACCATTTAATCGCGATAATCTATTATACGAAGAAACAATTCAAGGTCGCGGACGAATGGACCTCTCTCTCTGTCCGCCTAATAAAATTAGCAATTATCACGAACTAAGATATGTAGGTTTGGTAATAACTATTGATATTGTGGTCGGGTACTTTTGCTAAAGTGTACCCCTGCTGGTGTTACACGGCGCACTCTGTCGGCTCACTGAATTATTTTAATAAGAAGATATTATTATGGATACACTAAATGGACCATGAATATTAATTTTTTTTTTATGTCGATTTTATTTATTATATAAATTATTATATGCTGGCTGTCGATATATCCCGACGTTGCCCGAGCGGCCGAGCCAAAGATTAAGTTAATCATAAAGTGATTTACATGCAACTTGTTCGTGGCAAGTTTAGTGTTTTTTTTGAAAACTATGGACCTTATACTTAATAATAATAATAATAATAATAAATAGTATATAGGGGGTTTAGAGTATTTTTCAACCCCTTATAGATACCTAAATGGTAGATCACATATATATTTAGTTTACTACTCACGAAAAAACAATATTTTTTGATTATTTAAAGGGTTATCATATAAAAAAAAATAGATATTGTTATATAAAGACGTGTATAGTAATAATAATAAATATGCAAACAAAATTTAAATTAGGACGGAGGCCAAAATGTTGGTATATTTTTTAAAATTGTATCAAATGGATCATTATAATGGATCTTTCCTCGATGTTTTTTGTTGCCCCGTTTGGCCAGGCCCCTAATTTTCTTCACATTTTGTGTGGGGGTGACCAAGACAGGGGTCCACGAAATCGTATCTATGATTAACTACAGATTATGTTTATATCTATGTGGTTATAAATTCTTAGTATAAGCTTTCCAGCCGTCAGAAAAAATATTTAACATGGTCTAAAACAAACACGTTTGGTGTTTAATCGTTTGATACTTTGATGTATAGTTCGGTGTTTAATTATTGGTTTTTAAACAATCCTTAAGTAATAAATACCTATGGTACGGTTTTCCCGAGATTCATCAAATTATTAGATTATTACAATATAATAATATATGTAATATGAATGATATATCGATTATTATAGTGGCGGGGTGATAAAATTTTCCCACGCCCGGGGCGTTCACAAACCAGTATCATAACAGGTTTTTTAAAGATAAAAACCAAAACAAATTCTATATTTTCATTCTATATTGGAGTTTCTATAAATACACAATATGTATGCTTGATCATCCCCCCCCCCTATATAGTATCATCTAGATCCAAAATTCTACCACCAGAAAACACATTCAAAGTCTATGATTAAAACACAAAAATAAATAAATTAAAATTAAAATTATAAATTGTTTTTAGGAAGAGAGGAAGGCAAGCGCCTAGCCAAATGATGCCACAATATGCCATTGGTTGGGAAGTGGGGAAGGGTTTGGCGATGAAACGTCCAGTGGCGAAATGGTGGCGGCGAAATGTCTGGTTGCGAATCGGTGGCGGTAGGTACTACCATAGTGATAGTACGTTTTTCCCGAGATTCATTAAATTATTCAATTATTAACTCGACTTATCGAATGTTATTGAGTGGCGGGGCGACCATATATATTATGGTATATAAGGAAGGAACTGCAAAGAAACTGTGATCAGTATTTTTTTGAAACTTGATGATTGGCTTATTACATAGTGCGTCTTTAAATAAATATATGTAGGTACTATAGGTAATCAAAACAACTCAAGGGCATATTATAATTCCATATCGTGTATACTGTATAGGTTAGGTTGGTTAGGTGCATTACAAACATCTCTTAGAATTCATTTCGTTGGCGTTGATTAATTTACATACATTTTTTTTAACGTACAAACAATTTTAATTCTTTATTAACATATTTGTACGAGCCCGATTAAAATTAAATAATATCAATATATTAAAATCATATATAGCTATATAGGCGTGCGTACAGGGCGTGCCGGACTTGCCTGGGCACTACCCGAAAATTTTTTTTACAGACTTGTTCGTATGCTATTTTATCTAAATACACATAAAATATACTATAGTTTTATATTGTTTAAATTTGTGTTCACTATTTATTTTTTTAAATTTGGCTCTCAGACAAATTAAATTATTCGACTTTTATTATTATTTAGTACCTATCTTATTAATATTTTAAAACTATACATATGAAATTATAAATTAAAATCATAGAATGCAATGAATTGAGAGTTACACAACTATATTATCCAAGTTATTCATAAATTAACAAACAAAAACCACAGTATAGAGACATGAACGCCATTTCGTCACCTTATTTTTACAACACAAAACAAAAAAAACGAATTAACCTAACCTTTAGGTTATCTAGTAGAAATTGTATTTACTCAATAATAGTTAATCAATAATTTAAATGTTTTCAATTATAATCTTTAGCGTTTAACTTATACTCGTTTTCGATCTTGTTATTATTTTACCTGGTAAGTTTTTGTTACCAAGTTATTTTTTCCTTATATTTTTTTAAATTTATAGAAGATATTGATTATTATGAGCTACGAATTTCTAATAATAAAACTATAATTTCAAAACTACACTAATATATAAATTACTGACAGCTCGCTGCTCACTGCTCATGGTTATTGTTAAATGTAACATATTATTGTTCATCGATCATTGTTATGAGTTTATGACTTGTCTTATGATCATGATCGATTATGCTATTTATTTAAAAGCGGTTTAGAATAGAATTATCTACTTTCGAAATTCCTGGAATCGTACCGAAAATGCGGCTTCATACATACATAGTGACACTTGCAGACAGTGGAAAGTTGACAGATATATTTTGCAAATACAAAAAAAGAGGGGTTGGCCGAAAACCGCAAACTCCGGTCTAAGAAAAAGGAACGGCGTAGCACTCAGGACAGTCCTAAGTATACAGCATTTTCAGATGTACCATATAGCTGTAAAAGTCCTGAGCAACTTTCACGCTACTCACACACACACGACTTGTACAATACATTATTTTATACTTGTGCTAGGTATATTAAATTAAGCAATCATTCACATTTACTGTTAATTTGTCTTTACCTATTTTTTTTTTTAAAACACACCACCATCTGGATCTCTGACAGAGTTCACGCAACATGACTTTGAGTTCGGATTATTATTTATAATTATAATTTATAAGTTGTTGTTGAAATGTAAGTATAGATAACTGCCTTCGCTAGCAGAGCTCTACTTAGGAATTTTGGGGCCTGAGGCACCTTACCTTAAATTATATATCCAGTTTCTTACTATGAAAATTACATTAGCAATAACCGACTACCTAGCTGTGAAAAAAAATGTTAGTGGTTCTCAAAGATTATTTCTAAGTAGATGCTGTTTACTTGTCGTAACTATGAAATCAGTGTTACCATCTTACCGTTGTACATAATTGTATTGCTTCGTTTAGTACTACCATTGAGCATATTTTTTACAATATATATACTCAAAAGTCAATGTACTAAACTGATACAGGAAAAGTTATAATGTAAATATAATATGTTAATTTGATGATATTATGTGACTACACAATTCCATCCAGAATATTTAACCAGTCATTTAAAACCATCGTCCCCATTTTTAGGTTTAATGTTAGCTTCGAGTGGCAACTTAAGTCATACTTTAATAAATTGTGAATGTCGTTTTACTCCGGATGAAAGGTCCAAACACACCGTTAAAAAGGTAAAATCGTAAAATGAATTGAAAAAAATAATATTTTTACTACTCACATAAAAACAAAATAAGTATTCAATATAATTTTACCGCCTCTCCTAAATGTGCTGCCCTATACGACCGCAAGGTTCGCAGTGCCTCAAATCCGCCCCTGCAGGGTACCTATACATAAATATAAGAATATTTGGTATTTAAAATGTCTGATGATAGTACACCTAGCATGAGTGTATCAATGGTACATACAATTATAATTATAATTCATATAAAAATATAAGGTTAAAGTTTTATATATAATATAAGGTTTTTATATTTTTATATATTTATATACTTGTTATTTGTTTAGTACTAAGTGAATGACCCTTGAAAGAGGAACGACATTTTTTAAGTGCTACAGGTTATCAATAAAATTCTAACTACGGCCCTGGGACGAACGTCTCTGAGTACGAATTTGACAACACTAAACAAATTCAAATAAGTGAAGTATCTATTAGGATACACCTATACTATCAGAATTTCTTCAATCTATATTTATATTATCTTATTAATATCCAACAATTAATAAGATATTATATACCTTTATTATTATATTATCATATTATATTAATGCGTATAATATGTGTAAGAGGTTTTACATAGGTATGTGAAAAAAACAAATTATGCATTTTAATTTTGTAACACAGTTTCCGTAAACACATATCTGATATTATTATAACTATCTATAATACGCGTCTACCAAGATGGGCAAAAAAATAAATATTATTCTCAACTCGTTGACGGCGTGCCAATAATTCGTGTACGGTGTACCAACGTCTTACATGTATATCATTAACTAGTTGTTCCCGTGCACTTCGTTGCCCTAAAAATACGCAAACTCTTATATATGATTCAAACTTTGTTCAATTCGATATTTAACTAGGTGTAATGATGTTCAACATTTTTTTTAAAAAAAGAAAATATTTAAGTTTTACTTTGATTTTGATTTTACATTTCCGTTTTTATTAATTTATCTTGTGATATGCCTATGAAAAAAATATAATATTAAATCGCTTACAAATACTATATAATATGTTCAAGTTGCTCAGAAGATAATTGATTTGTACTAAGCCACTGAGGATTTCTTTATAAACTAAAGCTGTATAATTACCCAGCGTTGACCGGACATAAAATATAAAATAAAATACAATAAATAAAACCGAGATAGGCAAAACCATCTGCGGTGGATAGTAATGTGTAGGTACATTTTTTTCCTTGCGTGTAACCATTGCAAGCAGAAATGAACTATTATGCGGTTTAGGTTTTAATATAATTATAACCCTAAAATTATCGGTCCACTCTATTATCTAAATATTCATCGAATCGTCAAAATTGGTCGAGTATTTTTTGATTTTACAAACCATATATTATACTGTTTTTTCTATACCCACTATAATAGCTGTTACCCGTAGCTTCTATTTTAATACTCTCACGCAAATAATATATGTGTAAAATTTAGGGCGTTTGGGCGAGTGTCATAATTTTGACCAAAAAATGAATAGTCCGTTTGGGCGATAATTATTTATACCATTTGGGCTAGTGATACGTGTGTGGTTTTATTTTAATAATTTTTAACTTTGCGTTAATATACTTTAATTTTTATCTTTTTAAAGTTATTATTAATCATGTATACTTTATGTGATTTTATCTTATTATTTTTAATTCTTTGAAGCAAAAATGTATGTTCTTGATACAATGATGAGGTATGTTACTTTAACGAAAAAACTTTTTGTCTGCAAGCGAAACTATTGACGTGACATGGACGTGACACGCGACATTGAAAGTTTAAACGACAGGAAAAACAAAAACAATAATAATATAATAACAAAGTTATTAGTTTTTCTATACGACAACGTAGAATGGCCGATACTTATACCTATGCAATTTTCCTACAAATATAAAATACCTATATTAAAAATAATATAATTCAATAACGTAGTAAAATGATTAAAATAATGATGATAAACATCTTGTCGTTGAAATGGTTACAACAAACACGAACATTTTTTATTTTTATTTGACGATACTCCAAGTCACCTCTATTACAATTTGTTACAATGTAACTGTAAAAAAATAAAAAAGCAAAAAGAGGGGAAAAATGATTAGTACGAAATAACAGCTCTGCTTCACAGTAAGAGTCGGTGTACCTATCGTCATTGAGTAGATCACTGTAAATTGTAATAGATGTGTTACATTTGAATTCAATAATAAATCATTGCGTACACGCGAAAAACGATTGTTAGCGGAGAAGTTTTTTCATAATTTATTACTAGGCATATACTATATTATGATCATATATTTTTATTGATATTAATTATTAGAATAATTTATTTTACTCTTAGTAAAACGGTAACAATAAATTTATCATAACTAAATCAATGAACAAAAATTTGAAACACAATATATAAATAAAAAGATTTGAATATTTTGGTAAAAATGTCTTGTCTATACCACCGCAGATAATAATTTTTGAATTAAAAGAAAAAATGAAATCGATTTAGGTAGTCAAAAACTAGTTTTGAATGAAAATTTTCGTTTTTCTATGGTAGGCTGCTCAAAATATGGGCCGGTTAAAACTTTAAAAGTGGTTTGGTCGTAATTTTATTTTCATATGATAATGAGAAATTTGAACAAACATTAGTAGAAAATATTATCGAATCGAATAATTAAACCGTAAGGTAGCTGTAGCTGTTATTAAACGTTACAATTCCTTAGGCTCGGAGGGCCGGTACCTTGCCTATCTGGCGCTGATCCTTGGAGATTAATAATAAATTAAAATAATATAATTATGGTGATTAGGTAGGTCACTTAGATTTATTTAGAATTCGGAATTTAGATAATACGTTACTCCGTACACAAAAAGGTATGTAGTTTAATACGATTTTGTAATAATATTTCTACGATTTTTTTAAATTCATTGTACCTATACTTATAAACAGCATTTAAAAGTATTAAATATACGTACTACGTATTATAACACATGTCTTCTAGGGGAGGTGGCAAAAAAAGCTTAAAAAGCTTCAACGGACAAGGATTGATCCAACCTGGTGTAGATTCTATTTATATCCACTGATTACACGACACCGATAACAATCACCTTATAATAAAAATTATGAAAAAAAAGAGTTTCGCTTATAAACAGCTGTTTAGGCAATGACCGCGATTTAAAATTGTATATAATATCTTAAATCGTGGCAATGTCTAACACATGGTTATGTGTGCGAAAAGAACAAGACTATAGATAATCCCGTTAGTTAGAAAGAGAGGTCCATTCGTCCGCAACCTTGAGTTGTTTTTTTCTTTGTGCAATGGATTATTATATTGTTGAATGGTTCGCGTTGGTATATAAGCGAGATGTGATATGAGATGCGACGTCATTGCTAATACAGCTCGCCAATTCTGCCACCAATTGTGCCACCAGTTAACCGCCTATACAGTACACCTATATCACAATCCCGCGGTGGTCTCAGCTCTCGAGATGGACTCTAAGTTTGTATTGTTTTTTGTTCTGACGGCTGCGGTCACTTCGACCAAAGCACACCTGATTAGAATAAAAAACAACTGCTCGTTTACTGTGTGGCCCGGCATACAAGGCAACCCGGAACACGAACATCTCGTAAACGGCGGATTCGCGTTGGACGCTTACAAGACCCATACGTTTAACACACCTCGAAATTGGGCGGGCAGGATTTGGGGCAGGACGAATTGCGACAGTCAAGGAAAATGCGAAACGGGCGATTGCGGTAAGTCTACATTATGGTCGATTTGTAATAGGCTTATTGCGATACGTTCGACCCTTACAACATTTTCGGAAAACGGTACCTATACCTATATAGTATAGAGATGTCTTAAGGATTTTTTAAGTCAGCCAATGCCTCAACTATATACTATTGGATAGAACCGACTGACTTCAATAAAAGTTATATCAAAAGACTATATATACACTCTTTGAAACTCGATGAGTGCACTTGACTTTTTTAATACACATAGGTAACTTTAGAATAGCACATAGAATGGCTCACTAGTGAACTTAATTTTGGCTCAAGCAAATAAAATATTTTGTTGTTTGTTTAAATGCTTGCGGCATTGGTTACAGATAATAATTTACCTATTAATATATAGTTATTATGATTGGATATAATTTTCAATATTGTATTACATTTTGTAGTTTAGGCTAAAAAAGCTATTCAATATAAATGTAAGATTGTGTAACAGCCAACAGGTATCTGCTATTGTATATTAAAGACAAAATGTATGGTTGAGGTTTATATTTAATGTATACTAAACATTTTTTGACAAGAAACAATTGAGAATACACAGATATTATAATATATTAGTCGCGTTACTGATCTCTAATAATGACATACATGCAAATTCACAGTGTTTGACTAATATTGGCCCTAATTTTTGCACACATATTTTTGGGGGATTCCGGACGGGTTGTTATAGGAATAGATACCACGGGTATAACAGCTATGTATAAAAAAAGCGTCAAGTGTATGATTGACGCTTATAAAATCGAAAAATACTATACCGATTTTGAGGATTTAGTATAAGGTTTAGATAATAGATTGAACCAACTATTTCAGGGTGGCGTACTTGAAAGGTATTAATAATATTAAAATCTTAACCGCATATTTGTTTATTTCTGCTCGTAATTGGTTCACGTAACAAAAAAAAGTTACTAATTAGATCTTACTATCCACCGCAGGTAAGCGATCCACAGTCAAGTCGGTCGTACTTTTTTAATTTGCCACCAGCACCCCGTACAGGGTTAGCATAGAATTTGTGTACCTATAATAGTTGATAAAAATCAGTTTTATGTACCAATATTTATAACAGAAGAATCGCACTACCTATCTAATACCACAGAAAAAAAAAGTGTGCCAAGAAAAAATATAAGAACAATTTTTATCACAATTGCCCATCATTATATAGTATTATACCTATATACAATAAATATTCTGGTTTTCTCGTGATGAGGCCCGCAAATGCCTCAAAAATGTGGCTCACAAAGTTCCTGTAAAAACCAAAAATGTAAAACGATACGTCCATG